>JAMXBB010000010.1:92915250-93515250 GCA_024138015.1 Lumnitzera littorea
TCACTCGTTTACATAGCTCCTCTTTTAATTTATGTAGCCACCTTTATCAAAATCATATCCACTCTTCTAATTTCAAGCAACCTTAGACATTAGGATATATGTTTCTACAATATAGCTAATCATGAAAAACAAAAAAGCAAGGAAGCAAGATACACATACATACATACATAGAGAGAGAGAAGAAGAAGAAGAAGAAGAAGGACATACTAGTGGTAGCAAATAAGTGAGCGACAATGAGACAGAGGAAGGCTCTATGTTATTCATTTCTATAGAAAAGTTGTGTTGTTCCTGTAAAAAGAAGGGTATACATCATTCCTTTTTTCTTAAATGAAAAAGGCGTGCAAATATTTAGAAAATATTAGTTGGTTTGGAAAAAAAAAAACGAATTATAAATAGTTAATAAAATATTTAAGTAGGGTAAATTTCCTTTCTTCTTCTCATTATTATTATTTTTGGCAAATGTAGCTAATAATTCATTATCCGTACATTTAGCAAATGGCAACTAAAAAACATATTTGAGAGAAAGAGAACTAGTTGGGTATTATTCTTTTATTTTTTATCCTATCAAAATTTTTTTTTTTTTATTTCTCAATCTATCCATTCTATTTGGATATATGATAATGTCATACTATAATAAATCTGAAAATATATCTTATCCTGACTACAAATGTTCTCAATAATATACCTTATATTACGTTTAATAATATTTTATAACAAGTGTAATATTTTATAATAAGTATAAAATATATAATTTATTTCCTTAGGATTGATAAGAGGAGAATGATGAATAAAGTAATGAAGTTAATGAATTAAGAAAATTATTAATTGGTGTACGTAGTTGTTGTATTTCAAATATATGTTCACATAATCAATGTATTTTATTTTATCAATTGCTATAAAGGAAGTCAAATTTTAGAAATATTCTAATTTCATTCAAAGAAATTTTTAACTTGTCATATTTTTCTTTTTTAGGCAATTTTGACTTGTCATATTTTAATTAGGCATTTTCTTTTTCTTTCACAATATAATATGGCAAACTTTTACGGGGTATCTAGAAAAACATATAAAATAAGGTTTTATTTACTAAGGAAAAAAGAATTTTGAAGTATACAACTTTATATAATATTGTTAGTGTTTTTATAACAGAAATGCATTTCTCTAACAACATGTTTGGTTGGTAGACCTGTCATTCTATATTATGTTTATTCTTTATAAAATCTTCATTTCAATGTTTAGTTATATTTTATGTAATACTACCATAAAATTTTTTTCTTAAAAGTTAGAAATGACCATTCTTTTTAAAAAGCCAAGCAATAGCCACTCTAACCATAATTCTTTTTTTTTTTCCCCCCCAAAATAACAACATCTTAATTACTCCATTCCAAATTTACTATTGTGAGAAATAAAAAAAAATATTTTTATTCTTCTATCGGGATACCTTTCATAAAAAGATAGGTTTTTGCTTCTCAAAATAAGATATCAAAATATGTCTTTACCTTTCACCGGGAAAAAAAACTTTGTTTAGTAGATAAAGTAATAATCAACATTAGGGATTTATAACAAGTTATGTGTTTATTTTCATAGTGACAATATTATGTAGATTTTTTTTTTTTTTTTGCATAGTAGTACTGAATTAGTGATAGGAAAATTTTATTGCAATATTTCAATTTTTTATTTATCAATGATTGATAAAACACATTACTTATAAAATGAATGTTTATAAAGCACTTTCAATTACTATTCCTTGAACTAAATAAATTATATGTTCTATGTATGTACATATATATATTTATCTAGTGGAAAAATGAATTTTTAAATTTATATGTGCATAATGAAATATATTTATATACATTTATATAATATGTTGGCAATATATTTTTATTCTAATAATTTAATTATGTATATTTTCTTCATATACTTTACAAAAATATTTTATTTTCAAAAGATGTGAAAGTTATAGTAAATTGTATAAAAAGGCGCTTTGGTACTTTTATTAGCTAATTGATACTCTTTCTTCAAAATTATTCCACCAATCAAATAAAGCAATAATGATTCCATTTTATAATGAATGTACAATGAAGTCTAATTCTAATCTAATTCTATTATCATAAAATTACCATTCTTTTTCACATTTATTCCTTACTAGTAACCAAACATAATAGTGTTAGTATTTGTATAAACCACGTGGATAAATTCTTTTAATCATATCATGACAAGTGTATGAGAGTAAAATATTTAGTGTGCTAGTCTTGTAAAAAATGTTGTATGATGACTCTTTTACACTTGTTATAATTACCCTTCTATTTTATTTCATATTATCATACGGCAAATTATATTCGTACTCAAGATATATTTTAATATCATGTTATAAATAAGTTAATATAATATATTTCATGTTTAACCACAAACGTAGCCAATAATGTGCTTTGCACAAAGTTTATTAAACATGACTAAAACATATTAAAATTGGCTATATTTGAAAGATTTGCAAACATTGCACGAGGCCGAAATTCTTATAATGGATTAGTTGACATGATATATGATTTAAAAAAAAAATGGATTTGATCATGACTTGTAAATATTTGCTTCATATGGTTATTCTTATACATTTAAAGCTAGTTTAGAACCATGATACTTTATTTTGAACACGTTTAAGTCATTAAAGAAGCAACGACCAATTTCGAGAGAAACTTTTAAGAAAATGGCATACAATTCGCAGTAAATGAATGAATTTGGCTTCAATAATAGAAAGGTGCTAGCAATTAGACTTATCTTGAATTCTATTTCCTTCAGAATGAATGAACTCGTGGCATATGAAGTCATTAGTTAATCTCGATGGACCAAAACCAGAAGATCAACTGAAATCACTAATTTGAAGTTGGTAAACGAATATCAATTACGTGAACGAAGCCATTCACGTAAATAAAATGAAGAAACAAAATCAGGCCTCATAAAGACAATAGTTTATTATAAAAAGATCAAAGTAGTGCTGCAGACTCAAGCATTGAGAATAGATATGTAATGAGACGCTAGTTTTACGCTAGGCTTATGAATTACAATCTATCTACATAATAAAATTTTTAATTATATGATTGTGCTCAATAGTGGCGCACTTGCTTCAAAGCATGCATGCATTGAGGAGCTATTTATAGCTATGTGAAGAGTAAAATTGATGCCTAAAATATTTAGACTTCATCCAAAGAATTTTGATTAGGTAAAAATATAGAGGGCTAAAATTGTTTAGCTTATTATTTATTTGAATTTGACTCTTTAAGCTAAGTGACAGTCCTTAAGGAGTCTAGTTTGTACTTTGAGCGATGTTAAGCAGATTGGCTTAATGGGTTTGAAGTAAAGATCTTTGGATCGAGTCGTTAGCCTCCATCTTCTCTCAAGCAAGCTTATGCATTCATAAGGAAGGAGACTAGTTTTAGACCAGTTGCAAGCTCTTTAGGACAATCTTGAAATGAATACATCCCATCTCGTCCATCAATCACCAAGGCGATCAAATGAACATCATCAAATTCAATAATCTATAAATATCTAATCATTTGGGACTTTTGAAGATACATAGAAATTCCACCATATAATCTCTACTCCTAGATAGAGATTAAATAAGCATCTTTGGTAACATTCAATCTCAATTACTCAAAAACTGTAAGATTAATGTTTGAAACACTCTAGTTAGTTCAGCATTCTATTTTAAATCGTAAACTCTTGTGGTTAGTATAGTTAGAAATCGAAATTAAGGTTTCGATTTAATTATTTTTAATATCTTTATTTTACGTATATAGAAAGCATATTAAATTTTATATTTTACATATGGAATACAATAATTTTTTTATTAGTACTTTACATTGTGATATTATATAAAAATCTATTTTTCTTATGCAATATTTATATATATATATTCTTATTTTCTTTTTCTATATTTTAATGCTGCTCTATATTCCAAAAGGTTCTAAAATAATCTACCCTAAAACTCTATCCCAAACCCTATTCCTTATTTACTTCTTGCCGTAAAATTTTATTTTCTTTCTCTTGGCATCCATTTCTTTTCCTCACCTGACTTCACTCTCTCTCTCACCCTTGTCATCGTCTCTCTCTTATCCCAAGCCCTCTCTCTCGTCTTTCACTCTTCCCCCCCTCCCCCCATAATTTCTCATGGATCCCACCCCTAATTTTATCTCCCTTAGCTACCATTTCCACCCTCCAATCCCCTCTCTTCCTCCTTCGTAAACTCCCCTGTCTCCCTACTTCTCTCTCTCTCTCCTTCTGTTCAGTGTCCCTGACCCCACATTCCCCTGTCCCAATCCCTATCCCTTCTTCTCGCTCATAATAATACCTACCTACACCCTCCCCCCCTAATCAGGTCAAGTCGGACCCCACCACCTAAAATTCATTTGCAATTCCTCATCAAACCTCACTCTCAAATCCGAAGTCCTTAACCAACCCTAATGCAAGCTTTAATTTCCAATTTCCAAAATAGTCGAATTTATTTGAGCTCTTGACCTCCCAGCTAAATTGACTTTATTTCTATTTTCTACGCGCTTTGAGTTAACCCGATAAATATCATTAATTAGTTATTCAAGTATATTGTTTTACGATTTATAATTTTGTATTGTTGTTATTTTTTTAGGTACTCATTCGTGCCCTTTCGTGAATTTTCTTCTCGACTTAGATTCGCGAACGGTTTTGATTTCATTTCGGTATAGTAAGTATAGTGTAATACTATGTTATTATTATCATATATTTTGTATATATATATATATATTTTATTCTACTGTTAGTGTTGATTTAAGTTTTGTTGGTATTCGATTTCAGCTTTAAAGTATTCAATTATCATGTTATATAATGTTATTTTATATAAGAGTTATGGTTAAAGTATATGTTATTGTATTCCGTGCTATTAGTCATAGATATATTTTGGGCCTAATTTTTCTAATTTCTATCGCATTCATGTGGGTTACTAATTTCTGTTTATTTATAGGTTATGTTAGTGATTATATTTTATACGATAATCTCAAATGTTGATCCGGTGTATTATAATACTATATTATGGTTGGTATGTCTTATTTTTTATATCAACGGTATTCTAGTTTAAGTATTTCCTTTACCTTAGTATTATGAATGTATAGTATATTTTATCGTATCTTGAATTATTGATTATAGATATATATGTATGTTGGGGCCAAGTTTCTGATTATTTATATAGTATGTTAACGGTTGTACTCTACATATGTCCCTATTACCAATTAATATGCTACGAATCTTTCTATTATTAGTACGATTTATTGTTATTATCGATGTTTTCATAATCTAACTATTTTATCACACTAGTACTGGTATATATATGTAGCATATCATATATTATGTAGTATGTCCATTTTACTCGTCGACGATTACTTTGTCATTCCTTACAAGTTTTTACAAATTATATTAATTTTCTAGTAAGTACGTATTATTTATTTATCATATCAATTCGATAACCTATAAGATTCGATACTCCAATTATGTGTCCATTTTTTTATACCTTCTTATATATATATATATATATATATATATATATATAATGTACTTTACAAGTTACTATAAAAGTGATCTTATATATATAGTTATATTACCTTTTTAGTTTACTCATATTATGTTATTAATATTATTTTGACTTGATGATTTCTTTCGGGACCTTAACTAAATAGATCATAAGCTATTAGATAATTCTTAGGTAAGACTTAGATTTAGAATGCTTGAGAGTTAATATACTACTTGTTTTCTTTTAGATTCATAGTGTTCAGTTTCCTTTGTTGAGATCTGACTTTTGTTTGAGTTTGAGACTAGAGTATAGTATTCAATCTTGAAGCGATTCCAGGTATGTGGTGTTGGTTGTGTGCTTGTGATTACTAGGTTAGAAATGATCTAACCGGACTAACATATATTCGACTTAATTGATCTTGGATGCTAATTGTGCTTAACTCACTCGCTCTAAGCACCTACAGTGGCAAATCCCTAGAAGGGTAACTGTTGATCATGTGTGAGGTTTCCCTAATGGATTTTCACATGGGACAATACAGCTAGAATATTAGGTTTTAAACTCTAATTTCTGGGCGTAAATGACTTAAAGGAAAACGTATAATTATATCCACCTACGTATATGGTCAAAGATCAAGTGTGGCAGGGTTTGAATACCACTTTATTGTTCTGTGGGCCTAAATTGAGATAATTAAACTGTTGATTGCATTATCTTCTATTAATTGTATATCTGTATGTGAACGATTTGTCTGGCATGTGTATGTGTTTGTACACTCGTACTGGCTTCAACTTATTCTTTTTTCTTTCAGGTGCTGGATTTGAGGACCTTCTTATTTATGAGAAGATGTTTGTCGATGACATCCAGGAAGAGGATAAAGTTGAGTATTTATATTTCTATGATGACTAGATAGAGTGATATCTATGTTACTGATGGTATATATTTTGTTGGAGATTTTGTATTTTGAGGAGATGGACTCTTTTCGATATTTGAGGATTTTAGTCATTTGACATATCTTATGTCTTAGTTGTAAGTTGGGACACTTCCGAACTTTTGGATGTTGCAGGTTTATATAAGGTTATGAGTTGATGCAGTTTCCCACTCCTTTATGGATATATATATATATATATATATATATATATTGTGTATTGTGATTTTTCCTTGTTTTGATTGTTGACTTAGAAAGCCTTACATATTCCGGACTAGCTGGGACATGTAGCTAACTGAGATATGTAGCAAGCTGTAGCGCCATTTAGGATCTCGAGGTGTTACAATATCTAAGATTCCTTGGGCTTCATTATCGGTCATTTATAAACTTAAGATATTGAGATCACTCGTTCCTCCTCTTAATCATTCTTTCCATGTCATCCAACAAAATGTCATCTCTACATCACTACTATAAGGTTACACATAGTATGAGATTCGAGTGCCATGCATGTGACTACTTTGGTTAGAATTTGACCTTACATTGTATATAAATTGCATATCTATTATTATCATTTTATTCTACTCTCTATCATATTAACACTTTACTTTATCTTACTATATATATTTTGCATAAAAGGGGGATTGGAGTGGGGGGATAGGAGGGATGGTTGATCACTAAGAGAGTGATTGATCACGCGAAAAAATAACTGGTTGACCAGCCTTAATTGACCAGTCTTCTAAAACAAGCTAACTAGTCTTCTCTTAGGTTAGTTGACCGATTCTCTAAAGCTGGTTAGCTTGCTTTCTTTTATGTTGATCGATTGTACAATCTAAAGTCATTTTCAATTACAAAAACCTAAATTTGTCAATATCAAAACCCTCAATCGAAACACGTTTCTAAAATTTTGTGTCATGATTAATGATCAAACCACAAGCAATATCAAAACATTGACATCTTTTGTTATTAGTTAGTCTTAAACAAAAACTCTTTGAAAAACAATTACAACAACAACCAATTTTAGCTCCATCACATTAAACCTTAAAAGAATAATTAAGGATGAGATGTTATCTTTTTAATCCTCATTGAAAATACCAATACTTCTACGCATAACTTGCTTCCAATCTTCTTACCATTAACCATTATAATTTCCTTCAAAATCTTAATTTTACTTAAAAACTTTAACTAATTCTCACACTTAAGAGAGAAAGCAAGACATATTGATCGTTACTTCCATTACTTTTTGCATTGTGATGTAGAATTTTTTCCCAACTCTTCTTAACACCATAAGTTTACCTCAACCCTTAACTCATTTAATCTCTTATTTAGACTTGATAAATATTAAGGAAAGGGAATTAGAGTAAAAGAGACTATAAGTTACCTTGAGTTTATTTCATAGATAGAAAACTTCTTAGAATAATGTAAATGAACTTATAAGAAGATAGAAAGGAAAATGTGTGCCTCCTTTGGAGGATGAAAAAGTACGTTTTACTTTTAGGGAAAAAGTAGTTTCTATAAGAAGAGTTTCACTTAATAAAAACTTGTTCATTGGTATTGCTTGAAAGAAAAAAGATTCAATGAATATTATCCATCATGTGTATGTATAAGTGATGGATAAATATTAATAAAATTTAGACACGTGATAATACGTATAAATATAAATGATAGTTTTTTAGAAACTATCCATTGTCATCACTGTATGTTTAAACTTTAGATTGGTTTCGAACTAGAAATTGAGAGCTTATTAAATAAACCCTCAAAGACACTAAAGGAGATAGAATTACCAAATTAGCTTTTCTTTTTGAATTTATTTTTCAAGAGATTTCACCTTTTCTCTTAAATGAAATTTCATCTCAAAATTTACTCATATATTGAGGAGAAAAATTGTCCCGGTATGCATTCATTTCTAAATTCACTCCACATGGTGGGTATCATGGCCTAAAAGGTGGGCTCGTAATAGATTTGCTATATAAACTCTCTTAAGATAGAAGTTGGTTTTATAGCCGTTACCATAGACCTGATTTACATAAAGTAAACCTAACTCAACCGCTTTGAAATGTTTAATTTAGTATCCGTATGTGATAAACTTGTGGTGTAAATTTTTAAAATGATAGTTAAAAATGAATTTGTAGCTAAATCTTTTCAAAAGAACTGAGTTTTATATGTAACACTCAGTCAAATATTTTGAAAACAAGTATGATGGAAAAAAAAAAACACAAGTCCAAAAGGAGAATTTGTAAAAGCCATAGGTTTATGATATTTGATATATACATTAATAGTGGAAAATTAGAGGGTCACCTAAGGAGACCTTAGTAGTTTTCATAATAATTAGTAAAATTTACAAACATAATAAAAGTTTAGCTAATTTTTCTTAATCCTTACTCCTTGACCTTGTTTTCTATTCTTTTAGAATTAGGTTATGTATTCGTAAATCTACTATGAACCTATAAAACAAACTATAGAAGAACGAGCAAAAAGTTGCTTCCATAAGTGGGATGGAGATAAAAGTATGCATTCGATACAGACAATCAACATTTTCAACCAACTTAGTTAAATGAATAATAGCAATAATTGGGGTAAATGGGCCCTACCTTATCTCCCTGCCCATACATAAAATCATAATTCTTGATACGGGCCCTTTAGTATTATAGTAAAACTGATTGCAAAAGAGGAGAAATCATGCATGTACAAGGGAATGCCATAGCACGAGGTTGTTTATTCTATTATAAAATTAAAGAAATTTTGTCCACTTTAATTCAAACTAAGGAATTTGACGTTGTGCACTTAAGAATCAAAGCCAAACGGAAGCTTGTACAATGTAGAACACTCGCTGCCTAAGACTACTTTCAAACCATTGTCCTTAACCTTGCCATGACTCCCTCTCCTATTACTTGGTTCAATCAACGGTGAGGAAATGACCATTTCAGCTATCCTTGTCGAATGATCTACATTCGGCTTGATAACGCTAGTCGTTTCCCTAATGTGTTGCGATGCATATCAAGATAAAAGTTAAGCGGACTTTAAGTTAGTTTATTTTTAAAGTGATCAACTAATTCTAGTAATCTAAGCACAACAATATACACAAAGCAACCACGATAGGAGCTTAGCTCTTACAACAGCAGTAAAGAAATATTTGGTACATGCGTAGCGTATGCACAGACAACTGAATTACAATCACAAGCCAAAAATATACCCAAGTCTCCAAACATTATAAAATAATACTCCAAAATGTCGCAAAGTGTATCTTAATGTAGTGTCATGTTATCTTTAAACATTATGCTTGTCTTCATTGATGATTCCTAAAAATTTAATGCACAACTTTAGTTTTTAATCACCATATGACATAGAAGTTCATTTTCAATATTAAGCATGTTTTCATCTGAGTTGAGAAAGTTTCCTTAACCATTTATTAAGTTTTAGTTATACGGGGTAGGTTCTAACCAAGTTTCTAACTAAGGTTTTAACCTATTATCCGAATACAATATGACTCTAGTAAGGGTGTAGAGTTCATATATAAACTACTTTTTGACCTATTGTCTAACTCTTAGTATGAGTAAAGTATTCAATACTAGACTACATTCTGGCCAGTTTCTGACAAAGTTTTTGACCCTGTCGTTATTTCTATACTTCATTACTTTACATGTAAACTCAACTTGCCTTAAATCATAAAACCATAGCAAGCTTGTATTTGTAACGTTACAGCAACTAAATTTAGCTATTACACTTTTCATCTTCAAAGTTCTATATATGTATAATTTCTTAAGAAAACCATAAAATTAAGCTTCCTTGTTACTACATTTCAACTTAAACTCGTAAACACTCAACTTGAAACTTCATATTACTCATTTTTAGTTACTATATGTTGATGGAATAGATTTAAAATATGTTTTTGTGAAAATTTAATAAAGCTCTTTTTGAAAAATCACTTTTAACTCACCGTTTCATGGAAAATCAAAGTTTTTGCAAAGTTCAACAACTCAATTTTGAAAATCCAACCATATGGCACTAAACTGTAACATTTTAGGAGTTTACTCTTAAAAATCTAAGTCAAAACTATAACATGTGGTTTTTCGAAATGTGATAAAAAATTAATTGTCAGACGTTTTTCTTAAGGATCTTATATTATCACTCAAAATTTCAAAAATTTGATTTGAGATATAAATTCCTTATGTAAAAATACTTAAGAAAACTAAGTTTTAAATTTTGTGGACATCATTTATTATTTTTACAAATTTTTTTACAAACAAGGAGACGCGATTACCAACTAGATTTTATTGCTCTGGCCACCATGAGGGTAAGAGAGTGTGTTGATCAAGTTTGGTGGGTGCCACTCCTTTAGATGGTGGTCTCTTTACACTTCTATGTTGTAATTGTGATTGGGAACTCTTTATACTTTTAATTTACTCCAATTTCTCGTTTTAATTTTTCCCTCCATTTGCTCTCTCTTAACTCTCATCTAAAATTTTTTTTAGACCTTTAATTGTCCAAAACTTGTAAAAGGAAGGGTCTTTGTATTTTTATAGTAGGGTTTAAGGTGAGTTGGCCTTTTTTTTTTTCCCCACTATCAACATGTGTTATCTAGCTATATTAGGTGTCCAAAATGGGTTTTTCTAAATCTAATAATCAACTCTAGCTAACTTCTCAATTTGCCATGCTATAAGAGATAATCTTTTGGTTGTCATAAATTTTTTAATAATTTTTTATTTTCTTTCATTAATGTAGTGATTTTTTTTATATTTTCAAGTATTTTAGTAATTATAGGTACTTATATTTACATAATAATTATTCCTAATGTATATACATGTCTTTTAAATATTATTTTATGTTCATTAATAATTTGATTACTCATATAATTTGTCTTTAGGAGTTTGTTAATTAATGATGTCTAATTCGTACGTTTTCAATACGTATATAGTATACTAAATTTTTACTATTTTGACTATTTTTTAATATTTTATTATAATTTGAAAATTTAAACCTATAGGATTTCCTCGACTAATATTACTAAACTTCTTGTAAATTTATAACCTAATTAGGTTACCTTCTTGAACACCCTAAATTGACAGCTCGAAATTTAGCTGCATAAGTACAGGGCTTACAGTGGAATTGCTTAGTTGATTGTTCATGTCCAATGAACATGCTAGTCGATCTTAGAAAAATCTTAATACGATGATAGTGAAGAGATGTTGTATAGAGAGACATGAGAGGAGGAAAATGTAAACTCAATATCTCGTGATGTGTATATGTGATAAAGGATTAAATACGATGATATTGATGGTTTCATAATTTGTGCTCGATGACTTTGGTGTTTGATCTTCTATAAAGTCATTCCGATAGAGCAATAATGTTTTAGCAAAGCTTACCATTGTTTCACAAGTTGTAAATGAGAATGAGGAGGCTCTTATATCTAGATTTTAGCCATTAATCTTAAACATTGTATGAAATCCAAATGGATAGATCAAATGAGCCATCATTATAGCCATTGAGTCAAGAAAGATTATCAACGATTTAAATTGAAGTCTCTATATCCTTAAGGATCCATGGGTTTGGAATTAGATGATGGGCTTAGATTAGGCCCAAAATCATATTAACTTTAAATGACTTCACCCTTTTCTTTATAAAATAAGCTAAAATGACCTATTAAGGCCAAACAAGGCCTAAATGAACTTGGAAAGATGTTTTTTCTAATATATTTTTTATGCACAAGATAATTGAGTAAGGCTAAGAGGAAAAAAAAAATGGTTTAATGATCCTTAATCCGAATCTATCAAATTAAATTTTCCTAAGGCATCCATGATTAGACTTGGTTTCTTAGGTGTCATAATCAGCTCATTAAACAGTTTATGGTATTAAATTGGTCGAAAACTTGAATATTAAAATAGCCCTTTATATGTATTTGTATATATTAATATAATACTTATTTCCAAATTAATCAAATTTAAAATTGACAAGTTCCACGATATTTTGTTTTACAATGAATAGTTGAAAAGTATAATGTAGATTTTTTTGCCAAATAAATATATATTTACGGAGACATTTTAACATATATGAATTTACAAGAAATATAAATCTTACATCTACGTAAGAGTCAAATGAGTGTGTTATTAATTTAATTTGCTATATAAAATAATTTAATATTTATTATTAAATTTCTAAGATTTTAGTTATTAAAAAGATAGTTAAATTACGTTTTACAATAAATAATTAACATCTATAGGGTGGAAGCATGGCATGGCAAATAGGAAGGACATAAAGAAACCTATGGCTATATACAAAAGAATGTTAAATGGAAAAAAGAAAAAGATTTGGTAAAATTTGCTTTCAAACTAGGGATAGCACTCGCTGGAAAAAAAAAAAAAAATGAAATGAAATGAAAAAAAAAAAAAATCCCTACAAATAGCTATTTGACCAAAAGAGAAATTTACAAATTGCACAACCAAAACCACAAAACCTAAAACCCTAAGCCGCAAAGTGTTGAGTGCTTCTCCTTCTATTTCTATGGACATGGAAGCTGCTCCTTTACCCGCTAAGCCAAATTTCGAACCTCTCAAGGCTCATGAACTCTCCGATGGTAAAATTCAATTCCGTAAAATCCCCGTCCCTCAACACCGTCTCACGCCTCTGAAGAAATACTGGATGGACATCTATACACCGATCTACGATGACATGAAGATCGACATTCGCATGAATGTAAAAGCCCGTAGAGTTGAGCTCAAAACTCGAGCCCATACTCCTGATGTTAGCAACCTACAAAAGTGTGCTGACTTTGTCCTGGCCTTCATGCTAGGGTTTGATGTACCCGATGCAATCGCCCTTCTCCGTCTTGATGAGCTCTACATTGAGTCGTTCGAGATTAAGGACGTGAAGACGCTGAGAGGAGAGCATCTGTCCCGTGCGATTGGGAGATTGTCTGGTAAAGGAGGAAAAACGAAGTTTGCGATCGAGAATGCTACGAAGACGAGGATTGTAATTGCCGATACCAAGATTCATATATTAGGGAGCTTTGCGAATATAAAGATTGCTAGGGATTCGCTTTGTAGTTTGATCTTGGGATCGCCTGCTGGAAAAGTATATTCCAAGCTCAGGGCGGTTAGCATGCGTTTGGCAGAGAGGTTTTGA
Source organism: Lumnitzera littorea (assembly GCA_024138015.1). Lineage (NCBI taxonomy): Eukaryota > Viridiplantae > Streptophyta > Magnoliopsida > Myrtales > Combretaceae > Lumnitzera > Lumnitzera littorea. Next base: position 92,928,819 of record JAMXBB010000010.1, read on the forward strand.
ATTAAGGTTTTTGATGGAGTTATTGAGTGGAAAATCATTGATCATTGGCTGATTATTATGTTTTAGGATAGTAATGAGAAACAATTTTGAGTTATGTCAAATTTCTAGTATTTAGTACTTTACTTCTTTTATATGCCATATTACATTATATGAGATGATCCCATTGTCTATACAAGTTTTTGTCTACTGTCGAAACAGAGTTGATGGTTTTATTTAATGTTGAATATTTTGTGATTGCTTTGCGTGATTAGTGCTGCGGTTATTGCATTGCAATTGTGTGATGGTGTGTAAAATCACTAGACATGTTGTCGAGTCATTAGTATTTAAGGTCTTCAATTAATTGTTTCTTGTAGCACCAATCAAGAACACTGGGACATACAAGAATTGTTTAGAACTGGAAATGATTAAGGGGTTGAGGCAACCCTGCGGCGACAAGTCCAGGTGCAAATTGTTCTACTTTGGGCTGTTATCCCAAGGAAGAATAATTATTTTGGCCCCATGGTCAATACAAATTTCTGAATCCATATAAAACTTCATCATGTAATACAAGTTCTGACATTGTCTACCTATTGATTAGTTCATAATCCTTCTAACGCTTGCTATTCTTTTGTGAAATATAGGATTCTACTGCATTTTATTCTGTTACTACTTGAACATATTGGTTCAACTTGATCATAACATCTATTTTTCATAGACATTACGCTATAAACAACTAAAAGCTTTATCTCATGTATCAAAAGAGAAATAAATGTTATTCTGCTGAAATTTCTAAGACTTAAACCTGAAATAACATAAATCGTTCAAAAGAATTCATTCCTCTTGGAGATTGAACGTGTTAGCATGTGGTAGTAAACTAGTAATTACTTAGAATGATGTGTGTTCATTGTGCCTTGACAGCTTCCATCATTAGTAGAATTAAGTAAAAGTGTGTATGCACAAGTTACATCTACAAACAAGTTACAAACTTCTTAAGACCTTTGTTCTGTATGCACAAGCTGTATGTTTGTTTAATTTCTAGCCATCTCTTGTCCCTTTAGGGTTACTAGAATTGTGATTGTGACGGAAGAGAGAATTTCTACTACAAATTTCTGATGATTGTATCTGGATTCATTAAAGAGAAGCTGCTGTTGTTTGTTCTCCATGTAGTTTGTTTAATAATAATACGATCCCCTGACTTCCTTATGTGTTCAATGACCTTTTGTTATTTGTTAATGAAGTATTGCTTTGGTTGGAAGTATTGCTAGCTATGGCAGGGAGTTAATGATTTCCACTAGGATCTTTCTCTGCAATTGCTAATGTTTCAAATAAAAGTAGGCTCGCGGAGTTGATTTGTTTTACAAAAGGGTGATCTATATGTATCCTGAGATAGAAAATATGTTCATTAATAATTGCCATTTCAAAGTCTAAGGATCAAAAGCTTCCCTCTAGGATTGTCAACACTAGCACTATTCCTTGTTTCTCCTCCTTCATTCATCTTTGGCAACACCTCCAAGAATCCTTCGAATGACTTTGCTGCAAGATGTTTGTGACCCATGGTAAAGCATATGTTGTTTTTGTCCCCTTTTATCACCATGAATTGTTTGTCCTGGTGCATTTGCTAGGTTCTTCTTGTAAGGGTGATCATGCTTTTATTTGCATTTTGGCTTCTGCAACTTTTGGCTGGGAAGTTTCACAGCTATGCAGGGTGATGATCTTTGATATAGCTTTGACATTTGCTTTCCAATTTAAATCTCCACAGTGGTCATAGGTTGCTCCTGTGCTGTTGGCCTTGCAATTGCAATGGTGGTTATGGATAGTGGTCGGTGGATAGGCACTAGAGCTGGTGAAGCTCAATGAAAATTGATTTATTAAAAAAGAAAAAGAAAAGAAAAAAAAAGCCAATAGATGTCTCAAGTCAGTTGTTTAGAATTGAAAAGGATAAATTCTTTCAAGTTCCTGTGTATTTGCATATTCGTGAATCGGATCCTTTAAATTTTAAAGATGAAAATTTTATTTTGTGGCCGCTTACCTAATGTTTTAAAAGACCGATTAACAGGGCCCTACAAGAGAACAAGCATTGAAAGAGTGAAATTTAGCTTTAAGCATTTGCTAGGCAAAAATTAATGGGATTAAATAGTTTTCTTTTTCATGGTGAAAATACCTTGGTAAACAGGGGACTTGGATCAGAATCAGATCATCTACTTTGCATGAACTACCAGAGGGATCACATAGCGGTTTGGTTCAACTTGCATTGAACAGGCAATCCCAATAAATGATCTTTGAGGTATCTGTATTTAAGATTTGTGAAACGGCAATAACTTCTTGTCAATTGTTTAAGCAAAGGAAACGGGTGTCAAACACAATATCAAGTTGTATTTCGGGATCAACTATGTAATAATCTAGCTTGTCCATTGAAGTGTACTAGCATGGTAGAACTTGCACAAGCTAATCATGGTTTGTGTTGTTACTCAGCAACGCAACCATCCATGCTCTATTGATCACTTCATCAAAGGCGAGGCTTTCAACAAGAGGTCAACATCAACACTGCATGAGATTGCTCTTGAAGACTCTTGAAGAACATACAAATCGTAAGTTCTATGAGACCACCCATACTATAATGACAAAACCAATTTTCTCTAGATGCCTCGGGACGGTGCAGCAAATATTCATTGCAGGGAAGCACTGGCACACCAGATATTGATTGTAGGTTTTGAAACGAGCAAAAAGTAGGTGTTTGTGTTAAGGGGATCAATTTTGTACCTACCCTCTACAAAATCATAGACAATACACCCATCAAGTTCCAGAGAGCCCCAAATGCATAACGTTGCTTTCGAGGCCAGGCCATCTTTAATAATAAGTTTTGTTAATATGTCGGTCAGCATTTTCAGGAAAAACTCTTGTTAATAAACTATTCACTTTATTAATGGGTTTTTTCAACAAGATACCTTAACATTTTAAAAAAAAATTTTGTGGGTCCCATTTTCTAACTAGTGTGTGCCTTTAAGAGTTAAAAGAAATAAAGAAAGGGAAGGAACGGTTCTCTGTGAAAGAACCTTGACATAAAGACGTGTTCAGGTTCCTTGTTAGACTATGTGGATCTTATAAAAATCCGTTTTCGTGTTCTCATGTATCGTTGAGAAACTCTTTTCTTGAGGAATATTCATCATTTATCCTTAAATATCTTTACAAAAGTTTCTTTCAATGTTTTTTTTTTTTAATATTTTTGTGGGTTCCAATATTATACTTCAACCAATTATTAAGAAGATAAACTAGCCTAGAAACATACTTGCGCAGAGGAACGTTGGTTGAATAAGCAACGCGCCTCATCGCTGAAGGAACCGTACAAAGTTCCTAACCTAGTGGCATTCCTGCTAAGGCACGCGAGATGAACGTGCTCTTAATTGGTGTAGGTAGGTTCCTAGGCATAGGGTATTGTGCCAAGGAATCCTAATAAAAGTAACCTGACAAACTAAAAATGCAATGGATTAAACATCATATTCTTGACCTGTTTCATAATTACCATAACAAGCTCTTCCATTTCATCCATATCAAAAGCTTGAGAGAACATGTAAGTTCTATCTTTTTTTCTTCTTTTTTTTTTTTTGGGTAAGGTGTAAGTTTATCTTTTGATATCTGCTCATCCACTTTAAGTTGAATAAACAGCATTTTGTTTTGCTGTTGCTGCACTCGTGGTTTCATGGGTGCTGATTGTGATGGCTGAATTTGATACTTGCATGGGGATAGCAGCTCCTAAGGCCAGAAGCGGATTATGTTTTTTTCACTCCAACCACCCTCCCTTTGGATGAGTAGTTTTGGTGGAATTGCTTCTTCTTTTTATGAATATGATATGCCAGATTCCGCTATGAATCTTTGGTTTGAAAAGATTCAAAGCTTAACATGTAATCAAACTTGTAGTTGAAATGGAGGTCTGTTGGTATCAACAACTTAGTGGAAGCGCGCATGGTGATACGGAGCTTTGATTTGGGCTATATCCATTTTAGTATACAAAGAACAACGGTAGTGGTAGTACACGACTTGGGGAAAAAGAAATTAATATTATATTATTTTAAAAAAATTCTTAAGATAGGATCATTCCAAAAATATCACAATATAAAATCGGTTTTTCAAAATATGATTTTAAAATATATTAAAATCGATTTTTGAAAAAGCCGACTTAATTAATTATAGAAAAAATTGTCTTTTCAAAAGATGATTTTAATTTAATTATACTAATTGATTCTTGATAATATGTTGTTGTATAGCAGTTAGGTCTTGTGTTATTAACTTGCTTGACATGGTTTCGAATCCAGGCAAGAAAAATTGCTTCATAGCACACTTTTACTCATTTGCTTTTAGCAAAATGGACGATACCAGTAGGACTTAGAACCCTAGTTGTTAGACTTAAAAGTTCAAAGCAATAATCACTACACTAAATAGCTAATCCTTGTTATTTAGGTTACATTATTATATGAAACTTAATTAAAATGGTCTTTTCAAAAACCGTATTTAAGTTCATTTCTTAAAATCATCTTTTCAAGATGTGATTTTAACTTATTTTGAAAAACCTAATTTAAGGGTGGTTTTTTTGGGATTATTTTTTAAAAAGTCTTATTTTTGTAATTTTTTTATAAAATATACAATTTTTTTTCCCTACAGGGTTTGGAGTAATAACATATGAATCTATCTATTTATAGATATACTATACCTTGGGTTAAATATTTATAGGATATTGGGAATAATGTATAAAAAATGATTTCTCATGTATTTTTTTTTAATATAGGGTTAATATCACTAATGGTATCTAATCTTTATTAAAATGTATAGCTTTTTACACCTATTTTAAAAAGATCAATTTACTGCTAAATTAAAATTTTTATGATAATTTTTATTACCTAAATTAATTCTGCTAAATCCGTTTGTTGATATGAATTTAAGGACGAATTAGAAATTGAACATTCTAAACATCTTAAGTTTAGGTTGGCACTATAGGGAATTGCATAAACCTCTACTATGTGGCCATCCTTAGCTTTGAGGTAAGACTGTAAAAAAATCGAGTTATTTATGAGTTGTTCGAACTTGGCTCATTTTAAGTTTGACTTAACTTGAGCTCAATTAGTAAATGAGTTAATCTTGAGTTTTTTTAGGCTCACGAACTGATTCATTTAGATTTATGAGTAGGTTTATAAGTTTTTTATATATTACAAATATTATATATTGTTAAAATTTAAAGGCTAATATCTATATAATATATAAAAATATATAATATGTTATAAGATGATATATAATATAATCCTTGTTGACTATTAGATAATCTATTTATTTATATATATTTTTTATTTTATATATATAGACTCATGAATGACTCGAGATTGACTTGTTTTAGGCTTAACTCGACTCAAACTTAATTAGTAAACAAACTGAGTTTGAGCTTGAACTTGATTTGTTTATTAATCGAGCTCAAGCAAAACTTGTTTATCTACATGAGTCAAGTTCAAGCCTCGATTGCAGATTTAATAAAACTTAGCTTAAGCTCGATGATTTTTAAATTAGCAAAGTTTAAACCTTCAGAAACTCAGCTCGGCTTGGTTTATTTATAGCCTTACCTTGGGGTGGTCGGAATGATTGCTGAAGACAAATTGGGTCGCGATCCACTTTAAAAAGTAGCATTTGATCCATTAGCGATTATGGGTCAATTCCTGATTCAACCTTATATCCATATTTGCAAATAAATTTAATGAGGTTAGTTTAGATAGCAAAAATGACTGCGAAAATTTCAATTATATAGTAAATTAATCTTTTTAAAGTATGACTAATAAATTATATATTTTGATAAAGATTAGTTACCATTTGCTATATTAATAGTTGTATATTTCTGAAGGTAAACGCTAATAGAAGTAAAGCTGAAATTGAAGTTACAAAGGATTGATGGTTACCGGTTAGATATACAAGATGGTTTTGCACATGTAAATCGTAGTGCATGGAGCCCATATTTGGAATCCGTTACCTCCAAGCCCATGTCCTTAGCTCGCTGTATATGTTATCCCAGCACGAGTGGTTCCTTATTTGGTTAGATTTCGTAGCTAATCATATTTTTGAATCTTACTAGTATCTTTCTTACTTACCTTAGAGGCTTTTACTAGAGTAGACCACTAATAATGAATTAGTATATTGAGAATTATGTCTTGTTCTTTCCAGATTGGTAACGAGTAATATCGTTTAAATGATTATCTATAAGAGGAAAAGAAAAGAAATCAAGCAATAATGGTGAGTTGTCATTATAATGAATTTGAATATATGGGGATAGTGTTTGGTTAACATAATTAGACATTATAGGGAGAACTGGATAATACAGTATAAGAGAAATAGCATAATACAACTATCTTATATTATATTTGGTGTGTATAGTACTTGATATAAATTTTTATGTTTACAAATTAAAAAAAAATTATTCATATTACAAATTATAATAAGGTTTAGATATTGTAATTTAGGAACTTAGCATAAGGTTATTATTAATATTTTAAAAATATATTTATTTTATACTTAGAAATACAAAAAATATAGCATAAATTTTTTTTAGTTTACCTTTTTATTTAGTAATTTTGGTTAAGGTAAATAATGAACTAAAGAAATTGCCCACCATGCCATAAAAAAAATAGCAACCAAAAGATATGTATAGGAACAAGAAAAAAAAAGAAAGAAATTGGCTCTCTTTTTTCATATCATCTTTTTTTTTTTTTTTTTTAATCCATTCTATTTTCATCAAATTTTTCAAGTTAATAGTTGATAATATCTAAATTTTTTAACTACCTTAAAATCATTAAAAGATAATTTCATTTTTTTTTTTTTTTTTTTTTGTAATTGTAAGGATTGTTAACAGAAAAATTATAGGGAAGGCGGTCGGGGGCGGGGTTTGGGGGCAATTTCAACCTTGGATTTGGAATCACCCATGTGTGAGAAAAAGGATAAAACGAAACGTTTACTCGAGGCCTCAAGTCAAGTCGACCAAAGATAAGCAGCAAAGTAACAACGTAAGCTCTACTCAAAGCAGCCGAAATCATGTTCCTCAATGGCTTCCTACTTTCAACAATATACGACTACCAATCCAAGCCGACACGCTCGTCTATCATTTTTCACGTGCGTTTAGACACATGACATTGGCAATCCTGGTTTCACCTCGTATGGGTGTTCTAATGCTCCTTTTTCTTTTTTAAGAAAGGAAGAGACGACGACCTGCTGTACAAAGTCATTATGCAAATCCTGCTCACTTGTTGGTTCCGGCAATTAATTTTTCAAAACAAGCTCTTTTAGGGAAAGCCACGGTTATAACATTTTCATATCTTCTATCTATCACGCAACTTGTAATTTGAGATATTTAAAGTATGGACTTCACGGTATTTTGTATCTAATCTTTAAAGATTATCAAATAATATAATACATATATTAATGAATGAAAACCTTATATTTTCTTTGAATAAGAGAACTAAAAGAATAAAAATGATATTATATTAATATAAAAAGGAAGAGGTTCAAACTTAATATTAACCATAAACCTAAAACTAATAATTAGAACCTAGAAAAATAACCTTAAATTTCAATTGGCAATATTTGTTGAACTTGTATCTCCTTTTGAGCATGCATCTACATGCACTTGCTATTTAATTTTTTTCTAATAAAAAGTATCTTTTGACATTTTTTTTACTAATAAAAAATATTTGAAATTTAAATATGTAAGAAAATAGAAAAAATTTATGGGTTTCATAAAATATTTTATAGCCCTTAAGTTCTACCAGTGCAAATTCTAAGGTAATTCTAAGTGTTACAAGATAGGTTCCAAATCAAAGGTTCAAATTACCTCAAAATCCTAACTCAAACATTATTCTCTATATTTATCTTCTTAATACAAAGGACATTTTTCTTTCTATTAAAAAAATGTATTGAAATCAAGGTTTAGAGAGTGTTATGTACTTTGATAAGTTTGAGGATGTTCTTGTGACAAGATGAAAGTTTTGAAGGGATTATCTACAAAATATGGGGGTTATTTATTAACTCATCAAAGTTTAGATATTATTTATAATATTTAAAAATTTAGAGCTATACTCTTATCATGATCAAAGTTTATGGAGTTATTTACATGTTTTTCCTATTCTTTTTGGGTTTGAAATTCATTGATGCTACGATCATATTCCTCTATTATTGGATTCCTCTAGTAAACATAGATAATCTAAGTACAAGTAAACTCTCTCACCTGTACCATAGATGTTAATAAAGATAATTAATTAAGTAAATTGGTCAAAGTGATGATTGTTTTAAAAATTTTAACTTTCCTTTTACCAAAGGACACGGAATATATACATCTATAATTACTCTAAATAAATTCTCTTCACTTTTTTTTTTTATATATATAACGTTTGTATAGTTACTTTTTTCTAAAAATATGATATAAGCGTAAGTTACTTAAGTCCTTGAAACATTTTAATATTATAAATACTAAAAGGTTAAATACGTTAGAAATTTTTATTAACTTACAAATTTTATGCATAAATAGGTTGTTTGCTAGTGAACATCAATAGAAATCTTAAATGTTTGGCATTATCAAAATGCATTAACATCATAAGTTGGTATTTGTTGTTGCTAATTTCTTGATTAGTTTAGGCTTAGATCCAAAGAGAGATCATTGTAATAACTATAATTAATAAAAAAAAATTAAATATGTATAATAATAAAAAAGGACAACTAGGTGACTCCATTAGCGTTAATCAAAATAAATAAATTAAAATAATTCAAAGCATAAATAGTTTTCTATTTATTTAGTTTAGACAAATACATTCATTAAAGTGCATAATGTAAGAGAATCTTCTTAGAAAATTGAAAATATCGGTACATAAAAGGAGAGGCATTGAAAAGGGTTCATGTTGATCCTCATCAATCTCTATCACTACATCTACTATCGTGTCACTATCATCATTATTTTTACCATCATCTTGACCCCACCCCATTACACCATCTCCACTAGCTTCACCGATTTACTATGACCATCACACCATTACAATCACTCTTTCCCTACACCCTCTATTATACATTGTCATTGTTATTGCCATTGCTTGCTACTACCATCATTTTGGCAATCTTACATTTGTGAACAATTTACTTACTATCACCACCAATACCATCAATCTTCCAATTAAGTGTGACATTGAAAAATGCAATTAGATTTAGTTTGGAGCTAAGATAAAATTAAACCAACTTTTTATGATTTAGTCTATAACCCATATTAAAGTGAATTACTGTAAAATGGTTTGGTTTGACTTTTGTTCAACTTGAATTGCTTTTTTTTTTTTTCAATTTTTTTAATCTTTTTTTTATGGTTTTATTTTGATATGTCATATTGTATTTTAACAATTTAGGAAAAGAATACATAGAAAAATTATAGTAGAGTGGATTAATATTTAGGGATAAGTTTAAATACGGATCAAATTTTCAATTCGTTAAAATAAATGATTAACATTTTAAGAATAGATTCAAATAAGGAATTTCGTCAATCCATCATTATAATATTATTCAATTGAGTTGATGTGGCATATTATCTAATAATTGGTGTTAACATGGTGTACTAATATTATTCACCACTATAGTCATGCTATGAGTATACAACTATCATCAATATTGCAACCAATACTAGCACCATTACAATGTGCGAAGATTATCATGACATTACGGTGTGAATAATTTATATTTATGGTGGTGGTAATACGATTTTTAGGGTTATAAGTGATTGTGATAGGGATAATGATGATGGAGGATTGATGGTGATAGTTGTTTTTATGGTTGTGGTGGTTAAGGTTGTGATAGCAATAGTGTCGTGTCGATGATAGTGCTGTAGATGTGGTAGCATTGTAGCGACGATGATGGGTGTGGGAGATGTGTTTGTGATGTGGGTATAGGTAGTTATAAAAGAATGTAGAGCATCTTTAATAGTTATTTTAATTATGTTCTAAGTAATCAAAAGATTTATGTTTTATGTACTTATACATTATTTTAATTTTCTCTTAGATCCAATTGGCATTCACCCATCATTCTATTATTGTGGTTTTAACAATAAGGTTAACCAAAATTTGGTGGTTGTGCAAGTGCATGTGATCATTGGCTAGGATAGAGGAGCCTAGTGAAGATGATGGTCTTGATTTGATTTTCTTTACTATTAATTTAATAACTTTTTTGAATTTTATTTTTGTCACATTAGTATAAAAATCTGTAAATCAATTTTGATTAGTATTTTGGTAAAAAAAAAAAAACAGAAATCTAGTTGTATAAATAGAAAATTAACTTTCTTGAAAGCGGAAAAAGGAAATAAATATTGCAATTAAAAAAATCCAAAAAATATGGCTACTATAAAAATAATCGGATATTACAATACTTAATTGTGTCTTGAAAACATAATTTTAAATTGTATTTATATCATGACTTTGAGTTAAAATTTTATGAAAAGGCATTCAAAACAAGCGTTTAGGGATAAAAGAGCTTTCCTCTTCTTCTTTCACCTTTTGATTTCTCCCCCTTCTCTTCTACTTATCCTTGTTTATGTCCTTTATTTTATTTTATTTTAATGGAAATGATAGGAAATATGTTAAATTGATTAAGGAGAAGACATCAATCAAAGAATAAAATAGGGAGTAATCATTAAACAAGAAAGATGAAGATTCAAAGAGACGAGACAAGTCCAACTAGCTTTTCCCTCGCTCATGGTATTTCGTGCAGTTCCAAAATTTCTTCATCTAAGCTTATTGATGATTGATCTACCTTGAACTACGATCCGAATTATGATAGACTTAAAGACTGCTCAAGTTATATCTAGAAATATCAGAATCTCTCTGTGTGGACACTTTACACTACTATACAACAAGAATGCTCTCATTAAAATTTCAATTTTTAACATCATTTACCAAGAATTTAAAAGAATAAAAATTTCAAACTTTCACAAAAATTATGCTTAACTAACTAAATCCAGAAGTAGAATTCTTCATTGAATTATGGATTGGTGAAGATTGATGAAGAATATGCAAAAACAAAATTACCTTGTTGCATGTATAAAGATTATCTGAAAGATTTGAACTTTTACGAGTCCAAGAAGAAGGAGAGGATTATATGATGAATTACTCGTTTTGAGAGAGAACAATCAAACAAAGAGAGAAAGAGTTGGGTTTTGTTTGTTATAGGAAGATAAAGAAAATGGGGGTTTCCAGAAAGTTACATTGAAGAAAGTAAGGGGGAAGATGGTAGAGACAAAACACATGATTTTGGGGTGTAGGCTTCTTGGATTCATGATTTCATAATAATTTGAAATTGTGACTTCAAAATATGATTCTAAGTGGTGTATTCATAGAAGTACTTTTGTTGCAACTTTATTTTTTCAATTTATTTTATAAAATACAATATTTATTCACTTCCCCCCTCGAAAGCAAATGGAGCAATTGTATAATACATCCCTCATATTATTTCTATATATATATATATATATTTAATTTCTTATCTTTGAAATTAAGCATTTAAATATCCATATCTTTTGTCAAGAATGTTATAACCTAGTGATATAAAATTTGATCTCTCAATAGGATGAATCAAATTTGAATAATTTTTTTTTCCTAAGATGTAATGTTGTAATGTTGCTTAACAAAAATAAAAAACTCCATATCTTCTTAAAAAAAAAGTTTTCTATTCCCCTTAAAAAATAATAAAAATAATGATTTTAATAATATATAGTTAATTTTTATAGGGCCAAAATAGTAAAAATATGTCTAAAAATACATTATCTAAAGATTTTAAGGTCTAATGCTTAATTCTCAAGACAAGAAACCTAAGTGTATTTGGAATAAAAATAAGAAGTATATTTACGATTTATTCTTTTTATAAAAGTACTCACTTTGAAATTAAATCATGCTAAAAAAGTGTTATAATATAAATTTAATGATATAAATATTAATTCCGTAATATAATAAATCGGGTCCAATTCTCTCTTTTGTAAAGATGTAGTAGAATTGCGGTGGGTTAAAATATATAAATATATACACACACGAGACCGACCAAAAACAGATGAAAAAGCCAGTGGTGACCGGTTAGACATGTGAAACCAAGAAAGGCCAATTTTCGATACCAAACAAAACATCCATGGATATTCCTTTCAAATCGTACCTTTATTTTTCCAACCATACGATGAGAATCTCCATCTCCTCTTCTAGTATGCAAAAATAAAGAAAAAGAAACAACAAACTTGGTACATTATACAGATATATATATATATGTATATTCTATATGCGTTTAGTGTTTCCAATTTTGAGAATGAGTATATCAATTTCCAGCCATAGTTCAATTGTGCTTTTAATACCCATATGATTAATTTATTCCAATAAAAAAAAATAAATTGCTAAAATTTAAAATTAGAAAAATGTATAACTCCTAGTTTTTTTTTTTACTTTTGAATATTTTACTACTATAAGGTCATTATTCATCAATTATTTTTAAATTTTATTGTTATCCAAATTTTCCAGGGGGAAAAGGGTAGTTTAATGTCTTACGTCTCTAAAATTTTATAATAATATAATGAAAAGAAAATATTGAAGGTACAATTGGAATGTTATCCCGGAGAAATGAAAAAGAAAGCTTAATTATCCATCAATTCCAAGTGCGATTTCGAAAAGTGGAAGAGAAAGTTCACATCGTTGAACTCTTGAACTCTTCTTTTGTACGCACTCAATACGTTTCACTAGGTCATACATGTTTTGAATTCTAAATCCTCGATTTTAAAGAAGGGGGCTAAACCATGGGAAATCCAACTATATAAGATTATGTTTGGTTTATCGTTTTCTTATCTAATTAATATTTTTTGGTTTTTATTTAAATTTTACATTTGATAAAAATAAGTCATAAAAAAATGAAATATAATTCTATATATACCACTTTTTTAAAATTAAATACTTAATAAATCTTAATAAAGTTGAATTTATTAACTATTTACTTTATTCATATTTATAAAAATACCAATTTGAACAATCATATTCAATATATAGAATATATTTTTTCAAATTTTTTCTTTTAAATATACATAAATTTTCATTTCTCAATTTTAATACTCTAATTATTAATTCTAGTTGTAATTATGAAATATAAATAATTAAGATACTAATAAAATAGTTTTTCAAATATCAGATCTTAAATAAATATAGATTAAATCATAACATAAATATTAGATACAAATAAAAAACAAAAGATAATCTAAACAAAACTTAAATATATGAAAACTATTGTATTTTTGTAGTATAAATATTGGTTTTTCAATGAAATAAATTATATTGAAATTTTTCATTTTGAAATTGTAACATATAAAATTATTAAATATATATATATATAGATAAAGCACAATTTTCCATTATTTCGTTTTACTAGCTATATTACATTATAATATATGAAGAGTGAACCAAAATTGATTCATTTAATTAGAAAATCGAAGATTTATATCACTTGGATACAAGCGCCCGCACGGTATAATTTGCAATTTACCTCAGAAATAAATAAAAGGGGAACTCGTCCATTAATGCAGCCCGATATGAGCCATGTATCGAGCCGAGCTGAGCCGAGCCCGCGAATGAGTAATCCGAATCCTGAGGTCAAGTTAGCGGTCCCGAGAAACCACACCGCGCGCGCACACACACACACTCTCTCTCTCTCTCTCTCTCTGTGTGGCTTGTACGTGAGGGTTAATATTAATTTTTATTTGTTTGTGTTTACTTTCAAAGGAGAGGGAAAAAAAAAAAAAAGCCTCAAAGACAAGGACTTGACATGGCATAATACTGAACACAGCACCACCATCACCATAATATAGAGCATTCAGGATAAGCAGTTCCTATGCCCCCAATTTCTAGGGTTTCCTAATCGACTCCCCATAAGGTAAATTGTTCATGCCTCTTTCTGTTTTTCGTTCTTCTTCCTTTTCTTCTTGGAACAATTATTATCACTATTGTTATTATTCGTGTAATTCTGGTTATATCTCAATTTAAGTTTTAGGGTTGTTCTTTAATAGTCGTTATTTCTGGATGTATTGGTGGATTGATGATTTTTTTTTTTTTTTTTGGGTTTCGATATTAGGGGTAAAGTTTTGTTCTTGTTGGTCGTGTATCGATTTGAACTTTATTAGTGTTATCTGGGTGTTTGTGTATTTCTGTTTAATGTAACTGGGGGAGAATTGTACGATTGAATGCTGGTTTCGATTTGGTAATTGGACTTTTTATTTTTTAAGGGTGGAGGAAAAGGGATTTATGTAACTTAAAAGTGGAAGTTGGATGATTTCGAGAGTTCCATAGTAGGAAAGGAGTTGGATGATGTGGAATTGCTTTAAAAAAAGAGAGAGAGATAAATTTTTACACTTAGGTAGGGGAAAGCCTTTTTTTTTCACTCCCCATCCCTTCCTTCTTAGTAACTTTTTCTTTTTAAATTTGTTTTCTTATACTATAAAGAGTGAACCCTCTTCCTTTGAACTGGTTATGCTGTAAACTCAAATTTAACTGTTCAAGAGTTTGAGTTGTTTGACTGTAGTTTGGTTTCTTTGTCTATGCATCTGCCTAATTGTTGGAAAATTTTGCTGTCTCATTATTATTAGTACATGGGAGTATGTAAATTAACAGTGATGCGGATGGGACACTAACTGGGGATGGGAAAGCTTTGTCCAAATGTTGCACCTGCATTTGAATTTTGGAAGTTTTCCTCTGCATGGTGGTTTGGGGCAAGGTGGTGTTGGTGGTTATTCTTTGAGCAATATTTTGACATATTGGGTAGTAGTTTAGATTTGTTGGTCTAATGTGCTGTGTGCAGCAGATCGTTGCACCCGTATTTGAAGTTCGAAGGCTTATCTAACTGCATGGTAGTTTGGGGTAAGGTGATGATGGTTGTTTAATGAGCAATACCTTTTCCTCTTTCCTCTATACTGACACCTATGAAAATTTCAGGCTGACATATGCTTGGGAATACCTTTTGAGAGATAGACTTTATCTAATAATTACTGAAAGATGGTTGGCCAAAAAAAAAAAAAAAAAAAAAAAAATTACTGAAAGATAAACTTGATTAATATCTGGTAATACATGGTCAATGTGTACAATTTTTCTTTGCTGGATGATATTTCACAATGAAACTAGTCATTAGTCATGAAATTTCAGGCCCAGATGTGCAGCCAGTTCCTTCCATCATTATACAAAGGGAGGAATGTTTCACTACTTGTTTAATCCAATATCCAGGGTATTATGTGCACTCTTGATTGGGTATGGTGAAGATTTTTTTATCTAGATAGAGTTCCATCTAGCATTTCTAGTTATGTGCTAATGTGGAGTACTTTATGGAAGATAAAAACATGTAGCTGTTCATAGCACTTATATGAGCTATGAAAAAACAATCTAGATGTGACTACCCTAAGAGGCCTACCTTTTAAAATTCTTTGATATTTCATTCTTTGTCATATCTAGCTTGTAGGAATGGGACAAGCAGTGAACCTTAGTTTGAACAGTCAGCTTTGATGTCTGAAATATGGACTATAAAAATGAAATGTAGCCAGCACATGAGGGTTACTAAGGAGGGGTGATGGGCTGATCACATTCTTGCTGCTAAGTTAGAGAAAACGTTTGAAGCATCAGTTTCTTCTCGAATTGAAGGTACATCTGCAGTCTTCAGCATGACTGACATTGTAGGAGCAATATGGGATGCACTACGCTGTTGTATTGTAGTAGATTTATCATGATGAAGAACGTAATTTAGATTGGTGTATGTGGAATATTGTGTGGGCAGTGATGTAATAGTATTGGTGAATGGCGAGGCTTAATGGCAATACGTACTGACTATGAAGAAACCAAGAATTTTACACAAGCATTATGTTGTGACTAGAGCTTCCCTATATCACTCAACAGTTTCCACTTTAAGAAAGTTTATACTAGCTCTTTTATCTGTTATGATTCTTATTTTATGCTATAGGAAAAATCCAATCCAGCACCCACTGATATCTGATGCTTATTTGATTCAGAAGTTAGTCTGTTTGCATGCAGCCTTGCTCCATTTGTAAGAATCTTGGTTCTGAGATAGTGTCAGGGAAGAGCTCACTCTGTGTTTAGATTTTGCTGCTCATATTACTATATTAAGTTTCTGGTTGTGAGTTATCCCTGCAAAGACAGGCTCCTGTTTATCCAAAAATTCTACTTGTTGTAGCAACTATTGAAAGGGATGCCCTTAGGATGTAATACTTTTTGAAATGCATTTCTTTGATGGGGTATTCTGCTGGTCAGCAATCTAAATTTTGCTCCTTTAAATTAATGCATTTAGGTGAAAATCTACAACACTATTGAGAAACTTGGAACTATTAATTCATGAAGTTACTATATTTGACCAAACTTACAACACCTAGAACAAATCTTACCATTGGATGAAGTGTTTGACCATCAAAATACAGATGATTCTAAATAAAAAGAAAAAATTTATTTTAAGCAAAGCGAATTGCGCAATAGTTGAAATAAATGCCAGATGGAAGAATTTCCCTTTTCTATTTATGTTGTGTGGATGAAAGAGCTGTTGTCTAGTTTGTTCTCTTGCCCTTTTCATGTGTGGGTTTTTGACTATGCCTTTGGCTTTATAATTACTTGCCTTTTCATTTGGGTTTTCAGATTGCATGTGGAGTAAGGTGCTCGTTAAATGTGGTCAAGGTTTTTCTCTATTATCATCATGATTTAATTCATGCAATATTCTTAGTAGATATAAATAATTCCAATAATGGCGGCTGATCAACGGAGGAAAAGATCAAATGGTATTGCAGTTGCAGATGTCAGTCAGCTGGAACGCTCCAGAAACAAAAAGAGGCATATTGGATCAGCTCTAGAAAATGGTTTAAACATGAAATCTCACATTTCTCTTGAATGGGATGAAAAGCGAAAAAAAGTTGCTGCAAAGAAGGCGCAAGTTGGAATAAGTTGGAGAGAACTGAAGCCATTTGTTAATTCTTATCCTCAAGGCGACCGCATTCTGGCTGATGCTTTAGATATTCCCCGTGAAATTTTTCAGTTGAAGAATTTGGATGAGGTTCTGTCTTATGAGGTATCGTAACTATATAGGTGTTTGTTAATTACTTGGGGTTACTTTTGATTTTCCTTACTTGGACACTTCTGTGGAAATATATAGGTCTGGCAGAGTTATCTATCTGAAACCGAGCGGAAATATTTGATGCAGTTTCTTCCTGCTGAATCAGATGCACAACAAATTGTGAAACCATTGCTTGCAGGAGAGAACTTTCATTTTGGGAATCCCTTTAGGAAGTGGTTAGTAGCACTGTCAGGATATTTATGTAATCTATGAACCTGTGGTTCACTCTTTATTTTGTTGGTACAAATTCTAGCATTATCATTTGGATGGGAGCTGTCTCACTGTCTCATATCGTGTTAGTTAAAAAGAATCTTTTGCTCTTTTTACTTGGATTGTCCCCTATATTTCTGTTCCCCTACCATATAGATTTCATGTTTCCTTGAAGACAAATTCTGTTTTTACTTTATTAAGAGTTAATTTAAATGCATAAGCTGACTTTGTTATTTGGGAAGGAGGAACATGGAGTAACCCATATTTTTTCATATTGGGATCATAGGTCTGCTTCACTTCAATCAGGCAATCTGCACCCTGATGCAGTCCTCCATCGTGAAAAGGGTTTAAAGGATGATAAGAAGGCATACTATCTGGACTTAGAGAAATACCATAGCGAGTATGTGTTTCAAACTTCCTTCATGGTGTACGAAAAAAAGTGTTGTCATGTAGTTGGTGGTCCTATTTCTGATTTATTTCATTGTCATGCATCTTGTCAGTGTCATAGGATATCTACTGAAATTGAAGGAGAGGTATGAAAATTGCAAGGACCCAGAAGAGGAATTTAACCAGAATATATGGAGGTTGCTTTCTTATTCATTTCCTGATTCCTTTTCATGTATATCATAGACTACTGCAACTTATCGTGCATAATCTTGTAAAGAAATGACAATTCTTGCTGCATCTATGTTTCCATTATTTATGCTGTGAGCTTGCCCCATACAAATGCATATGAAAATTTCTAACTTAATTGATCAAATTAAGTGCATCAATAAGAAGAACCCTGAAAGAACTCAAAAGGTTTGGTTAAAAAAAAAAAAAATTGGCTGCAAGATTTGCTTAATACATTCCTCAACTTGGGAAAGCATAATATAGCAAGCCAAACCTGCGGAAAATTGATGGTCATATAGTAGAATCTCAAATATATATTTTTCTATTAATTTGTTGAATAAAAAAAGTGGAATAGCAAAAGATCCATCTTCTTTGTTAGTAGGTTAGATATTTGTAGGCTATCATAATTAGCTTGGCATATGGTCCTCATGATTTTTTGCCTATATAAAAGAGAGACAGCCGGTGAGGATTTCACTGAAGATTCTGTTTTAAGTGTTTTTGGTGTACTGTAACTTAGTTTTTGCTTCTCAATATGGTGGAATCAATTACGCCTTTGAAAGAGGGAGGAGGATTTTTCTTAGACCTTTAGTTCACGTTGAATAGCAAGAAGAAAGATATAAATGGAGGACATGAAAACATGGATGAAGCTCTTTGACAGACTATTAGCCACAGTTATTTGGAGGTGTCAAAACTAGGACTTTTATGCCATATTTGGGACCTGTTCAATATCAAATTCATGTTTGGTTCTAAATATCTTTCTGCAAGAGAGCAAGTTTGTTGGATGGAAGGAGAGAGGTGATTTCAGGGGTCTTAATAATTATGACAATCATTAATTGCTCTTGCATTGTTCTGTGTTTTCATTCTCTCTCTCTCTCTTACTCTTGTATTAATAAATGTATATTGTGGATTACTGATTTATTCACACCATTCTCTAGCAGATCAAGAAAGAATATAGGGAAGAATTTCTCTTCACGTGCAAATGGATCAAGGTTTGATGATGTTGAAGAGAGTGTTGGTGCTACATCTGAATCCTCATCCTGGGCTGCAGATGAGAAGGCCAGTACTAGTGATAACCAAAACATTTCAATGATCAAGGGAGGCAAACCGCAGAGAAGGTAACCATCTCTTCCTGGCATATGCTATGGTGGACTGTAAGTTTGCCAATGTATCGAGCAGGATGGGTAATTTTGGAGGGGAGTAAAAAAATATCTAACATGCTATGTTTATATGTATGTTATGTTCTATAGTCCTATGATTATTCACATGCTTACTTTAAATTTATATACATACTCCGGTCTTTTATATTTGCATTGGGTTTATTATATTTTCTTGATTATTGAGTTTGTTATTTCTGTTTTTTTGCAGAATTTTTTGCTTCCCTTTATCTCTTCTTGGTCAATGCTTATTTGTTTCTGTAGCCATATTTTAGATATGTAAATAAACAATTCTTTTTGAGAAATTGGATTGCTGAATGTCATGGTGGATGTCAGCCATAAGAGACTGCTGGTCATTACCTTTTGATCAACTGACAGCCTGCTGTTATGCCTTTAGTTTGTAGTGCTCTTTATATAAATGTCCACTTGTCCTTAGGATCCCATTAATAAATGCATGTGGTTGCAATTTACTGTGGTTTTGTATTGTTTCCAGTGTATATGCTTGTAAGAGGTTACTTGGTCTTCAACTTCCTACTTCTGTGCTTTCTTATTCATAGTATATCGTGTTAATTCTAGCTTGCCATTGAAAGAAAAATAATCTTTTTATGTCGAATAGATTTGATGCTCTCCTGTCACCCTCAGGAGCAGATACATTCTTCTTCAAAACTATATGTGAGAGTTCTTTGTTGCTGATGCTGTGGGGAGCAAATTTTTTTATGCAAAGTTGTTCTTACTCTTTAATATGCACCTGCATGATTAAGGAAGGAAAGACGATACATTATGATGGATTCTTTTGTGAATTTTGCTACTGTTCTAGAGAGCAATCTTGGCCTCTCTCTTTGTTATATACTTTTCTTCCTATTGAAGCTGCATATGCACATATACATTTACAATAAAGGTTCACTGTCAGTTGCCTTGGTTTCAGGATGGGCAAGAAGGGCCCTTTGGATAGAAGCAGAAAGCCATCTGTTGCATCAGCCTTTGCCCTTAATCTAGAAACAAAAGCAAAGAAAGGTGAAAAGTTGAGAAAGCGCAATATTGTTTATAGTGATGGAGCTGAGTACATGTCATATGTTAAGGTTTGTAATGTCTTTATATTTTTGAGTTCAATCTACATTATTAAATGGGAGTTTTGCCACATCTTGGAGACTTCTCATCTATGGTTAATGTTATATATTGCTGCTGCTTTTTGTTGTCCGCCACATCCAGGCACCAGATTATTTTGTGCCATCAGCTAATTTTTAATGGCAAGAATTATTTTTTTTTAAGTAAAGGAATCATTGCATTTCACAATTTGGTAGGTTGATAACAGTTTTTGCTTATGAGCCTAATGCCAGCTCATATGTTCCGAGTCAGGCACCTTTACTACACTTCCATCTCCCATTTACTTGATGAATCGATTTATTAGTAAATGCTGAAGAATTTGAGGGGTCATTGTGCTGGTTGCCTATGGGCTATTAATATATAGAAGCTGTGCTATGATATTATAGATCAATATGCCCTGATGATTTGTGTTTGTACTACGTATTTATAGATCAATATGACCTGATGATGGCACCTTATGATTTGTACATCTATCTGTTCATTGGGTTGGAAAATACTGGGTCATGGCTTTTCTTTGGCTGCTTTATTAACTGTGGCTTTGGAAATGACCCAAGTACGATGCGTGAGATATCTTATTAACCATGTATATCTTAAATGGCCTGAAATAAAAATGAGAAACCATGTATGTTTTAATAACATTTTAAGAGTATTTCTAACAGGGACAGAGTTGTTGTTTGCAATTTGTTTTCTCTTATTTCGGTGTGTCACTAATGTGGTCCAGATTAGTAAGAAACAGCATGAACTTGCAAAGAGCATGGAGAAATCTGGTTCTACTGTGCAGTCAAAGTCAAACAACCCTGTTTTAGGAAATCTTGATGATTTGGATGTAAAGCCATATGAAGTGTATCTGGAAGAAGAACGGAAGAAGTTGCATGAGCATTGGTAAGCATATATTCTGAGTCTCTATTTTTCTTTATAGAGAGTAGTTCTGACACTGGCTATACCTTTCCATGAAGGACACGATTGGCTAAAGAAGATCTCCCATCCTTATATTCAGCCTGGAGGAATATTCAGTCACAGCGACAGTGCATGTTTGAGTCATTGGGGAAAGAACTAGTGGATAAAATTGATGTCGTTGGGGAGGTATCCTATTTCCTTTTTCTGAATTTTCCTCCATGTATTCATATGCAAGCCATGTTAATCTGATAAACTTATAAGGTTTCTAAGGTTAGACCTGAAACCTTAATATGGTGGTGGACACTTTGATTTTTCAAGATGAGCTAAGGCTGTCATTGAATCTGTTCATATGTTTGCTTTTGGTTGGATTGTCAGGGTACACAAGTAGAAGAGGAAGAAAGCCCTGATCACATGCTTCTGCATAAGCAGGGTGATCATGCAGAGGATGACGTGCCACAAGAAGAGGACGAGGTAGGCTCTTCATCTGGCTTATCACAGGATGACAAGGAAAGTGGAGGAGCTGAATATTCATCTGGCAATGAAGATGACGAAGAGCCTGCTCCTGCTAGCATTCTACAAGACCAGGGCAGTGACACAGCTACTCTTCATTCAGACGTAATGAAGAACCTTGAACAGTCTTCTCCTCCTGGGTTTCTAGAAGATCAGGGCCATGATGCTGTGGCTTTTCATACAGACATAATGGAAAACAGTGAAGAGCCTGTTCAAGGTCCCCCACCTGATGCAAAAGTTGCTAGCTCAACAAATCATGCCCCCATTATAGATGGTGATGGTCCTGTCCCTGGTTCCTCAAATGACCGGCCTTCGGATGAAATACCTCCATTGAATCCTGGTAACCATACTTTTAACCTAGTCGATCTCGAGGTAGCAAATAATCCTTTCAACCCAAAATCAGTCAATGCTCCCCTTCCTGTGCCGGCTTACTCTGGAAATTTAAACAGTTCCAGTATAATGGGAAACCAAGCAGTACCTTTGTCTTCTGGAGGTGATGCTTGGCAATCAGTAAACATGGCAGATTCTTACTATGGTTCTGACCATCCACCAGCTAATAAACAAGAAGAAAGAGAATGGGCTGCTCTGGAAACCGACTTGTGTGAGCATGAAGCTCAGAAAAATTTGTTGCACAGACAAGTAAATGAGAACTCTTTTAAATCTTTCCCAGATAGAGGTCAAAATGAGCTCCTCCATTCTATTTTTAAGGGTCAGGATGCATTGTCTTATACTCATGAGCAGAAAGGTGATCAGACAAACTTCCAAACAACAAACAATGTGTTGATGGGGAATGGTCGTTTTTCAGGGCAATTTGAAGAGCAGCCTCGGATCTCACTGCCATTGGATCAGGAGCTGAAGATTCAGAACAATCTCTACATGCAGCACAATATGTCGAGTGACATTTTTCCTGATGGGGATAGATTTTCAATGCAAAGGCAAGAACACCTGTTCCCCGTCAATGTACAAGATTGGGGTGTCAATTCTGCGTGTGGGCCAACCCCAGTTTCTGTTCCACCTCCTCTACCAGGTGGAGATTTATCAAGTCAGAACTGGTTTTCTCATGAGCATCAAGCTCGTGGTGGCTGGACTAACTCGGATGGTGTTGGTGCTTCCAGTCAGGGCATTGGAAATTCAGTCAACCTTGATCAGAGCCTATACAGTGTCTTGTCGCATTGCAATCAACTGCATCCGGGCACTTCTTATGATTCGATTCTTCCTCACACAGAGCACTTTATCCCGCGAAGGGACTATGGGCTAGTCAGTGGTGGACTTGGCAATGTGCCCAACATCAACAATGTTATACCACACACAACCCATTCACTGGAGTATCTAAACAGGCGGGAACCGCCGGCATCACTGATGACCAGTGATACGGGATGGATGGGCATGCCTAATCAGAATCAGAATATGAACGACCCTATGGGGAAACCATTCTTGGGCTCCTGGAATCGGTAGGAATGACATTTTCCCGCTTATATTCCATTTTTTTTTCTTTTTCCTTATGAGCAGGGGTGGTAGGTGAGACGGCAAAGCAGGCAGCCAAATGGGATCGATGCCGCGGAAGATTTTTAACTTTTGTTTTTTCATAGGGGATAAAAAATTTTCAGGGAGATGTAGATCCATAATTCGGTGGGTATTCAATTTGAGATAGGTTTTTGTACATACTAATGCAAGAACCGACTCAATACATTGTATATATCTAGTTAGATGCTTTATTTTAGGGGTAGTGCAATTTTCTTGGCATGTTTTTGTGTTACTGTATACAGAGAAATTAGAATTTGCACGCTGCAATAATTTTAGTTAAATTACTTGCTCTCATTAGTGTGGAAATTTTTCTTCCTAGGTTTATTAGCAACCTGTTTGTATCATTCATGTGTTTTGAGTCTTTTTAGGAAACTATCGCCAAGGAAAGTTAAGAAGTTGGAATGTGGGTGAGTATTATATGTAAAGTTGTCCCTCCTGAAAGTATTATTGAATGGGTAATACTTAGGAGACGTGCGCCAGCAGCGAGCAGAAGTAAGGAGCAAAAGTAAGGTTATTAGATACCTAAGAGAAGCTCGGTTAGAACCACACGTGCAAGTTTCTGTGAAGGGATTGATTTTGGTGTTACGGCTCTTACAAACAATTTTCCTTTTTTTAATAAATTCCTTCATTTGATCTCCAAATTATGTCTGCCTTTCCCCACCCCACCCCATCCCTCCTTCCCTTTAATCTGTTCAAGGTTAATTTTGATAAATTTTCTTTATTTTTGCAGTTTTTACTCACTTTTACATGGCATTTTCTACTCTAGGTGAGTGAGCTAACTTTCATCCAATCAGACGTCGAAATCAAATAGGTTCAGTAATCCTGATCATATATTCTATTTTCAATATTGATTATGTTTTAATCTCTTTTTTGGGTCCTATTTCCACAATTTTTATTGATAAATAACATGCCAGCGCTATATGTGCCATGTGTTTCTAAGAATGCAGTGATGTACCTGACTTGATGGTTTTAACATTATTTTTTGCTTTATAAGGGTAGATTAGAATCGAATCGTAATTTTGCTGTTTCATTTCATTTTTTTATATTTAGAAACACATTTGAAAATCGGAATTGTCCATTCCATGCCATTGATAAGGAATTCATTGTAATATTGTATGGAAATGAAAAAAAAAAAGAAAGAAAAATATGATTTCTTTTAATTATCTTCTTTTTGTGATTTTTGATTTTCATGATTTAGTATCAACATTTTTCTCTTAATCACAAATTTTGTCCTCCATTAGTTTTCCATTTTCTGCTGTATGCGTTTCTCTTCAATAATCTAACTTGATTTTTGTATTAATTTGTTAGTGATTCTTATATTATATGATTTAGCACTTGTATTTTTTTCTTCATAATAATAAAATTTCATGTTCTAATCCATTCAACTTTGATTTTTCACTTATATATATATATATTATTTTGACTCCATAAATACTTTATTACTTCGCGAGAATGTAACAGCGAGATAAGAGAAAAAATTATAAATAATGTGATAACCTATATATCTATGCTCTAATTTTTGTGATAAGTGGCTAACTAGCACTTGAAGAGACATTGTAATCCTTAAAAAGACAATGCCAGTTGTTCCGATTTCACAAAATGCATCTTACATAAATGATTATATATGATATGTGAACTTGGGTTGTAGTTTCAGTAATGACTTAGTAATTAGGACTATACTTTAGAGAATGTGAAAGTTAATAATTGATTAGGATGATAATCAAATTAATGGATCTTTAGGCATAGATAAAGATGGGATGTAAGTTTGTGACAGTATATAGGTGATAGTGTAATGGGTTTATACTTTATACTTTTTCTATTCAATACATGATAATATCAGTATTGAAAAGATTAACGATAACCCATTTACACTTGGGAATCTTTATTCAATATTGAGTACACATGATGTATGTATGTGTTTGTTAGATTTATATTTAGTTAAATAATAGTTACCATCCTACACATATTGTGTTAGGTGTTCAAACCTATCCACCCCTTAAAATAAAAAAATGAAAAAACCTTTTGCAGTAATTTTTTCTTAAAAATTCCCATAAAATATACCTAAAGTTTATATTCATAAGACATTTAATGATTTTTTAGAATTTTTTACAATAACAAAGGAGAGCATGCAGTTTACAAGCATAAAGCTCAATTAAAGGGGATGGGGAATTTCCCCGAAAGATCGAAATCATTAGGTAGCTACTGAGTTTATGTAGTCAAAGCTCATCTCTTTTTTACCTTTGGGTAGCTATGTGCATTAACTTTCGATTTATTAAAGGAAAAAAAAAAATTAAAAAAAAAAACATTTTCAAACCAAAATAGCATCAATGGCAGTTCCCCTGCATCATCAGCAACTACCAAGCCGATTCCGGACTTCCCTTCTTTAATATCCACCCTCACATCACAATTAACTTTGAAAAAAACCTAGGCTTTGGTCGAGACCACATCCTACATTCTGCAAATGATGGCACAATCTATGAAGCTACATTTTAACCCGTTTCAAGTTTGTATGCTCTTCTAGTGACAGCTTCCCCTCTATGTATCATCGAAATGGGGAAAGTAGATACCTTTTTTAAAATTCCTTATCCCTAGTGAATTTTGATTTGAGATGATCCTCCATGCAACAATCTCCCTAACAAAGCATCATTGGAAGACTTTCAAATCAATGAAAAACCCAAACCTCCAAAACCTCCATGTCTTTTAGCAAAACAAATGTTCTCCCAACTCTTTTGACGAATCATCTTTGCTTTATGATCTCCTCTCCACCAGAATTTGGCAAACACAGATGTAACCTCTCCACAACAAGGACCAATTTAAAGTCCATCTAGACCTGAAGTTTTCAAAGAACCTAACTAGAAGATTGATCTCTTTACCTCTTTCTTATCCATTGGCCCTGTCAGCAAACTCTTCATCTCGCTCGTAAATCACACTGTCAACTTCCACTAGACTTTTGTTCACATCTACAAGCCCCTCTATCTTATATAATCTCAGAGTGGAGAGAAAACCTTTAAAATACTCCAACTATTTCCCCCTTCATTCTCTAACTTGCCATTATTCTCACTTTAAATACAAACATACTTATTCTTAGGTCCCTTCACTAACACTTTGCTTGGATAAGTAGAAATCAAATGAAAACAATAGAAATGAGTGAAAAGTTCATGTTTGGTAATTTAAAATGAACATGGAAATCTAAGGAAATGAGGGGAAAAGAGTGGAAAGTTTTCCACTTTGAAAGCCATAATGTTTCTTTCTAATTTTGGAGAGAAAGTGGTGGAAATGAAATAAAGTTATAAAAACACACGTACCATGTATATTTGCTAAATAAAAGTAAGGATAATATAGTCTATTAAATCATCAGTTTCCTTTCATTTCTTTCCATTTCCTTCTTAAATGTCCAAATACAAAATAATATTATCATTTTCTTTCTTTTCATTTCCACTCTTTTCTTTTCTTTTGATTTCTACCCATTTCATCTCTTCTAAAGTTTGCTAAACATATTCTCCTCTCTTACATTTGACATCATCTCTCTAAAAGATATAGTTTATCTCCATGGTTTATCCCCATCACTACTCTTCTCCTCTCTAGTTAATATTTAATTTAAATCACTAATTACTAACCAAGGGTCATTAATTTATAATGAAATAGCTCTCAATTTATCTCCAAATCTTAGTTTATTCTAGAAATCATTTGCTAATAGAGGAACTAGGTATCAATAACATTTGGACTCCATTCTATAATGTCAATTGGGACTCCTTCCATCCACCATCGGGCTAAGCCCTCCAAATACCTATTGGCTCTACACAAGTAGCACGTTCATAATCCATTCTTCTTCTTAATATGATCACTTTGCATGCTTTATTTTTGGTCTCCATTAAGAAGACAAAATTTGGTCTATGTTTTCTAATAAATCTCTTTAGTTTTTATTTTTTCTTCCCCTTTTCTATCAAGGGTCAACTCTAGGCCTAGACAATTCTAGTGGATGACGATCATGCTAACGTATAGCTTGAAGGGAAGACCTATAGCCATATCTAGAGAAACTTGTAACTTCCTCAGCGTTGACTTCCATATGTTTGCTTTCAAACTCCAACCTCCCCTTCAACAAATCTAACTTTTTCTTTTTCTTTTTTTCTATCATTAAAGAGAAAGAAAATTTAGAGGTAGGTGGAGGTAATAGAGAAGATAATAGGGATAGTGGATAATGAGAAACTTGTACCCATGATTGAGACTTCACACAATAATTTTAGCCAATATGAGTTATCTACTAAAGATTCACTAAAAGATTAATCACTAGACGTCCTATGTAAGGCATATTGTGATTTTCTATTACTGTTAAATGAAGATCATCCAAGTCTCAAAGAGTTTGATTATGAAATAAATGACATATGGATGAAACTAGTTTATTTATGAGGCTACATGTTTGTTTATGTTGGAGAATTCCAATAGTTGGGTTTATTTCCTACATGCTCACATTTGATCTAGAGGAATCGCAAGATTATTAATGTTTCTATGATTCGGTTGAATTTTCTCTAAAAACCAGGAGATAATGTGCTAAGACTTAGAATGATTGACCAACGAGATGAGAGGTTAATTGACTAAGTGATTGACTAAGGTAAGATGATGTCAACCAACCCAAACAGTCAACAAGGGCCATGATGGCGGTTGATTGGCTGATAGACTAAGGGGCCATGTGCTATGTTCACCTACTATCTTATTTATTAGTTTAGTTTCTAATGTTTTTATATTTTAGTATATTTTTTCTTCTTTAGAACAATTAGTGTTAGTTTCTATTAAGTGGTCAAAATTTAGTTATTAGGTTCTTAAAAGTTACTCCCTCTTATATCCATTAGCCATCTAGGGTTGTGAGCCTATATAAGGCATATATTGTATTCACTTCAATAATTCAAACTTTTATATTGTTATGAAGCCCCTCTTTCTCATGAATATGTATAATGAGATGGATAACTCTTAAAATTTATTCTTGTTCTCATTGATCAATTTATTTGATTGTGGCAAATGTCACTTAGATTAATCCTTGGATTGAGAGTTATGATAGCTCAATTCGATTTTACAATTAGTAATATGAAGTTATTGATTTTAATCTATATCCCTTCATTTTATTTTTTTCTTATAAACACAAAAACCATCAAAATATCTTTTTTTCTTATATTAAACTCTAAAAGCATAAAAAAAGATCTAATTTTAATATATTGCACTATATTAAATTATGCCACGAATTTGATCTTGGATCCATTACATATCATAGGTTTTGAAGTGTGCAAATAAATCTTGTACTTTTTATTCTTGGTATGATATAAGCTCCCTTACAATATAGTGGCTTATTAAAAATATACTAAATCAATGCGTTTATTTGCACATTTCAAAGCTTAAAATGTTAATTGCATTTATTTTTCAAAGGCTTTATTCATGTTTACAAAATATATTCTCCATTTGAAACTCTAGGTCTGCTTTTGAGTTGGGGGGGACTTTCAAACCCGTATAAGCCTACATGGTTGAATAGGTTCAAGTATGTCATAGAATAGGTTTTAATATCCATATTTTCAAAACATCATGGAATTGGAACTAATTGGAAACTATACTCTCCATATATGTATAAGTTGTTTTAAGTACTTGAATACCATGCAATTTCTTAAGATATAAAAAGTAACATTGGTATGTACATTGTCCCAAGATGAAACAAAGGATAAGCAACATATCTTTTAAAGCTACTACCCTACTAAATGTACATATAGAATTTAATTCTACAAATATAATGAAAAGTTAACCATATTTGCCCAACTCATGACCCATTATTTTAGACCAACATCACAAGACCAATCATGACATGCAACGAACTTGAGCATATTGTGATTTTACATTACTAGTATATGAAGATCATCTAGGTTTCAAGAATTTGGTTAATAAAACACATAGACATGTGAATGGAAACCGGTTATTTACGAGGCTACATGTTTGGCTTTGTTGGAGAAGTGCATTTATGTTTATATCTTGTAGGCTCATACGATCTAGGAAGAATTATAAGACTATTAACATTCCCAAGATTTTGTTTGGATCTTCTTCAAGAAATGGGAAATGATGTGCTAAGACCCAAATTGATCGACCAATGAGAAGGAGAGGTCAATTGACTTAACGATAGACTAAGGTTAGGATAGGGTTAATCATTGTAAGTAGTTAATTGGGGCTTTGATGGTGGCCGATTGACCAAGGGTACCATTGCTAACGTTTTCGTTTCATTTTATTTTATTTTTGGGTCAAAATTCTTTTATTTTATTTATTAGTTTAGTTTTTAATAGTTTCACATATTAGTGTATTTTCCACTTTTAGAGTAGTTACGATTAAGGGTGAGCAGGCAACTCTCATGTATATGGTACCTACTTGGATCCTACTTAACCGAATAGGTTATGAGTGGATAAAGAGATTTATGTCACAGGACGAGAGGTTTACCTCTTCTTCAAGCGTCCATACGGAGTTCGACCCTTCTATGCCTCATCGTATTTGCACATATCATGGAGGGCAAGCCAGCCTTTTTCTTTCTTATCTTCTCAAGACTGTTTCAAGCCTTTTTATCTTTAGGAGTATCAATAGACATTGTCACCATCTCTCATAGGATAGAAACGTCCAATTTCTCAACTGATTTCAACTTACTATAGCTATCATTAAGAAAATAGCATTAGCTCTTGACTAATTGCTTATGGAAAGCCAACCTTCCCTTGAGAGATTACTCTACCCTACAAACAAACCATGAGTTGATGGCACTTGCTTCACATTAAGATGATAGGGATCACGGACTAATCATTCGCTCCCAAGCTTGAGGACTCGCTCATTTGGTTTGCCAAGTTGTTTAAGGTGAGTTAAACTTTGAAGAATAATGCATTCTCTACGCTGACCTATCAAGGTATTCTATTTCGATCTCTCTTTGTCTCGTCTCGGAGACCTTTGAGGTGACCGACCTATTACCGGGTTGATCTCTTATTGCTACACCAGACTAACGCCAAGCGCTAAATTTGCCTATTTTCAACCTGACTCATGTTCGAAGCTGAGTTACCCCATTTCTAATTTGACTAGCCGAGGCTAATAAGAAGAATGGCTATACATTGGACTAACCCTCCCTAAGCCTTGAACAGCTGACCTAACCTACTTCATTGTGAATTAGCTTTGCTTGGCATACAACATCGTCTGAATTACAGAATGGATTATAGATATGCATCCCAATTTTTTGACATTTGTACTTTTCTTTTGTAACCAAATATCATTTTTGTCTGATTATGATTTTATCCTTTTAATCTATTCTCCTTTCCTTTTCTAACAGGAATCCTTTTTATAATTTACTTATACCTAGGACTTACCTTAATTGGGCTATATAAATACTTGTAATATGTAATAGCCGCAATAGGTGAATGATATTGAACTTTCAGACATACTTTCTCTTGTAAGCTAAGTGTCTTTTGCTTGCTCTTGATTACTTTTATCTAGTCCATTGTGAGTGTGGATTAGTGGTGAGTGCCTTTCGACCACACGTGTGCATAATATCAAGTGCGATATGAGTTCGTATGAGACGTGAGTGAGTCATATCTACTATCGGCACATAAGGACCTTTGCTTAAACCTAGACTACCATTTATCTTTCATACCATCTTGTGGTTCAGACCTACCTTATTTTTTTGGCTTGTGTAATATTGTTAGCTATGTGCTACCCCCCCCTTCTTGGTGATTTGTATCATTAAGCCTTAAGTTGAATACCCCCACTTTTCTTTAGAATATAGATTGTGACATTCTCTCTCACCTAAATCCATGATGCCGTTGTCATGGGGCCAACTTTTCACTACTACTTTTCCCCTTAAGATCACAAAACGTATTCTTCAATTGCCCAACTCTATGCTAAGATAATCTTTGCCAGGACTTTAAGGCTTCCATAGGTATCCCTTCGCCTTCCCCCTTACCCTTACCCTTACCCTTGCCTTTACCTTCGCCTTCGCCCTTGCTTTCGCCTTCGCCTTCGTCTCTCCTCTTTCAAGATCACCTCTTGTTGAGTGGCCTAATGGTAAGGTTTACCCTTTGAAGTTCACTTTTTTTTCATTTTCTTAAGATTCAGGCAAATTCTTGTTACAATGCTGCTTATGATACAATTGTCCCCTCTAGCAACAATATCTTCCACTTGGTGGTCCTTCCTTCCCTTGAGCTTCATTCACATGAACCTAATTGTCAACAAAAACTACCCTTTTTCATTAAGTATAACGGGTAGCATTTAGGTGGCTCATCTAGGCTGTAACTTTTTCACTTTAATACTCTTTGTCACAAAACAGGACATCTGGGTTGGAACTTTTTTATTTCGATTCTATTTTGTTATGGGATAGGAGGTTCACCCCTTCCTTAAGTGCCTGTATGGCGTTTGACCTTCCTTCACCTTATTATATTTGCTCATATCGCGCCGGGGGGGGGAGGGGGGGGGGGGGGGGTGGGTGGTGGGGGAGGGTAGGTAGGGTGTGCGAGCCACCTATCTCCTTCCTATCTTTCCAAGATTGTTCTAAACTCTTCTATCTTTAGGAGTATCGATTGGCATTGTCACCGTCTTCCATATAATAGAAATGTCTAATTTCTTAACTGGTTTTGGAGAGACTAATAGAAATGCCATTATTAGGAGAGACACATAAGCTCTTGACTAGTTTGCTCATAGAAGGCCAACCTTATCTTGAGAGACTACTTTACCCTATGAATAAATCTTTAACTGACGCTACTTGCTTCACATTAATCCTTAAGTTAAATACCCCTATTTCCATTTGGAACATGGATTGCGACATTCACAGGGTAGATTTTGGATGGTAATTTCTTCGAACTTGTTTCGCAGAATAGAGTACGGGTAAATCGTTAGGGTACTTTATAGCCATCCTCGAATCTATGCTTTAAAGTATATAGGGTATAAATTTTATGATACCTCGTATTTACCATGTAATAATAATTAAATAATGCTAATAATAAGAAAATTAATATTATTACATTTTTTTACCTTTAAAGAAAATAACAATAAAAACCAAACTTATAATAAAACTTTAAGAATATATGCTCTTGTATTTACCGTTTGTCCCTCTCTTTTTTCTTTTTTGGATAAGCGTTCTCTCTTTTTTTTTGCTATTTTATTTTTATACTGCTTTATTCCTCTTTTATTAACCTTAATCTAGTAAGGTATTAAAAATATGTTGGTTCTGAATTTATTGTCCAATATATTTTATTAGAGTTACTTAGCACTTCGTTTTTGTATTTAACTATAATAATTTGATGATTTAATAAAAAATTTATTTTAATAATTTGAAACAAACAGATAAAAAAAGTAATTTAGTATGATACAACCAAGGGTTGAACATTTCTAATTGTAGAACTATTTTCTATTCTACTCATCAAAGTTTCATATTGTTTGCAATTAAATGTGTTGTAAATATAAGAACTTTTCAAATTATTGCTATTTGGTCCATTAGTATAGTTAAGGTTTGACATTGATTATGTGTCTGTACAGTATTTCGAAGAAGATAAACTAAAAGAAAAAATAATACAGATTCCATAAGGTACCTGGTACTATATAATTTACATGGTACATGGTGGTTTCAAGGTATCTAGCGTAGAAAAATTTTAGAATCTATACCTATAAATAAAAGTGTGCAAATGGACTAAACGGGCCAATCTAGCTCGATTTACTTTAGCATGCCGGTTAAACGGGCCAAAAAACTTTGACTCTAACCCGTTTAAAATGTAGGTTAAATGGGTTAGCTCGCTGGTTAAAGGCATAAATATATTAAATGGGTAAATCCAAATTGACCCACTTTGACCTACATGGTAAACGGACCGAGCTCATTTAGCTCGCTTTTAAATAAGCTAAAAAACCTTAGCCTAAACCTATTTAAAAAACGAGTTAAGTGGGCTAGCTAACGGGCGAAAGCCTACTTGTACACCTCTACCTATAAGGTAGGGTATGTAAGGTGTCATACCTTACCCACCTTATATCTACTCACCTCTAACTAAGGTTAGTTTTATATTAAGTTGGTTAATACTTACTTATTAAAGTTATCAAGTTATTTCCTTCTATGTCCATTGGATAAAGGTTATGAGCCTATACAAGGCATGTGTTGTATTTTGTAAGTACCTCATTTTTGTCCCATTTATTTATTTATTTTATTTTGGGCCAGGTTTACACAAAATACAAAAAAAAATTGAAAAATTGAAAAGTTAAAAGTGTTGAAAGTAGTCAAATTGAGTTAGTTAATTGTTTAAGATTAAGTTAGGTAAAGTTCAGAATATACATGTAATTTAATAAATTTAGAGTCTTTAAAAAATTAAACTTCATTAGAAAATATTTTAAGAAGGTCTAGTAAAATATTTGGATTCATAAAATGGATTTTCATTCAATTTAAAATTTGAATTTTAAAATATTGTAATTGGACCAATTAAAAATAAACTCAGAATTTATTAAAGTTAAAAATGGTGTTAAGAAGTCTTTAGCATGCATATATTGGGCAATATGAAAAGGTTAGGGTCATTTTGAAATAATTTGGGTTGAATTGAGTTTGGGTTTCGAAGATAAAATTTAAAGTTGAGCCAAGTTAGGAGAAGTTAAATGCATTTTGAAATCATAAAATATTAAGAGAAGATAAGAGCATGATAGACTAAGATATCAGGCTTTGTTTCAAAAGATCAGGGTTTCAACCCCTATCTAATGTGCTTAGTGCATTTGTTATTTTACTTTTTGTCCCAGTCATGTGCTTGTCACGTGACAAGCAGTTGGCATCTACGAATTTCCAAGAAACTATCAGAAAAGAAGGGAAAAGGTGGATAAGTTTCTCAAAACGATCTAAATGAAATCTTATCAAATCTTCAGTTTTTATCATTGAATTTGAAAGAATCCTTAGCAAATCATTGAGGAAAGCTCCACATCTTAACAAAGATTTATGTCAAGAACAATTAAATTAAGATTTGGCAAGATTATATGGGATTTAAAAAATCTTATCTTGGATGGATTAACATGACCAAAGCTCAGTTGTTAATCTTATAAAGCAGTGATTATGAACATAGAAAAGGGAAGTGGGGGGTTTTAAAAATCAATAGCAAATATTGCCAACGCCATGCCAGACCACTCTTGCTCAACCCATATCGTCGGTCACTGTACACCCATTCACATACAGCACATACGTACAGAACCACATACGTCTACAACTACTGTTGCATCCACCGCCCCTCGCAAACAACAGAGTAACCATACTTTGACGACCCAAACCTACTCTCACTGCGAGCAACCTTTTCACCATACAGTCACAAATCACCAAACAACAGTGATACATGAACGTCAGTCCACCTTCAACCATCACTGCCAGTCTACAGTCACGACAGCGCAATTGTGCGAGCCCCAAACACTCGGACCCCCCTCTTCCCCGCGACCTGACACTATGCGTGACTACACTGACCATCACAGACCCTACGAACTACAACTAACAGTAACATGTAGCCCAATATCTAACGCGCCACACTTCACCAGCTCCGATGCCCACTGCCGTAACAACCCTACACTTAAACCCTCTCTTGCACAGTGAACCTGTCACCCTAGTCACGCTTAAACACCACCATTCATTGTTGGCGCGACACCAAGCCCTGTTGACTCTAACGAGCACCAACAACTGTCGAAAACCACCGCGAAACACCACGGCATAGTGTTTGAACCTCTTTTGAAGATCACCTTCTCATCAAAATTAAATTTGCTTTTCAATTAAAGACGTATGCACTAGATACGCCTTTAACATAAGTTCACATCTAGTGTATGCGTTTTCAATTCAAATTCCACTTGTCATTAAAAATAATTATTATTAAACATAGTAATTTCCCCCAGTTCGAAACGATAAAGTAATATTCTTTTAACCCTTAACTTGCAAATTGAATGGAAAGTTTAATATAGTAATCAATTACAATTAGTGGAATGCCTCAACAAAGATAGCAATTAGGGAAGAAATAGGCGCATGGGATGTTCATCCATTAACCAAAAAATAAATAATTGCAAATTGTAATATTGGGATAAATAAATAGTGCATTGAACTGTAATATCTGATGAAAAGTTCTTAATCAGTATATATACAAAATTTGTAATGAGTTAATTATAACATCAATATAATAGCCAAAAAAGGGGAAAACAAAAACAATAGAAAAAACATATGTACTAACGTCGTATAAAGGTGAACGCCTTTGTTTGTCATGTGACTGAGTAGGCTGCGATGGTAGATCATTGAGATTGAGTTCCTTAAGAGGAATTGAGTCGGCTGGATGGGCTAGATGTAGTTGAGTGATGTCCTCACCCATGGACGACTATGTAGGGGTGGAATGTGGCTTTGGAGGCACTGATGGAATTATAAGAGTTATGTAAGAGTTAGATTCAACCCCGGAGCTAGATTCGGCGCCCAAGGTAAAGGCAATACTTGACTCAGTGTATATGTTGTATCCTTCGCTGATATGCCTAAGGTTAATGGAATGACATGCACGTAGTGAGATATCATCACTGAGGTCTGCCCAACGACGTCCTACTCGAGCCCTGCCTCTTTGAACTTTAACTTTACTCCTAGGTGGTGCACGAAGAGTTGGCATATTTTCGTTAGTAGGTGGTCCCTGCTCCTCACCGTGGTTTATATAGGATGGCTCATATATGCCCTCTTGCTGTGGGTATAGGATAAGTCCACTGTACTGCTCAATGAAATAAATTGCCTCATTTGCAATATCTAGCGCTGTAAGATAGTCAAGTGCCAGTCTAATACTCCTAAACGAGTTCATCAGAAATAAGTAGAAAAACAGTTGTTAGTACATATAATAACAAGTATGCATGTGAAAAAAAAATGGACAATTTTAGATGTACGTACAATCGACCTATGATAGCTCCGTGATGTGTAATGTATCGCTGGGTGATCTATCTATACTACAGCTAGTAACTCTCATCGACCTCTCGAGGACCTTAGATGTGTACCAGGAATCCGTATCTCTATCCTTAAGCCTAGATGTAGGAAGAATGTGTGTTGATCCAATTAACATCTGTCCTACTCCAGAGGTTTAGTTAGTAGAGCTGCTCTGAGGTGTTGGCCTCCTGTAGGACGTACTGATATCCACTGAATTGCTAGATGACACGGTTTGAAAAGTATCACTCAATGATGTGGAAATATATGAGTGGTACTAGGGTAGTCTAAATGTGTCGCCTGGCAATATAGTAGTGAGGCAGCAACTCCTCTGTATAAGGCCCCCAAACAACCAACGGATACAAGAAAAAAGGGGAAAAAAAAAGTGAAATAACAATGATTATCACTTACAGACGAGAAAATGATAGTAAAGAGGATAACTTATCACATCATATCTGCTGTGTCGTCTGCATGTCAAATGCTGTACAGTACGCATCTACGACATGTATCGAATGCTGAGTTATATCCTATATTACCCTTCATCTGGCCGCCAATGGTTTATCCCTGTCAATAATAAACCCATATCGATTAAAGGGAAGGGGTGATATGCGAGAATCTATCCCAAGCCTAGACCTGCAGTAGAATTGTGGCCCCTCTAAGCTCATGTGCGTTGGATGTTGAGGTAGAGCATAGCTGTCGGTACAACCATGTGTTGAGCTTGATTTTTCAGTTTTCTATTTAAAATTGATTTCTCCATTTTCCGATTAATACTAAATCTTAACCTATTTAATATTAATCCTCGACTAAAAAAATCGAGAAATTTTGGATTTTTTTTTTTAAAAGAATTTGGAGTCGTCACTCGATTGGAGTCGGGAAAAAGAAAATAAAACCATAATTAATTAGGTGGATTGATTATGATTTAGTTACTGATTTTTGATTTCAATAAAAACTAGAGAGTTCCAAATCCGTAGGTTAACCTATTAAACTCTAACGAGTACCACTATCTATTTATCGAAATTAAGATTATTCTTCTAATTATAATATTTTTTTAAAGAAAAAAATAAAAAAGAAATAAAAGAAAAGAAAAATAAAAAGAATTTATATTTCTACAGATTTTATTGTCGCCCCAAATATGCTTGCGTACCTGCTAACCAAGATCAGATGATCGTAGTTTTTTCCTGAAAATTTTAATTTATTAATTTATTTTAATTTTGAAACCAACCAGATTTACGTTTTAATTAATTTGGTTTATTTAAAAAAAAATCTAAAGTGTTCTAACTCATGAGCGATAAAAAAACTTTTTAAGATGTTATAACCTTTTTGAAAAAATTTCTTTTTTTGTCAATTTTTATTTCTAAAAAAAATAATTTTCTATACGATGATTTCTAAAAAAATATAATATAATCCTAAAAATCCTAAGCTAATATATATATATATATTACTATTATTAAACGATTATCTATTTAAATCAATATAATATACTTAAGCTATATAACAAAGAAAACTAACGTTAAAGAAATAGCACGCATACACACACTATGTTAAATTACTAAGAATTTAATAATATTATAATGTAAGTAATATAATATACTCTAATAATATAACATATTAGCCAAATCGAACCTTAGTTGCCGTTCGGCTAAGAAGCTCGGTGAGGAGTCGTTTGTTAATGGAGTTGCACACACACACACACACATTATGTTAAATTACTAAGAATTATAATGTAAGTAATATAATATACTCTAATAATATAACATATTAGCCAAACCGAATCTTAGTTGCCGTTCGGCTAAGAAGCTCGGTGAGGAGTCGTTCGTCAATGGAGTTGCTGACACTATCGGTGTGTGAGTTCCGTTAGTAGGCGGCGGTGGACGTAGACAGTAACGGCGTAGACGATAGTGGTTGTGTCTATTGTGTAGCGACGGTGGCATGAAGTGTGGTAAGTGTCTAGTCAAGGTTGATGCGCGTGTGTGCAGTTCGGTGATGGGTAGCGGTGCGCTTTGAGTGCTATCCTTAGACGTGTTATAAACTGCTGCGTGCACAAGAGAGAGATAGTCGTTCCTATTCACGCAAGGATGGAGATGAGTGCTTGCTGTTCGTTGACGAAGCCATCATACGGTGCTAATCGATGGGTCGATGATGAAAGAGAGGCATGGTGATGGGAGTGCTCGTAGGTTGTCACTGGTCAGTATTAGCTAACGGCGAAGGCTATGTTGCTGGTGTTGGCGTGTACTGTGGTTTGCTCTTCAGTATTCGTCAAGTGCTACATGGATGGGAGCTCCTAGACACACTTCAATTTGATGCGCGTGGAGTGTGACCAGAGATTGGATGCAGTTGGAGACTGCAGTTTAGTCTTGTGTACAGATTAGTCTGGAAGTGTTGCTATTGCTATCATGGTGTAGTGGTAGATGAGAGCTGGTGCTTGAAGCTATGGTCTGCTATGGATTGCAGTGGCGCCTGTTATTTGGTTTGGTTGCTACAGTAACCGTGTTGGGTCAGTGAACTCAGTGTGTCGTACGGCAGCGACTAGGCCTGTTTTTTGCTGCTGCGGTCAGGATAGAGCTGTCAAATATGGGCCGATAGTGGTACTTCGGTATTGGGGATGTGATCCAGTGTATGTTGCTGTGTGGATGGGAGCTCCTAAACTTCTATCGTTGTTGTCGCGTACGTATAGTGCTTGTATATTATGCAGCGGAGTTGCTGTGAATTGAAGGGTGCTTGGGGACGTGGATAAAGTGTTGATTAGATTTAGTTCAGTCGTGAAGGGGGTGATTCAGGCGGTGGAGTTTTTGGGTGGAAGTGTACTGCTGTTGATGGAGCTTGGGGTCCTCCTCTTTTCATGCATGGGAGAAAGTGGTATATATATAGTTTTGAAAACAAATCAATCTTAAATCATATCAAATCCTAATTTAATAGAGATTTAAAATTAATACATATATGATTTGATAAAAATTAAATGAGATTCAAATCTTTTATTTCGATTCAAATCCAATTTAATAAAAATCAAAGTAAATATGAATCTTACCAATCTCTATTGCATTAGATTAAAAATTTTGATTAGATTTAAAACTAGATTCAAATCCTATAGGCTCAATCGATTCTCATAAAATAAAAGAAAAAAAAAACTAAAAATGATGTTCGTGCCTAGTGAGATTCAAACTTACGACTTCAAATTAAATCTAATCCAATACTCCAATATTTATTTGTTAGGTCGTTGGTTTGTGCCTTAATATGTAGTATAATTAAATTGTTCTTAAACCACACGACTCTATAAAATAATTATTTAAACTAAGTTAAAACTAAAACTATTTATCCCTAAAATAATTTACTCCCTAAAAATTCTAAAAATCTTTATAATTTTTCCTTTTCTCATTTTTTAGGTATTTTCATCATTTGTTAATTTTTATTAATTTTGCTTTTTTATTATTTTTGAGTTAGGACCCTAATAATAAAAAAACTCAAAAATTAGGACTACGGAAATAAAAATTAAGTGTTTACACCATGCTAAACAAGCGTTGCCCCAGCTAAATAGCCTAACTACTAAGAAGTCTTCCAGAAATGACAGGAACATCAGGTGAATAAGGTTGGAGGATTTATCCGCAAATATGAATCTTCTTATCAAGCTGAGAATGTATGTATGCGTATATTGTCGGACCGTCTTGACATCCACCCAATGGGGAAATACTTGAAAGTGCTTTTGCAACCACATTAAAGATAAATGAGCACTTCTCATCAGAACATGCCTTACGCCCAGCAGTCTCTCTCTTAAATTAGCCTAACTCTCCTCATCATTCATCTCTATCCAGCCTGCCATTGCGAACCCCTCAACTAGAAGTCTAAGCTGGATCTCTACATTTTGTAATGTGATGGTTACCTCTCTAGTAGGTAGGTGGAATGTGTGTATCTCGGGCCTCCATTTTTTGATAAGTGCCGTAATCGGATGCTAATCCAACATAATAAATTGGAGTTATGTAACTCCCCAGAACCCAGCCTCTCGTATATAAGGCTTTACCCTAAGATGAATAAGAATATCTCGCTCATTCTTACGTAATGACATCTCATTGTACTGAACTCGTAGTACATAGGTCACCTTCTACACAAACATTTAATGAAGTTAGCAAGTAACACATCTTTAATAAAATATTTGATTGTAGATGATAATGACATTACTCACCTTGCCCTCCTAGATGATCTATGAATAGTGACTGGCTTACCTTGTAAGTACGCATGGGTTAATCTGTCCCGGCTCTATCTATCCTGCGAATACATACAAACATGTTTAGTACACCTAAAACAAAAAAAAAAAAAAACAAACTTGTTAATCATTACACCTATGTATGCATTATAATGTAATGCTTAGATAGAAAGGGAATATGTACCAATCCTATTAATCTCTAGACATCTCCTCCTATTATGTCCTTTTTCGCCCACATGCACTGCATCTAGTTTTATTTGATCGCTTTTGAACGTCCATCTCCATGTGATATCGCTTACGCTTAGGTTTACTTTTCTTTTGTAATAAGTCAATGTTCGAGTGAAGATAAGGGAAGCTAATTTGTGGCCAGTTAAGTTTGTCACCAATTGGATAGAAATGTGCTCGGTAACAATCTATTTGGTTTTCTTACTTATACCATGGCCCTATTATCGATTTGCTGTCCACCCTCATGCTCACTGTAGCAGCATATGCATGGGTTCATGGGAGCAAGGGATCTTATATATTTGACACTTCTGACAAGTGCAAGTGTGGCCCTTGAAGTCAACTTTATGTGTCCTTCCTCTTCCCTTCAATCCTATCCTCATCATTCAACTATCAGTTAAAACCTCGAAAATACCGTTCTGAAAGCTAAATGAAATGACTATATGTATGCTTGCCCACCCCCTCTAAGTTCATACATCTTTAGAGTGTAATCAGTGTAGGTCTTGCCAGCATTGATTGCCTCCTTGGCATACTTATGCCTCTCCTCTCAATAGGCGATACAGTTGTAAAATATCTTCTTAACTAATGTAGTGACAAGTAATCTACGCGTTGATTTCAAAACGGAGTTATAACTCTCGACAATGTTTGATCTTATGTATCCAAAACAGTAACTTCCATCATATGCAAGAGTTCACCTATCCGAATCAACATTATCGAATCATGTAGGAGCATTCTCCTTAGCTTAGGCCAACTTCTTCATGAAACATTCGAATTTCCTTTATTATGCTTTAACACTTGCAAACCATAAAAGTTTCTTGCATAATTGGTTTTTGTGGACCATATTGAAGTTACCAGTAACATACCGTAGACAATATCTCCAAACTGCAAACGGTAGCTACTAGCCTACTAATGGTTTCTTGTATACGGAATTAATATTGGATGCCCTGTCGAATATAAGACGTAAGATTTCTCCCTTTTGGCCAATTACATGCACTTTAAGCTTATGTAGAAACCACCCCTAGGTTTCTGTCGATTTTATGTCAACAAGAGTAAATGCTAATGGAACTATTGAATTGTCCCCATCCATACTACAAATTATCAACAACTTATGCCTATACTTTTCGTATAAGAGTGTGCCATCAATACATATAATAGGTTAACAATATTTAAAGGTTTCAACACATGGCCCAAATGTCCAAAAC
The DNA here is from genome assembly GCA_024138015.1 of Lumnitzera littorea. Taxonomy (NCBI): domain Eukaryota; kingdom Viridiplantae; phylum Streptophyta; class Magnoliopsida; order Myrtales; family Combretaceae; genus Lumnitzera; species Lumnitzera littorea. The sequence continues at coordinate 92,970,519 of JAMXBB010000010.1, forward strand.
ACCCACTTGAACTGGGATTAACCTTGCTTTGGTGAACTACTCTAGCTCTAATCTACTTGTGTCCTCGGATTGCTCAACTTCATTGCATTTAATAGTCTTGACAACTCATTGTACAACCTCTCTTAATTACCGTATAACATCTCAATAGCTTTTCGCTTGGCCTCAAAAACCTTTCTATTGCTTACTGTATACCTATACATAGTTTGTACGTTAGCTACAACATTAGGTATCTTAACATCATGGTTTTTCTGTATACTATTGATGAATAGTGTAGCCATTATGTTACTATTGAGTTGAGGATGATCTCGATTCATCATTGGGTTCACACAAGTATGCAGACCCTCTAGAATTGTTATTTTGAAAAGACCTTCTACTTTCTTCAAGCAAGCTTATAGCCTCTACTTATAACTTTGTTCTTTTTTCTTATAGTAGATCGAGTATACATTCGGTTTTGAAATGTCTACATGAATATTGTAGTGGTTCCTTACGTGGAATGACTTCACCACATCTATGGGATTCTTCTTCATGTTGAAATGCATACCGACACTCAATTCATTGGAATTGCTGATATTGCTGCACATTTCATTGACATCTCTTTCAAATGTTATATAGCCGCTGCCATCGTATCGATTGTTGTAAAATGGGTTAGGATCTCTCACAAGCCTATCCACTTGTTCATTTATTGGCGGAAAGTCCTAAAACTGCCTGCTAAACAATACTTCACTAGTACAACAATGGGGCCTGCTTAGGATTCGAAAGGGTTGGATTGTTTAGCTTATGTATTTTATGCTCATACTGGGTGCTCGATTCCCCAATGTACCTTATGTACACTTCTTGAATATTCCGTTCCCTAAAAGATTTTTCCATCTCAATGGAATTCTTAACATTATCATCGTCTCTAATGAACATCAACTTATAGACAACTCTAGCATCAAGGAAAAAGGAATGCCTGTGTATGATTTCAACACCACTTAGGTCAACTCCTAGACATCCACAAATTATCCTACTTAAATAAGAGAAGTTCGAATTTTTCCTAATTTTCAACTTCTTAACACGGTCCTTGTCACACTCCGGCTCCCAGCTATCCATCATTATATTTTCATTTGCATAAACAATAACTTTTATGTAATCTACCATTTTCACCCTAATAATGCCATGATGAATCAAATATTTAGATGACATTAAAAACTTCATCTACACACTAAGTGACAACTTTACAAAATATACTTAGTCATTTCGTTAAGCTACGTTGTGTATTCCCTAACTTTAACTATTTAATTTGACATAACATAATCAAAACGCAAAATATATATATATACATATACATATACAACAATTTCCACCTACATTCCAACATTTTTCATAATCATATTCGTATAACTTATGTACTACTATACAATAAATTCTTAAATTTTGACAATATATAATAAATTTTCATGAAATATTAATAATTTACACAATTTATAATATATCTATGATTATGAAATTTACGTAATTAAGTAACAAATTTTTTTCTAAAAAAAAAAATTGCATAATATCAGTTACTAGTAACATAAAAAAAAAAAATTTTAAAAAATCATGCCTATAAGTTATAGATTATTATCTGTTTTAGATGTATACTCACATTGTGAAATGATTTAGTACTTCAATTATAGGTTCTCTCGAGTTTTCTCTGTGTTTTGGAAATTTTTTTAAATTGATATAGATAAGAATAAAGTTTGGCCGTATGAATTAGGGTTTATATAGTTGGTATAGTGAAGGTGAATGCTCTGCAAGCGCCTTCAATTATAATGAATTATATTGAATGTACATCTAGTGCATGTGCCTTCAGTGTAACAAACATTAGTAGTGAAGGTATATGTAGTACATGCGCTTTCACTATACCATACTCGTATTTTTTTTTTTCTCAAAACAAGTCATTTTCCATAATATTTTTCGAAAAAGAGACCATGTTCGTATAAAACTCATCTGAATCGACCACAACGCATAGAGCCTGATCCGTTTTGGCCTAAACTTGACCTACATAGTGAAGGATGGCCTACGTTTGTTTTCTTTTTTATTTCACTATTTCTTTTATTTTTACTCATTAGTTTTTTTTTTAAATAATTATTAATAATTCCCATAATAATTAGTTTGTTTCTTTTCTATATAAGCCCTTAGCTTTAGTGTTAATAGTAGATTTTTAATTGTTTATTTTATTATCTTTATTGGTGTCTATGTATTTGCATAAATGTCGCACTTTTAGGTAGATTCACATTTTTATTGGTATGTTTACATGTTTTAGCAAATTTTCATAAAAATTGTATTTTTAGGTTTTCTTTGAAAAAATAAATTCTTTTTTTTACATAGTTGTTTTTTTTTTTTGTAAAAAAAATATTAATTAGATTTTTTTTTTCAAAATTTAATGTTTTAGGGTTTTCTTTTTTACAAATAAAATAAGGTCTTTTAGGGTTTTTCTTAATCAAAATATTAAATTGTTAAAAACATAAATCTGATAAGATTTTCTTAAATAAAAAGCATCCACCTATTAAATCTTTTTTAAAGAAAAAGCAAACTACGGAAGTTTGATGTCGAATAGTGGATGCGAAGGCATTGTACGTGATTTCGAGGTGACTTAAAACATGTTGAAAAATTTTATTTTTCTTACTTTTGTAAATTTCATTTCAATTTCTTATTTTTTGCAAGTAGATGTAATTTTATTTATTTATTTATTTGTGAATAAGCATTGTCATTATAAAAGGGTATTTTAAAAGATAAACTTAATTTTAGAAAGTCAAAAGTGATACTTGATTAAAGTTTAATAAGATAGCTTTTGGATCCTGGATCTCTAGTTTCAAAGTCATTTTAAAAAAAAAAATTGGTTTCATTGAGGACTGGTGGCTAAGCTATAATTAATCAATCCAATTGGTTATAATTTAACTTTTTTTCTCAACTTCAGTTGGGTGGTAACTCCAAAAAGTTTTCAAAATTAAAAAGAATAAAAATTTCCTTAATTCTTAATCGAGAGTTTATATTGAATGAATGCAGGGTTTGATATAAATCGGATTAAGAAAAATTCAAAACAGAGAAAAATTTAGGTTTAATTAGCTTAGTGACTCAATTAGAGATGTCAAGAGGGCTAGCTACTTAGACCTTACGGATTTGGAATGGTTTTTCAAAATACACTTTCCACATTGTATTTCTTTTTTGTAAATATATTTTATTTATTTGCATATATTAGTATTAACCCATGTAGATTTATCGGGGGTACGTTGTAGGGGGCTTTATCATTATGAATGTATATTAGATATGGTTAGAACTAGATTATCATAAAACCTTAGGTAAGAGGCCATTGTGTTAGTTTTAGATGTTGTGGGGTAATCACCTTTGGGGCTGATTAGTCTACCCTATTGAAACTTTGATGTGACTAATGAATTGTTTTTTTTTGAAAATGTGTGAGGTTACAAATTTTTTTTTTTTTAATAACGTCAGGTCACGGAGTTCAAGGACCTTTACAATCCATGTAAATTGTATGCATGAACCTTCGGAATAATGAGTAAATAATAATAAGATATGCTAACCAAGGGTTGTTATTATGTTGGAATTCCTATATTATTCATGTAACTTTCCATGTATATTAGGTCTTTATATATGACTTATTCATTGTTTCCTTGTATTTTATTTTTCTTGATAAATTACATCTTTGTAAGTGAGAAAACCCTTGTAAGTTCTATTTTTGTATAACGTTTTCCTTGTAAATCTATTATAGTAATGGAATTTTGATATAGTTGCAACCCTGAACACTTAATATTGCCACGTTATTATTTATTTGTCAGTCCCTTGCATTCGCGTGTCTTCATATTACATATTTTCCTTATTTTTCTTTATTTGTAAATGTTCATGCTTATTAGGTCCTTAAATAATCATGTTTGCTATCTTCTAAAATATCTTACTATTCTTATTCTTAATCAAAGGGAAAAAAAAGAAAAGAAAGAGTCATATCAATTTTGCTTGTTAAATAATCTTTTAGGATAATTGTCATTTTGATACTTGTTAAGCTATCATAAAATAGATCCATTGTCCTTGAAGTTAGGATTTTTCACAAGCTACATATGTAGATCATTTTTAACTTTTCTAGATAACTTGTATAGTCTCCTTTGTTTAAGAAAAAATAAAAAATAAAAAATAAAAAAGAGATTTAGAAAGGATCATCGATTCTTTGACTTTAAAATTTTCCAACTCTTTATAAATATTATATTAATAAGTTGCAAATTCATTGCCTTTCTTATTCTTAGTAATGTGTTTCTTTAAAATTTTGTAAATGATTATGTTTTTCCTAAGTTAGTAACAGGTCTATACCTCAAATTTATCAAATCTTTCACAAATTCTTTCAACTATAAATAATTGTCTTCAAGTGAATCCTATAAATAGCTCTCCTTATCAATTAGATTTTTTTTTTCATAGAAATTTATGTTACTCTTGCAAATTAAGGAATTGACCCAATGGTTCTAGCCTCTGCATGCTTCTACATGTATTCTTTTGTTTCATCAAATAAATGATTCTTATCCATGAAATGCCCAGGCCTATAGATAATAGTAGGTAACCAACAAGTGAACAATTGGAGAGTCAATAGGTTGCCAAATGCCTCGAGAATTCGTGAATAGCTATTACAAGTTGAAGCTGCCTACTAAAAGCAAGGGTCTAGTCGCATTGAAGCCTCTAACTGAGCTTTGTTAACCTAAGTCAAAGAAAGTGAAAAAACCATGGGTTGGGCTTTGGAGATGAGGGGCAAAATTGTAGCCTAATTGTGAGAGCTAGATTAGGAACTTTAGTTGTAGTGAAAAAGCTTTGAATATATGTCAAGTTTCATTGAATAACAATTGAGAATAAATGTTAAGCTCTCTTTCTTTGTTTCTTTTTGCCATGACAATAAAAGTTCCCTTTAGCATATTATTCTTTAGTATTCCTCTTTTGTAAATAGATCCTCAATAGTATTCATTTGAGTGTTGTTCAATATGTAAATAAATTATGTAGGCTTGTATATAGAATCTTAAGAAAGTGAGCACCCATTTATAATTTGATTACTTGGTTTCTGTAATATAAAGCCCTATTTTTCTCTCCCTCTAAAAAAAAAATAATAAATAAATAAAAGAAAAGAAAAGAAAAGAGAAAAAAGAAAGTTACTAAAAATTACAAATCCTTATGGGACTTAGGATAAATACAAACTCTTGGCTTGTTAAGGTAGCTAAACCCAAACATAATCACTTAGCCCATTAAGGCAACTAACCTAAACAAAAACCATTGACTTGTTAAGGTAGTTAACTCAAACACAAAACCTTAGCCCGTTAAAGCAGCTTACTCGAACATAACTACTTGGCCTGTTAAAGCAGTCAACTCGAATGTAAACTCTTAGCTTGTTAAGGTAGCTAACCTAAACATAAACCTTTGACCTGTTAAGGCAGCTAACTAAACATGAACCCTTGGCCCATTAAGTTAGTTGAACCAAGCTTAACCTTTGATCCAAGCAAAAAGGCAATTCAATACATGTGAAAGCTAAGGGGCAGTACAACCTATAAGTCTGGGGCAACTATCTACTTAAGCCATCAAAAACACGAAAGGTCTAGGACATTTAGTGGTTGAATTTGAATGAAATGTATCATTTTACAACTGGGGTATGTTTCGAGGAACTAGTGGCCAAGGTCAATCTTTACCTTGGGGAAAATCAATATAGATCCCTACCTAAGGAATTAGAAACTCACTTTTACAAAGTACAAAATGAAAAGAGATGAACTATATCGCACATACTAACCCTTAAACACTTTGAGAGATGAGGGGCATCAAGGTGAGAATTTTTAGAGTCATTCCTTAAAGGAGGTTTGTTTTGAATGTGATACACGGACTAAAATAAAGTTAAGCATTCATTTTCAAATTCTAAACATAATTATTCATTGTTAACCCCATTGAACCAATTTAGAGTAATTTCAAATGTAAACCCTGTTAAGAGTTACCCTATAGCGGGGGGTATTCAGAGGTTAAGGTCATTGATTAAGAAAGAAGGATAAAACTAGTTTATATTTACCTTAGTAATAATAATTCAAGGATAACTTTTATTTTCGATAATTTGTTTCCTTTGAGATAATGAAGAGGCAACACGTTCCTAAAACACCTTAAGCTTATATATACCTCACCTAAGCCCATATACCCGCCTTTGGAATCCATAGGTTTAGGGTCTTGAATCTCTTAAATGTAAAGACCCGGGAATAGAGATAATCACTTTTGGGGCCAAACAAAAAAGAGAAGAGTGATGGGGCAAAGTAATAAAAAGAATTAAAAAAAAAAAAAGAGAAAAGAAGAAAAAACAGGGAACAAAAGAGAAGAAAGGCTTAAAAATTAGGTTTGTATGCAAGAGAAAAGTCCTAACCAATGAAGGCTTAGAAAACCAAACTGCTCCAAAAACAAGGTCCTAAATCATATTCCCAACTTAAAAACAGAAAGCCCACATATCCATTCTAAACTACGCTTCAAATCACAAATACAAAGCCTTCTTACTCATCTTGAATCACACAAGACCTCATCACCTACAATATCACCTACACTTGATAATAACTCTTTTGATCATAGGGAATAACTTATCTTAAATGAAAATTATGTTTGAAATAGGGGTAAGCACACTTTTAGTTTTTCCTAAAGGTTTTTGACTTGTATACTTGGGTTCCTCTTATTAATTCCTTTTGAAACTATTTGACTAAAAGCCCAATTCATAATATTGAACTGAGACAGTCCTAATAGATTGATTAAAGTGTATTACTCGTAAAATGGACTATAATTTTTGGAATAATAGTTAAAAGCGAAATCTAGACCAAGAGTATGTAAGGAAGTTCTCTTCGACTAAACTAACCATGAGTTACTTTTTCCTTAAGACATGAATATTTAAAATCATAAAACTCCACCACGAAGCTCAGTATTAGGATTGGGAGACATTTTTAGAGACTAAAAAGAATATGAAAGGCTCCACAAGGTTACTGAGGGGGTAGGGATGGTTGTCATGACCCTAAAGGGGGTCTAGTAGGATTACTTAAAATTTTTATATCATGTGTGTATTCATGATTTGAAAATCGCCTTGCAAATCAGAGATTGTAAGACTCTAAAAAATTAGTCACTAAAGTTTTTTTATTCTTAATTTAATTAACTTACTACAACATATATGTGTTGGCATTCAACACTCAGCTTTTAACCCATGCCTAATTATTTGTCAATCTGCAAAAGAAAACTATTGGGGAGTAAGTTACAAGAGTTTAGTGAGTTATCTCTCATACTATACTAGCAAGTAGGTTATCAAACAGTTTATTAACAAACATATGAATGAAAGAACAAGTAGTATGCCAAATAGTATATATGCAGTTGATTGGTGCTGCATACAACATCGGATTTAATACCTTCTGAAGTAAGGGTTAGAGATACATCGGCATCAATCACAACTGGGCTCTAGCACTTGGGTTTTAACCATATATAAATATATATAGAAATTCTATGTTTCACGAAATAGGTTTTTATTCCCAATAGTCAATAGTATACAAATATCCAAGTTTAGTGGTGAGGTGGCCCTCGTAGTCCACACTCATACTCTACAGTGGTGGTATCTAGACACGACCCCTAGCTATCTACGGTTAGCGTCAATAAAACCTACGAACTAAGGGTAGGTTCTCGTTGTACCAATGTTTCTGCACTATACTAATCAAATCATGTGGGAATCCATCCCACCAAGGCCCTTTATTACCAACCACGTAAGGTGACGGCTGGAAAATTATATGTAATGTTCATGCTCTATGCATGATCCATTTAATTTTAGTTGAGTTGAATATGATTAAGTTAATTTATGAGGTGGTTAAACATTATCAACAAATTACTCAAATTATGCAACAATCAATCATATAACCAAATCTTCAATGATCACATTTAACAATATTTTGTACAGTAATCAATCAATATCAATCACATGCATAACTTGAATCCATATACGTCAAGTTATTAATATTTAATTTATGTGCACTAACTACAAGCATAAAACAAGTATAGAGTCATCAGGAGTACTCACTTGGTCATAAATGATGTTAAGGATTGTAATAGTCCAAAGGTAAGTTGGTCTTGATCTCAGGATCACCTAACATTAGGGGAATATGAAAAGTAGTAAGTTTGGGAATTAAATAACTAAACTAGTATACTAAGTCGTACTGTTTACTTAACTCAGTTATTAATTTACATGAAATCATCGATTCGAGTTTTTTATTGAATCTCGTAAAACTTTTTCAATTTAGCTTGGATCTTTATGAACTTATAGTCCATTTTGATCGTTTTCGAATGTACTTTCTAATAATGAGATCCGTTTCAGATATTGTAACTTGCATTTTTGATGGTGATATAAAAATATTTCAAAGTTCATTGTCTTAATTTAAAAAGTTATAAATTATTAATTTAAGCTTTTCTTAGTATATTTATGATTTAATAATTATTTAGATTGTATAATTTGGAAATTTCCTTATTTTAAGCCTATTTTAAGCCTATTTTACTATAATTACTTATTTTTACCTATTTTTGAGGTTTAGAATTTATTAAATCAAAATTTTCTACTTCATTACTTTTCTAATTAATTATTTTATTATTATTTTTAATTACGAAAATTAGTTAATTTATGTTAAGCAATGATGTAGCAATATATAGGGGTGTCACGTGTCACCTTTGTATCTTTTTCTTACGTTTTCTTATTATTTGTATTTTACGTTATATACATATATTAATATCTATTATTATATTTTACTAAATTTTCTAAATTACTTATTTATTAAAATTTTCATAAGTTACAACACACACACACATATATATATACATATTTATTAATTTACTTTATTTATTAAATTAATATTATAGTATATTGTGTATGTACTATTCAAATATACATGTATTTCTATATATATACCATATTATTCATATACATATTTTTATATGTATAATATACTTATGTGTTTAGCCTTATTTATGCATATTCTCTTATGTAACTAAGTAATACAATCCTAAATATACCATATATATTATACACTTATATATACATATATTATACCTATTCATGTATTATACTAGTATTTTTGTATTTTATACATACATATCTATACCTATATATTTTCGGCCACATAGCAATACATATATACATATAATGAAAATACATAATATACCTATATATATATATATATATATATATACACATATGTAGATATACACAAATCCTTATACTAATTGCTTTTGGAATCAAATATACATAGTTATATCTACATAGTTATACATATGTGAACATGTGGACATGGTATAGTATAAACTTCAATACATGTGCATGATAAAATACCCCTAATTAGTAATTACAAAATAATATAATATACATACTAAATACTTATTACAAAATACACATGATATACATATTACTTATCTACTTTTGTAGTGACTTTATGGAGTATAAATTAAAAGCGTCTTCTTCTTCTTCTTAGTTGTTGAAATCAAGATGAAAATGGAGGAAAAGAAAGTTGTTAGAAGAGGAAGATGGAAGGGTTTTTGAAAGTGAGGGAAATTGTTGTGTTTGTGATTTTGTATTTTGATAAAATGTGTGTTTAGCTCCTAGTCTAGGCGTGAATTGCAGTATGGAAATTGAAGGAAAGAGAGTGAAAAAAATAAGAAAAATCAAGGCAAGATATTGTCATTAATTGATAAGACCCAATCCTTATCTAAATAGATTTGTTTCATGCACATAAGTAACACATGTTGAAATAAATCAACACATCATCTGTTGGAGGAAAAATTTGGAAGTTTATGTGGTAGTGGGGAAAAATTTGGGGAGGAAAAAGGAAAAGGAAAAAGAAAGGGAAGAGTAAGAAAAGGAAAAGGAAAAGAAAAATTAGAATTTTCAACATACAAAAATTATAAATTTACTAATTATAAAATAAATTCGAATTTTTATAAAATTTATTAATTTAATTGTTAATTTTTACATTTATAATATTTAGAAGTTATCTTTACATGTCCGTTGACGATCTACGCGATTGTGCGTATAAATCGTTAATTATATTTTATTAGGGTTTTATCACTATTTGGGCATAATTATTTGTTTTATATGCTTAAAATTATGATTTTAGGATTTTTTTTATCAAGTTCGAGTTCGATCTCGGGTATTTACGCGTACATAGGGTTTAGGGTTTTCATATACGATTTTGGTTTTGATAAAATTTCTAGGGTTTTTATTATTTATACTATATTCAAATTTATAATTTATTAATTTTTTATCTTACTCGGCTTTAACGATTCATGAAGTCATCTACAGTATTAGGGTTCAATTCTACTCTTAAATAGCTAAATTTATAGGGTTTACAATTGTTATAGTATTTGCTTCTTAAATAAGAATTTGTACCCGTTAGCAAATTTTCAAAAAAAAAAAAAAAAAGAGAGAGGAGAGAGAGAGAGAAAATAAAGGCTTGTCACAAGTTTTCTTTCCATCTTTTTAGAAATCTATGGTGGCTCAAGTGGCTAAGCTTTCAATTCATGTTGTCTACTTTCTTCCAATATGGTTATACCTTTTAAGTTGACCCTAATAGTTGTAGACACTTCGTTTTTGCCTACATTGTAAGTTTATTTGTTTTTTTTTTTATTTAGGGTAATGAGAGGGTCCTAATTGAAATAAAAATATAAAATATAAAAAAAAATGAAGAAATTACAAAAAGGAAAACAGAAAATAGGATTTTCTTTTTAGAAAATAAGGTCTTAGGTCATTTAAAGGTCATTAGGTCTCAGTTTTACGGTTCATCTTATATTCTAGGGTTAAAAAGTGAAATTAGAAGTCAATTAGGCACATGCGATTTAATCGAATTATAGTTTCCTAGTAAAATGGCATTTTATTGAAAAATAATTATCACACCAAGTTTGGCTTGCTTATTCTAAAATATTTTTGAAATAGACAATTTAAGTTTATTGTGGCATTAAGCAGTGCCTTAATTGGACTTAAATTAATTATTTTACGAGCATTAAAAGTTTTTAGAAATGGTGAGCACTAAATGGAATTGAGATTGTAATTATAGTACATTGGTTCATTTTTTAAAATAATTCTAAAGATTATATGTTTTAGTTTGCTGACAATGACCAAGAAGTATCTTTAGTCCAACGGATTACAACTTGGTTTGGTAGATGGAAAAACCGGAGTTCTTGTGTTTAACTCTTAAGGAAGGCGCATGGTGATTGGTCCTTTGACTAGCTCGTTGATTGCCTCCATTTTAGCTCTTGATTCAAGCATGATTTGTAGAAAATTGGAGGAGAAAACCCCATGCGACCCTTGTTCTTTTAGACTCGATTAAACCAATTTTTTGTTCAAATTTTATAAAAATAAGAGCTAGAATTGATAGAGCACTTGGAGTAGATTGAGCTCGACCCATTAACTTCTCAAATCAACAAATGAATGTGATTAAAATCAAACTCAAATATTGGGAAAACTTTGAACATTTCATTCATGGTTGGTAAACAAATCACAAATTTGGACATGTTTGAATACATATCGAAGCAACTTAATGGTATGAATTAACATTCTAGACATTGATTAATGCTTTTTGACCAACAATTTCAATTTGTAACGCCTCGAGACCCAAAATGGTGCCACAGCTTGCCACATAACTCAGCTAGCCTGGATTATGTAAGGTTTTCTAAGTTCACAATCGAAACATGAAGAATCGTACTACATAATATATAAATATCCACAAAAGAGTGGGAAATTGTATCCACTCATAAACTTATATAAACCTACAACATCCAAAAGTTTGTTAAATAAGATATGTTAAATAACTAAAATCCTCAGACATCGAAAAAAGTCAATCTCCTCAAAGTACAGAATCCCCAACAAAACATAAACTATCAGTAATATAGATGATATCTAGTTATCAAAGAAATATAAATACTCGACTTCGTCCTCCTCTTGGATGTTGTTGACAAACGTCTTCTCATAAATAAAAAAGTCCTCAAATCTAACACTTGAAAGAGAAAAGAGTGAGCCAAGGCTCAATACTGGTGTACAAACACATATGTATGCCAGATAAATTGTTCACATACAGACATGCAATTAACAGTAGATAATATAATTAGTAGTTTAATTATCTCAATTTAAGCCTACAAAACAACAAAAGGGTATTCAAACCTTGCTACATTTGGTCTTTGCCTACATACGTAAGTAGATATAATTATACATTTTTCCTTTAAGTCCTTTACGCTTAGAAACCAGAGTCTAAAACCTAATATTCTAGCTGTGTTGTCTCATGTGAAGGTCCATTAAGGAAACCTCGCACATGATCAGTAGTTACCCCTCTAGGGCGGGTCTCTAGAGCGAGCGGGTCAAACACAATCAGCATCTAAGATCAATTAAGCTGAATATATTAGATCATTTCTCACCTAGTAATCACAATCATATAACTAACACCACGTACTTGGAATCGCTCCAAAATCGAATACAATACTTTAATCTCAAACCTAACCAAAAGTCAGATTTCGACAAAGGCAATTGAATATCACGAATCTAAAAGAAAATAAGTAGCATGTTAACCCTTAAGCATTCTAAAGCTAAGTCCTACCTAGGAATTGTTTAAGAGCTTATGATCTATTCAATTAAGATCTTGAAAGAAAACGTTAAGTCAAACTAATAATATCATAATATGATCACACATACACACATACACACACATACATAAAAGAAAGTATACAATGGACGCATAATTAGAGTACTGGATAATATAGAATATCGAATTGATAGATTAAATAAGTAACACGTACTTAACTAGAAAATAGTATAATTTGTGAAAACTCATAAGGAATGACAAAGTAAAAATAAACAGATAAAATGGACATACTATGCTTAACATAATATACTTTATATATAAACAGAAACTTGGCCTCAACACACATATATATACAATATAACGATTACAATAAAATATAACGATTACAATAAAATATACTATATATGTACATAATACTAAGGTGAAGAAAATACTTGGATCGGAATAGCGAAGATATTAAGAATAAAACATACTAACAATAATATAGTATTATAATACATTAGATCGACATTTAAGATTATCGTATATAATATGATCACTAATATAACCTATAAATAAACATAAATTAGTGACCTACATAAATGCGATAGAAATTAGAAAAATTAGCCCCAAAATATATCTATAACTAATAGCACGAAAAACAATAACATATACTTTAATCCAACCGTGTGTCTAACAAAGGAACTTCGGACAAGCTGTTGAAGATTTGAATTGGAAAATGGATAATAGGAGTTGAACTTACGTGATAGATTAGATAAGGATGGGTCGAATTTATCCAGTGCCCCAAAAAAATAAAAGAAGCTAATTGTCCAGTATGAATAATCAACCACATCCGGGAAAAAGAATTTGTGATCTAAGTGAAAACAATTGAGTGCCAAGTGAGAGGGAAGTCAACGGCAGAGAGATGTGAGAATTGGAGGTGGGGTCTGGTATTAATTGGGGGGAATAGTGAGGGAAGGAGAGATTGTAGGGGAAATGCCGCTGGAAATGAAAAAGAAATAGGGGTAAGGTCTTTGAATCATTAATGAGGGAAGAGAAGAGGCAATGATGGGTTTAAAAGCAAAGAAAAGAAAGCAAAGAAAAGAAAGAAAAAAAAAAAAACTAAAATGTCGAGAGAGAGGTTAGTGTTTGCGGCACTAGAAGAAAATGAAAGTAGGATTAGAGAAGGGTTTTAAGGTAGTTTTTAGAACCTATATAGGGTAGTGCTTAAAAAGAAAGAAAAAAAGAAAAGAAAAAAAATGAGATTAATTAAAATAAGTATATATACTGTAATTAGAATAATAACCCTTTTATAAAAAATATTGTATTGTAAAGCATTAATAAAATTGCTATAGTTTATATGTAAAATATAAAATTTAATCTACTTAACATATACGTGAAATAAGGATCTTAAAAAAATAATAATTAAATTAAGACCTTAATTTCAATTACTAAAGATAATAACTTAAGGAGTTTAAGACTTAAAAGAAATATTAAACTAATTAAGGTGTTTCACAATTGAAACACATCAATTTCGTGGTCTAAAAATCAATTTGTTTGTCAAATACCCATTAACACAAAGCTTCGATTTAAGGTGATTTAATGAGTTTCCAAATGAAATTGAGCATACACAAATATAAATAAGAGGTTAGGAACTCATTTGGGACATGAAGCACCATACAAAATCATCTATATAAGTTTAACTTTAAGCTTTCTCTCTCTAATCAATCACAAGCTTCTCTCTTTAGAAGTAACGGCCTCTATTGTGGTTCTCGACGAACCATCCACTTCTACATCTTTGAAAACCCAAGACCCCATCACCCATTCAACTCTAGCAACCACTACCAATGTTATGCCCTACCGTCACCAACTACTTAACTCTTACCACCAAGAAAACCATTGCTTTAGAGAGAGGCACCACTACCATTCAACTTTTTGCTAATGAAAACCACATGAAAGTGGTTCTTCTCACTTGAAAAGACTATTGGAGTCGCTCGAACCATCCCACTGCCCACTCTTTTTCTCCTTTTCTCTCTCTCAGCGCCCACACATGTGCCAAGCATGAGGATTCGACTTAGATCCAGTTGGCGACTGAAACTGAGAGATCGTCCCGCATTCGCTCTAGATTTGGTCCAGCCTTTCTTTTATAATTTTATTTATTTATTTTGTTGTATTATTATTATTTTCTTTCTTTTTAATTTCTTTCTCTCTTCTTTTCTTTAATGTGCTATTGTTAAAAAAAAAAATAGAAGAAGAAAAAAAGGAGATCCGAGAAAAAAGAGAAGAAGGAAAAGAAAAAAAAAAAAGAGGAAGGGAAGTTTTTTAATTTTAATTTTAGAATTAAAAAAATAATAATAAAATTATAAAAAATAAAAAATAAAAAAGGATGTTTCACCACTTAGAAAAATACTTTTTTTAAAAGAAAACAATAAAAATCCAATTAACAAATCGTTTTCCTAAAAATAGGATTCCCTTAGAATTTTTCGAATGAATAAATCTTTAGGACCATTTTAGAGTTTTCCATAAATGAAAATAAATTGATAAAAATGTAAACCTGAGTTTTTTTTTTTTTAAAATTAAAAGAGGTCCATACTCTAAGATTTTTATAACAAACTATGAAAGTATGATCTTGAATAATGGGTACGTAGACACTTGTACGCAATTATATGGCTACTTAAAACATGTAAAAATTTAATTTTTTGTAAATTTCATTTTAATCTCTTATTTTTACAAGTAGATGTATTTTCAATTATTTATTTGTGAATAAGCAATTTTAAAAGATAAAATTAATTTTGGAAAATTAAAAGTAGTATCTGATTAGGGTTTAATAAGATAGCCTTAAAATATAAGGTAGCCTTAAAATATAAGATTTTTGGTTTTAAAATCCTTTTTTAAAATTTGATTTTATTGAAGATTGATAGCTAAATTATAACTAATCTACCCGATTGGTTATAACTTATTGGTTATAACTTAACTTTTTTCTCCATTCCAGTCGAATGGTGACTCTAAAAGTATTTTTCAAAATTTAAAAGAAAACTAAGTTTCTCTTAATCCTTAATCGATGATCTATATTGAATGAGTATACGGTCCAATATAGGTCAGGTTAAGAAAAATTTTGAAAGCCGGGAAAAATTCAAGTTCGACAATAGTCTAAGCCATCTTCTCTAATATAGTTTTCCTCATAATTGAGGCCCACTAAGTCTTTGTTAAACCAAGGGACCTTATCCTTAATACCTTTTTTTGTCATAAACGGTTTCTCAAGTCAAGAATTTTTTCAAATTGGTTACATCTCCCAATTTTGCTTTTTCAATTGCCATGTAAGGTTTTAGCAAGCCTATAGAGCGCTTCCTTTCACTAATTTCTATTGCGGTTCTAGTGAGCCTGTAGAGTGCTTACCCTTTCTCTTTCCCTTTAGGTTTCTAGTAAGCTTGTAAAGCATTGTCTCATCTCATATACCTTTTAAGGTTTAAGCAAGCTTATAAGGTGCTTTCTTTTACCAATTCCTATTAGGGTTCTAGCGAGTCGTAGGGCACTTACCCTTTCTCATTTTCTTTAAGGTCCTAGCTAACTTAAAGAGCGTTATCTCGTCTCATTCCTTTTAGGGTTCTAATTAGCTCATAGGGTATTATCCCGTCTCATATACCTTTTAGGGTCTTAGCCAGCTTATACGATACTTTCCCGATTCATACCTTCATTTAGGTTAGTTAGCTCAAAGGAGCACGACTAGGTTTTGTATCGATATTTCAGTTAGAGTTACTAATCTCCTAGAGATACTCCTGCCTAGGTTAGTTAACTCAAAGTAGTACAACTGGATCTCGTATCAATCTTTCAGTTAAGGTTGCTAGTCTCCTAGAAATGCTCTTACCTAGGTCAATCGGCTCAAAGGAGCACGACTGGGCCTCGTATTGATCTTTTAGTTAAGGTTGCTAATTCCTTAGAGATGCTCCTACCTAGGTTAGTTAGCTCAGAGGAGTACGATCAGGTTTTGATTTGCCATTTAATATCGTTTAGGGTTTTAGCTAGCTTAAAGAGCGCTTTGCTCATCCGCTTAAATTAGTTAGCTTAGAAAAATACGACTAGGTTTTGATTTGCCATTTAGGGTTTTAGTTAACTCAAAGAGCACTTTGCTCATTCGCCTAGATTAATTAGCCCAAAGAAGCACGATCAGGTTTCAATTTGCCATTTAGGGTTCTTGTCAACTCACAAAGGTACTAGTCAACCCATAGAGGTGTTACCCTCTTTTTAGTATCTTTTAAGGTTATTGTCAGCCATAAGGGAGCTACCTTTCTTTTAGTATTTTTTTTAAGGTTTTTGCTAACCCATAGGGGTGTTATCCTCCTTTTAATATCCTTTAGGGTTCTTGCTAGCCTATATGAGCACTATCTCTTTTGAGTATCTTTTAGGGTTCTTACTGGCTTACAAGGTTGTTACCCTCTTTTCAATAATTTTTAGTGTCCTAGTAAGCTCCTATAATGTTGGGCCTTTTTAAAAAACTTACTCTTATGTTCCAATCGGCTCTCAAAGCATCACCCTTTTCAATCTTCTACTAAATCTCTAGTGGAACAGGCATAGATAGATAGCTAGTTGTAGCGTTTTTTAGGATAGAGTCATTCTCAAGGAAAAAATGATATTTTTTTTTATTATTGTAGCAAAGTTTTACTTAAATTTTACCATAAAAAGGGATAGTTATAGATACCCCATTTTTGTTCTTTTTATTTTGGGCCGGGTTTATAAAAAATTGAAAAATTAAAAAGTTAAATGTGGTGAAAGTAGCTAAATTGAGTTTGTCAATCGTTTAGGGTCATGTCAGGTAAAGTTCAGAATATACATGTAATTTGATAAATTTAATCTTTAAAAAAATTAACCTTCATTAGAAAGTATTTTAAAAAAGTCTAGTAAAATATTTAGATTCATGAAATGGGCTTCCATTCAATTTGAAATTTAAAATATTTTAACTAAACCAATTAAAAATAAACTTGGAATTTATTAAAGTTAAAAATGGTGTTAAAAAATTTTTAGTGTGTATATTTTAGGCTATATAAAAATGTTAGGATCATTTTGAAATAATTTGAGTCAAATTAGGCTTGGGTTTGGAAAATAAAATTTAAAATTAAGCCCAATTAAAAAAAGTCAAATGCATTTTGAAAGTATAAAGTATTATGGAAAGATAAGAGTATAGTTGGCTAAGGTATTGGGTTTGGTTCCTAAAAATTAGGGGTTTGACCCCATCCAACGCGATTAGCACATTTTTTATATTTTATGTCCTAATCATGCGCTTGTCACGTGACAAGTTGTTCGCATCCATGAATTTTCTCACGAAACTGACAGAAAAGAAGGGAGAAGATGGATAAGCTTCTTGAAATGATCTAAATGAAATGTTGTCAAATCTTTGGTCTTTTTCTTTTTCATCGGATTTAAATGAATCCTTAGTAAAGTATTGAGGAAAGCTCCAAATTTTACAAAGATTTACATCAAGAACAATTAAATTAAGGTTTAGCAAGATTATATGGGATTTAAAAAATCTTATCTTGGATGAATTAACATGACAAAAGCTCAGTTGTTAATCTTATAAAGCAGTGATTATGAATACAGAAAAGGGAAGTGGGGGGTTTCGAAAATCAACAGCAAATATTGCCAATGCCATGCCATGCCAGACCGCTCTGGCTCAACCCTGACTGTTGGCCACTGTACACCCGTTCACGTATAGCATACACGTACAGAACCACACACATCCACAGCCACTGCTGCATCCACTACCCCTCGCAAACAACAGAGTAACCACACTTTGACGACCCAAACCCACTCTCACTGTGCGCAACCTTTTCTCCACACAATCACGAATCACCGAACAGCAGTGACACACGAACGGCACTCCACCTTCAACCATCACTGCCAGTCCACGGCCACGACGGCGCAATTGTGCAAGCCCCAAACACTCGGACCCCCCTCTTCCGCGCCACCCAACACCACCCGTGACTACAATGACCATTACAGACCCCAAGGACTTCAGCAAACAACGGCATGCGACCTAATATTCAACGCGCCACACTCCACCAACTCTGACGCTCACTGCCGTGACAACCTCACGCTCAGACCTTCTCTTGCACAGTGAACCCGATGCCCCAATCACGCTCAAACACCATCATTCACCATTGGCGTGACCCTAAGCCCAGTCGACTCCGGCGAGCACCAACAACCGTCGAAAACCACCGTGAAACACCACGATGTGGTGTTTAAGCATCTTTTTGGATATCACTTTCTCCTCAAAATAGAATTTCCTTTTCGTTTTGGTATCCGAATCGGAGCGTAGGACATTGAGCTGCTGTCCCTGGAGAAGACCCGCCCGGATAGTGCCTGGACATCCAAGATCCAAACCGACCACGACTCGTGGATCCCAATCCAATCTGGCCTGAACTCGACCCGCATAGTGAAGGGTGGGCTGCGTTTGTTTTCTTTGTTTTTTTTTTTTTTTTAATTTCATTATTTCTTGTATTTTTACTTATTAGCTTTATTTTTTTTTAATAATTATTAAGAATTCCATTAATAATTAGTTCGTTTCTTTTCTATACAAGCTCTTAGCTTTAGTGTTAATAGTAGATTTCTAATTGTTTATTTTATTATCTTTATTGGTGTATACATATTTGCATATATGTCTCACTTTTAGGTAAATTCACATTTTTATTGGCACGTTTTAGCAAATTTTCACAAAAATTGCATTTTTAGGTTTTAGGGTTTTCTTTGAAAAAGTAAATTCCTTTTTATCCCATGGTTTTTTTTTTTATAAAAAAAATAAAAATATGAATTGTTTTTTTTTTTTTCAAAATTAGTGTTTTAGGGTTTTTTTTTTTTGGAAATAAAATCAAGTCTTTTAGGGTTTTTCTTAATCAAAATAATAAATTGTTAAAGACATAAATTTTGACTTGATCTTATATAAAAAAATAACCAACCTACTAAATTTATTCTAAAGAAAAAACGAACTACTTTAATAGGATAATCCCTAAATCTCATATCTCTAGTTTCAAAGTCATTTTTCAAAAATATTAGTTTTATTGAAAATTATTAGCTAAATTATAATTAATCCTCCCATTTAATTATAATTTATTTCGACTCTATTTGGGTATCGACTTTGAAAAGTTTTTAAAATTAAGAAAAACTAAATTTTCCTTAATTCTTAATGGGGGATTTATCTCGAATGGGAATAGGGTTTGATATAAATTAGATAAAAAAAATAAAAAAGTTGGTAAAATTTAGGCTTGACATACTTTATTTAAATGATTTAGACTTTGATATTGTTAAGAAACGGCTCCTTTGTATGGGTATATTTCATGGGATAGATATCTCTTAAAATTTATTCTTATTAATCAATTTATATGATTGTGACAAACATATCATATTATTATTTGGATAAATCTAGCCAATGTGATTTTATAATTAACAAGTCATATGTAAATATTGATTTCATTTATATCATTTTTATTTTATTTGTTTTCATAAATACAACCACCCTCAAAATATCTCTTTTCCTTACGATTTTTCTATAATCCTGTTCATGATTTTTACGAGACTTTTATCATACCGTTAATTTAATATTCATTAAACATAAACTATTAAGTGGGTTTTATTTTTAATTATCTAGATTTAATAGATAATAAATGAATGATAAGATTAAGAGTCGGACTGATCTGGTCAAAATAGTGAATATCTATAAATGTTTCCCTTTTCCTTATATCAAACCCCAAGCCCATAAAGGAATAATAAAAAAAGAAAATCTAATTTTGATATTGTTGCTCTATAATAAATTATGCCTTGAATGCGATTTCGGATCCGTTGCATATCATCAACTTTGAATTATGCTAATAAAACCCATACGTTTCATCCTCAGTATGATATAAGCCCCATTTTTATTACAATATTAGTTGAAAGGTTCTCACAACTTAGTGACTTATTTGAAGTCAATGAATTTATTTGCATATTTCAGAGCTTAAATTTTAATTGCATTTATTTTTGAAAGACCTATTTATGTCTACACCGAGAACTTGCACTGGACCCTCGAATATGTTCTCTGTCTGAAAACTTGTCTTATGTGAACCACAAAGTAGACCATCAAGATCTGAACTGCGTGGGTATACTTTGCCTCGTTATTTCATAAAGACAACAAGAGAACAAGGATCTTAAATATGCTGTACTGTATGGTGTCAAGAGACAGGAAATAAGTTAGCCTATTAATTGATAGGACAAATCAGAGGTCTGCTTCTGAGTTAGAAGGTTTAAACCTATTGCTTCCTATATACGTAGACCGATCACTGAGCCGAATTGACTTAAAACCATTGGTTCATCAGCCGGTTGAGAGTTAAATCATGATTAGTTTGATTGATCACGGTTTTGGGTCGGTTTAGCAGGTTTGGTGGTTTAAGGACTAATTTATTGGGTCTTGAATTGGCTTTTTTTTTAAAAAAAAATTTTATTATTTATATTAATAATTTTTAATTTATTTATTAATTTGATTACTTTCTAATTTTTATTAATTTTAATAATTTTCAATTTTTTATTAATTTTTGAGTCGGTTTTTTTCAAAATAATAAGTTTTAATGTCATTTATACGATTAACTAATATTTCCGATTAAAATTTTACTTTATTTCGAAATAATAGGTTTGTTCTGTATAAAGTTAATATTAGTATAATATTAAAATAATGAGTAATATCAAGTAAAGCAAGAGATGTTACAACGAATAAATAATTTTCCTTCATTGTGAAATTGTGAATTATAGTAGAGAAATAAAATATAATGTGATTATTAATTGTAAATTGTTATTGAGAAATAAAATAATCTCTCTTTTTTTCCTTTAATTATTTTTTAAAGGGAGACGGAAATTTTTCGTATTTAATAAAAAAGAAAAAGAGTTGAAATGGTGGGCCGACTCGTCGGTTACATGACTTGTCGGTTTAGCGAGCCTAGATGATTGAATCCCCTGAGGTCCAATAGTTTAATGGTTAAGTTTGTTTACGGTTTAGAACTAGCCCATAAATGGGTTTACCTATATGGTAGGATAGGATTAAGTATAATATGTTACATTTGGTGTGAAAGAATGAACCGGAATGGAATGATGATTATATGTTTCATTCTCATTCCCTTATATTTAAAAGTATAATTTAAAGGCAAAATGAGGATTTCATGGAATTGTCACTTTCCTCTTTAGAAGGAAATTCAATTCCACTTAATTAATTGTATTTACTTAAAATTACTTACTTAGTCTTCAAATAAATTATGACATGCAATAATTAAATGTATTTCCATTCTATTGCTATTTTTCGATCCTCAATCCATTCTAATCCATTACATTTCATTCGAAACTATTTTTATATAATAATTTTTAATATCAAAATTTTTGAAACATTTTGGAATTGGATCCCGATCGGAAGCTATATTTTCCATGCATATATGGATAAGATGTTCTAAGTGCTTGAGTACCATCCAATTTCTCAAGATATGGAAAAGTAGTATTGATATATACATTGCCACGGGATGAAAGAAAAGATAAGCAATATGTGTCTTTAAAGCTACTGGCCCACTAAATATACATAATATATATATATATATATATAAAGAGAGAGAATTTAATTCAAAACATATAATGAAAAGTTAACCATATTCGTTTAACTTATAACCCATTATTGTAAACTAACACTTAGTTGAATAGCCAAATCTATCACCAATACTAAGTTGAATATTCAAATCTATCTCAAATATCAAATTCATGTTGGTATTGTGGTTTATGTTTATTGTATTTTGTTACTGTTTTGTGTTCTATTAAAACTCGCTATATTTATATTATTTTGTATTTAAAAGCAATATAAACTTGCAATTTGAATATCATGATTTTGAACACGGATGATTGATAACATTTTAACTTTAACTATAACGAGAAATACCAAATAAGCACTTCACCCACCTTATAACTACTCACTCTCAAAACAAATATTCTCAGGCTTTTAATGTCAATTTTGGTATGCATGAATAATTTGGAATGAAATATATCGAAATAGAAATGAAATGGAATGAGGAGCGGAATAGTGAATTCTTTTTCATGTTTGGAAATGTCTATGGAAAAGAATTAAATGCAATTAATTGTGTATATATTAATAATTGTTAGAAATACTTTTAAATATTGCATGTCATAAAAATAATCGTGATTCTGTTTTTTAAATGCGCTTTCACACATAGGAAAAGGCATTGAAATTTAAAATCGTGATTTCATACGGGTTCACATCGGCATACCAAATATAGCATAAAATTCTATGCATTTTTTTGAATCATATTCATGGAAAGTCACCTCTATAAAATCAGGTTTAGGATTTTTATGTACTTGGATCTTCGATGATTGCTCCTCAGGATGGGAAGTCAACTGCCATTTATATTGGTGTGATAGTGATTTTTCTTATTGCTACACAAATGGATTCAAAGCGCGCCTTTAGAAGTTCATAACAATCACCAGATGCCAGATCATCAAACATTATGAAACCTTAGAAGATTGAGACTCGGTTTGCGTGGTGCTTGTTGGTATCAACCTTACTGATGCATTTTATTTCCTTGAGGATTATGCAAGTTTACTATGAATAGAAGATGAGAAAAGTCGAAAAGTACATCAATTGTGCCCCTCCTAGGTTTTTTCTAGTATTGTGATGTCTAATCTAACAACATATGTAGTCTTAAGTCTCTTACTATACACAATGTAAACGGCATCTGTAGGAAAGCCTCATACATGAAAGTTGACAAATAATGTATGATAATGAAATGGAAAGTGAGAAAACTTAAAAAGTTTCAAGGAAAAGAAATTGAGATTGATATTGACAATAAGCACTTCTATTTAGTATCATCTTTTCTTCACATATTTATGATGGACAAGGAAAACAAAAAACAAAAAACAAAAACAAAAACAAAAACAAAAAATCAAGAAATAATGCAGCTGTTTTCTATACAATTATCAAACAGCTGAATATCTTGTTTTTCTGGTGTTTAAAAAAATTAATAAAAAAAAAAAAGAGAAGATACTCTACACAAAAAATCACACTCAAGATATTGGCACAAATAATTACTTCTTTATTGGCATCTTTATTTAGTTCTTCTGAATAGCTGACTTCCAAGGGTCACACTAGGCATTCCCTCCCCGAGAAATGTTGTCAAGCTCATCTCTTTCTCATATACACGGTCCAATTCTGTCACAACTTGGCTCATTGCAGGTCGCCGTTCGCTTGAAGGATCGACACATCTGACAATCAGCCGTATGAATCCTTCCATTCCTTCTACAGTGAACCTGCTCTTTAGTCTCTGATCCACGATGTTGGAAAATTTGCTATAGTCTTGATTGCTTTGGAACTTTGTGGAGGAGAGCCAAAAGATAAATGAAGAAAGAAAAATTTAAAAAAAAAAAAAAAAAAGATCAGCTATAGTATTGGTGATATGACATTAATTGATTTTTATTTGCTATATTCCAAGTGCGAGAAAGCGACAGATACAACGATACTCTCTAAGTTATATGGGGTTAGCTATAAGGATCCTGTTTCGCTATTGTATCTATCATGGACCGTATTTGCAAGAAAGCAAGATATGATTAAAGAACCAACCAAAAAAAAAAACAGAGCGATGACTGTGTATGATCAAGCTCAAGTGGTCTTAAAGAGCTAATGGAATGAACAGTAACTTCCTTGGTCTTGTGAATCATTAGGTGAAGAGGATGCAGTAAAGATTAGCATTCGGTAGCTTTGCGTATGCTTTGGAAACTTTTTTATAGTGTTTAGGCATTACATGACATACCCAATCTACCATGGTCTGATCAGACTCTGGGAATGGATGCTCAGTAGCTTCTCGCCCACTTACTAGTTCCAAAAGGAATACACCAAAGCTATACACATCGCTCTTCTCAGAGAACCGTCTAAACTCTTTTACTCTGCATATGCAAAAGAAATTTATCTTCAGAACGATATTGCATGGAATGTCAACTGCAAGTAAGCGTAACAAGGCCTTACTCTGGGGCAAGAAATATCTCATCTGCTGGCACTTGAGAAGATGGCCCTGCGATATCCGGTCTTCCAAGGAAGTTCCTAAGTCCTGCATCCGCAACCTTTGCTATAAAGTTTTCATCCACAAGAACATTGGCTGTTTTGAAGTCTTTATGTATCAAGCGAGGGCTTAGAGAGTGCAGATGGGCCAGACCTGCACAAAAAATACAAAGCATAAGGCAGTCCACAAGGAACAGTTATTCTTTACCATCAACTTCTACTGGAAACACTACTACATTACAGAAGAAACTCAAAAGGGAACTTGGCGACATATAGACAGTTTAGATACTTGTATTCCTATACTCTCTTAAGACAGAGAAAAACTGATACCATGAAAGCGATAAATGCTCACTGATTTTGCAGAGGATCACCTTTAGCTGCCCCTTGAGCTATGGAAAGTCTATTCTTGAATTCTAGCTTCTCACTTGAAGCTTGACTAGTACCTATGAGGACCGTACTGAGAGGTTAGCTTGCAGCATATAACAGCTATTAGAACATATCACATGAACAAGCAGTCGACAGCTTCATAAGCAAAACATCGAGCTCATAATCATGGATGTAAAACGATAACTGGAAAGGGCAATACCGTATAAGTGACTGGAAACACTTCCATTTGGTATGTATTCATATACAAGGAATTGTTGGTTGTTGTCTTGGCAATAGCCCAAAAGAGTCACAAGGTTCCGATGCTGAATAGACGAGAGAAAGCGAACCTTGTGATACAATCAATCAAGGAAAAATGCAACATTAAAACCAATTCCAAGAGAACATCATTAGGAATCCTAATTCCAAAGTGCTCTTTATCCAACATTTATATATCTACCTTATAAATATAAATCAAAAGAAAATGCCAAAAAAGAAAAAAACAGGAGTCTCATGAGAGATACACAGCAAGAATGATAATCACTCCAAACGGTTAAATTAAGTGTCCAGCTACATTTGGCATGAGCAAAAATCTTTGACAAGAGGAGCATTAAAATGAGTTTGTGGTAAACAGAACAGGAATGAGTGAAATGTGATAGGATTGAGATGCTATACATCCAATCCCACCTAGTAAATCATGCAACACAAAAAATCAGCAAGAAAGGCAATCACAGTTGGAAGTATGCAATCAAAACGGGGAAGAAGGGAAGAACTAACTCCTCCATATCACACAGATCACCATCATCTGGAGATCAACTAAAACCTGTCTTTCTAGTCATACCAGTGAATACACCATTTCAGAACCAAAACTTTTCACATGCAGTTTAAACAAGCAAAACTAAAGAGCTGTATGCATACCAACATCCCTCAGTTCTGGTTCATCATAATTTTTTTTTTTTTCTTTTTTCTCCCTTATGCAGTTCTTATAATATGCACAATAAATCCAACTACTTAAGTTCAATATCTACAACCTAAATCATTTTTGTCATAGGTTTTGAAACCAATGGAAAACAATAGGAAACAAAACATATATCTACCTCATCAACAAACTCCTGTGTAGGCGATCCAGACCGCTTTTTAATTGCTACAAGCACTCCATCATGAAGCAAACCCTTATAAACCTCCCCAAACTTCCCAACACCGATCAAGTTCCTCTCATCGAAACCTTTTGTCGCCATCGAGAGCTCTTCAATATCAAATGTCCTTGCTTCCCGCATCGACATCTCAATCCCTACATGTCTACCCACTGCCACAAACAAATCAAAATATCCATCACAAACATCACCCTATAAAAGAAAACACAAAGATTAATCTCCCTTTAAACCTCAGCAACCATGATCAATTCCCTCATCAATTAATCTTTACGATCCCCTCAATTTTGGTCCCAAGTCACCATACCAATAGGCTCCACAATCAATTCCAAATACAAGAAAAAATAAAAAAGAAAAAAGAAAAACAAAGATAGAAAATAAAAAACTACCAACGATCAATTATTCGATTCGTGTTCCAAGTACGTATGCAAATCAACCTCTGTCGCCCAGACTCTCCAGCTTTCCTTGTCATACTCAGACCCTTCAACTTCCACCACTTTGAAAGAGTTAAAGGCGGCTATGGCAGGGTTAAGTGAAGAGTCCAGTAACAGAGAAAATCAAACCACGACTACCACATCAGCAAAATCAAAATACAATCAGTCACTAACAAGTTCTGATCCCAAGTACATCATGCACCACAATCAAGCCCGATCAACCGAGACTTCACTGCGCCACATCAGCAAAATTGAAAATGCAGTTAGTAATAATCCCACTTCATCTCCAAAACATCAGACACACACACACACACTCTCACTCTCTCTCTCTCTCTCTCTCTCTCTCACACACACACACACACACACGCACACGGGCACACACATTTATCACGAAAATATGGACACCGAGTTCCGGCTTTCATGTCAGCAATCAAAATGTAGTAAGTGAGAAATCCAAATCCAACTCCAACCAAAAGAAAGAAAGAGAAAAACATAGCACGCCATCAATCTACCAACAGAACGGATCAATTTCAATGGCAACGTCAACGATATTAGCAAACATACGCAAAATTCATGGAACCGATTGGAACTGCCACATCATCCAAAAAAGAAAAAGAAGAAAAGAAAGAAAAAGGAAGGGAGAACACAAATTGAGGCGCAATTGATTTTGGGCATCGGAGTACTACCGGAGGGTTCGGAGGAGCCGGTTTCTGAGGTACGAGAACGACTGCGGCGGCCATAGCGGAAGAAGAAGAAGAATAGGAGGAGGAGGAGGAGGAGTACGAATGCAACGGCTCCTGCAGCACCTCCTACAGTTGCTGCAAGAGTCGATGACGACATTTAGCCACTGTTTATGAAGAAGATGAAGAAGAGAGAGAAAGAAGAAGAAGAAGAAGAAGAAGAAGAAGAGAGAGGAAATGAAAATGGGGTTGTGTTTGAGCTTCAGCATAGAATCAGAAGAAAGAAGAATATCATGTTTTTTAAGAGAGAGAGTGAGGATCCAAAGGAGGTAAGAAGTAAGAGAAAGAAGAGAGAGAGATTGAGAGGAGGGGGTGTGGGGGTGGGGGGGGGGAGGGTGAATTTGGAAAAAACTTGGAATTTTACCATATAGCTACGATTGTATGTAAATTGTGCTTTATGGCTTTTTTTTTTTTTATTTATTTATTTTTCTATTTGCCTTTTTCTGGAAGTGAGTGTAATTGTGTAGACTGTAAAAGCGTGTGTGTCCGTCTGTCACTTGTGAGTTGGTTTTGTTGTGTTTAAGGTTAAACACTTTAACAACAAACAGACAAGCACAAGTTTTCTGCACCCGTTGTTTCTTTTCTTTTTCTTTTTTTTTTTTCCTTTTTCCTTTTACGTTGATTCCTTGTCTCGACCAATTATTAGGTGTTGGCATGGTGTGGTTCAAGTATACCCTTCGGTGTGATTCCTTCCTTAAATTAAATCGAATCTGAAAATAAAGGTTTGATTTTATTTTAAATTGAATTTAATTATATAGCTCAATTTATAAATTTTTTAAATTTAAAAATGATGATTCACTCATGATCTGAATTATTTATTTATTTTTATATAAAATACTAAAAATTAATATTGACAATATTGTACAATGTTTTAATGTCCGGTGTTTAATATTATACCAAATTCCAACTAAATCACAAAAAAAAACATCCTAGAAATCGGAACCAACGTGTATTTCAATCCTCATACTCATAGGATCAAAAGTTAAATCAATTACCCTTATGCATGTCTGGAAGTGGATGCCAAAGGCTAGAGCAATCCTTTCCTTAGTTTCTTACTGTGCCAATAATTGAACTCTTTTTAAATAAAGACATTGAAACCAATAAAACATCAAATGAATGTTGATTTAATTTTTCTTTTTACTGGTTTGGTATAGTGATTTTCGATTTTATTGTAGGCTTTAGTAATTAAAAAAGTAACCTGCAAGTCAAAAAGAAGTCACAATGCGTGCAGTGCCCATGTATTTGTTTACTATTGTTTAGACTTTAGTCCGTGTGCTTTATAATTTGTAGTTTGGCATTTTTATAAAAAAATAACTGTTTTGGTTTGATTTATCCACTGAATCGAACTGTGAATCGAATAAACCGAACCGAATCAAATCGAATCATACCATTAAAAAAAAAAAAAAACCTTTCTTTGGGTACAATTTGGTTTGATTCGCGATTTGCATCACAGTTTAAGATAATTTTATCTAGCCCTACTAATTATATATGTATTGTTGAATTTTTAGTGCTACTTAATACTTTGGTATTAATTCCAATAATTACATAAAAAAAACTTATTAAAACTATTATAACCTAATAATATGAATATTAATTTTTTAATGTGATAAATCAAATTCAAATATTCAATTTCTCAAGTTGTAACATTTGATGTAGTTGACAAAATATATATAAAAAATGCTTACTATGTATTATAGCATATAACTAAACAAGATATAGACTATGATATTAGAGTACTATATGTTTCATGTAAGTAGAGTAGAAAAAAATGAAAAAATTATATTATATATATTTTTTCTGTAAAATATATAATTAAAGTTGGAGAACTTTCACTTTAGGGTATTCTTTTACAGTATGCTAAATTAAAAAGATAAAAAAAGTGTGTCTACTGAAAATAATAAATAAAAAAAAATTACTTTTATATTGTGAAGATTGATCATATATTTTTTTTAAAAGAAAAAAAAAAAGAAATATTTTATAGGATGGATCTAGTAAGGCATCCGTTGTCATTTTCATTTTTATAGTTCTAAAATATACAATAGGAAAAGTATATTTTATAATTTGAATCCTTGTGGTTGGGCGTGAGAACAATGTTTGAGTGGTTGTCTAGTCTGTCAATGGTTGTCCAATGTCACCCATGTCCACGGCCAAGGGGCCAGTTGGAATTTTGGAACATTGTATTGTTTTTTTTTTTCATTTATGGATTTTGGCTTTGTTAATTGCTATATAAGTGATAAGATTGGTGATTCTTCGTTCCTTTTGAGATTCATATCATGTTTGTTTTTCACTTACATTTGTGAAATTAAGTTTCTATTTTTAAAATTAAATCCACATCATTATATGAGCAAATTCTAATATTTGGAAACTGTTATAGTGAAATATTTTCCCTTTTAGGCTATATTTACCGTGCTCGAAAAATATATTGTAATGCTTATATGCTGTTTCGTTGGCAATCCATACAGGTTCTTTTGATATTAATTCATACACGTCATAATATTTCAGTGAAAATCGTGTTTATCCTAATTGTATTGTCTAATTTTGTATCTGTATCCTATATATATCATCATATAAAATTAATTGGTCTTTATCATACTAATGGTGAAAAAAACATTACCTATTTAGCTTTTGTGGCAATTCTTTATTTTCATAATAAATTTCGATTCCGACTCCAATTATAACGTTTTTCTTGCAATTCTTTATTTTCATAATAAATTTCGATTCCGACTCCAATTATAACGTTTTTCTTGTAATTATCTAACTTTCACGTGGTTTACTTTCATAGAATAAATCTTTTATCCAAAATTAATAATACAAAGGAGCAAAATTATGCTTCCCAATGGCATTGTGTAAGAATTCTGCATAAATACAATTCTTCATTTGCACAATATAGTTGTATTCTAACTATGAATATGAACTTTTTGGATAAGTATATTCAACTTTTACAAGTACCTTTAAAATGACTCATTTTATTAGCCTCTCCTTATAGTTAAACTAAAGGGTTGATAAAATATGGTTTTAACCGATTTTATTACACCAAATTACTTCAAAAATTTTAAGTAGCAAACCTAATGGCTATAAAAAGGTTTGGTTTGGTCTGAATCATATGCAATTTTGTTTGTTTTGTAGATCACAAGCCAATTATTTCTTTCTTAATGTATTGTTAAATCTTATTTCTATTTAATATTCTTACATTAATTCCATTTGTTTTAAAAATTGTTTATTATAGAGCGTAATTAGATGAGATATGTATTATTTTTATTTGGTATTCTTCCCGTGAAATATTTTCCTTTCTAGACTATATTTACTATGCACATAATATCCATTGTAGTACTTATATGTTGTTTTGTTGGCAATATGATATAGGTTCTTCAAATATTAATTCGTACACGTCATAATGACAGCGAAACCTGTGTTTATCCTAATTGTATTATCTAATTTCGTATAAGGATCATGTATATCATCATATAAGATTAGTTCGTCTCCTAATCATACTATTGGTGAAAAACGCATAGCCTATTAATCTTTTGTTTTTTTCATGATAAGATTTTGTCTTGACTCGAATTATTTAGCTTTTGGTATGGTTATCTAACTTTCACACGGGTAACTTTCATAGAGTAAATCATTTTTCCAGACTAAAAATTCAATGTGCAAAATTATGTTCCCCAACCACATCTACAATTCTTCTTTGCATGATAGAATTGTATATATTCTAACTACGAATATGAACTTTATGGATAAGCATATTTAGTTAACTTTTATCACGTGCACTTTTACAATAACTCATTTTATCAAATTGAATAGCTATAAAATAATTTGGTTTGGTCCGAATCACATTCAATTTTATTTGTTTTGTAAATCATGGGCCAATTTTTCCTTTCTTGATATATTTTCAAACTTTTATTTCTATTTGATATTCTTATATTACTTCCACTAATTGTAAAAAAAATGCTATTATGTGTAACACATAATTAGATGAGGTATATAATTGCGATATTGGAGCATTTTATATTTTATATAAGAACAAAAAATAGAATACTATTATTTTTTTATATGCTTGTCTTTCTGCAAAACATATAATTAAAGCTGGAAAACTTTTGACCTCTTAGGTAATACCCTAGGGTACTATCTAACAAGATCCTGTATTAAAAGATAAGAATGAAGTCTTTTAAAAGTTATTGATCAAACTAAAATTCATTTATATTTTCAAGATTGATATATATATTATATTTTAGAAAAAGTACGAAGTATTTTACAGAATGGATTTACTGGAGACAATGATTAAAAAAGATAAAGAAAGGATGCAAGAGGGAAAGGATAACCATGATTTGAAACCTTGTACGTTAATGTGAAAACAATGTTTGAGTGATTGTCTAGTCCGTCAATGGTTGTCTACCGTCGCCATGACCACGGGGGGCCAATTGGAATTTTAGAACATTGTTTTCTAGTTTATGGATTTTCACTTTGTTAATTCCTATATGAATGATGGTATTGGTGATTCTTTCTTCCTTTTTAGGTTCATATCATGTTTGTTTTTCTTCACTTGCATTATTTACATAATTGAATGAATAAGTTAATAAATAAGTTTTGAAATAAGATAACTACAAGGAAGCATCTCCAATTTTAAATTCTAATTTTCCGAAACTCTAATGATGATATAATTTACTTTTCAGATTATATGCACCGAGCAGATAAAATATATTTTAGCGCTTATATGTTGTTTAGTTGGCAGTTCCATATAGATTTTCTTAATATTGATTCATACACGTCATAAAGTCAGTGAAAACCGTGTTTATCCAAATTGTCTATGTGTGTCATATATACTGTCATACAATTAGTTGTTCCATATCATATTGATGGTGAAATATGCATTAGCTATATGCCTTCTACAATAATGCTTTATTTTCATAATAAAATTCTATTTTGATTCAAATTATTATGTTTTTGTATAATGATCTTAACTTTCACGCATATGACTTTAATAGGGTAAATAATTTTTCTGGAGGAATAAAACAATTGATCAAAATTATGTTTCTCATTTCATCAAACTTATCCTATGGTTGATTAAAATATTTTTCATTTGCATAATATGGTTGTATTACAATCGTTGATAAGCCTTTTTAGAGATAGGTCTTTCAAGCTCAAATCGATAGGTCTACGATAAAGACTAATCTCAGGTAGTGCGCTTTCTCTCTCTCTCTTTCTCTCTCTACGTCCTCTCTTAAGCTTAATAACTACCATACTAACTTAAGTATCAAAGTAGCTTTGTCGAAGTATTCTTCGACACCGCCCTTGTAGCCTTCTATCTTTTTCTTACAAGAGTCACATTATGGAACAAACAATTTCAATCTCTACCGACAAAATTACAAGACAATAACAACTATGAACATGACCTTTTTAGATAACTATGTATATTAAACTTTTACACATCTACTTTTAAAGTAATTCATTTTATCAAACTCTCTGTGTAATTAAGCAAAGGATTGATGAAGTACGGTTTAGCTGACAATCCACTATTACATTGAAGTGCTTTAAACATTTTGTGGCAAATTGAATGTTATTCAATTTATTATTATCATTATTGTTGTTATTTGTAATTTTATCTATATACCATTATGATTATGTTTTAAACTTTTATCATTGTTGATAAGACATTTTGAACATTACAACCACTATTACAATAAACTTTTATCATTGTTGATGAGATATTTTAGTCTGTAATATTAAATCACAAAGATTTCAACTGACCTCACTAAAATGATTAACATGGATTCTAACACAACTAGAGGGCTTTCGATTCTCTAAGGACCTAGGCCTCATGGCCTAAGTTGGTTAGGCTTAACTCATAAAGTTTAAACTACGTCGCGTAGGAACAGTTCATGATAACTGCTTAGTGGACGACCACCTCCATCTAGTCCCAAAAGAGATGGAGCATGTCTTGGAGACGTAGAGCATCAAAAGATAACGCCTCCAGGTAATTCACTTTTATTCTTATACTTGCTCTCTTGCTCTCTTACTCTCTTTCAAACACTCAATTAATTTAAGCATAAACATCTTCCGGTGCCCTCTTTAACTTATTTGTACTCTTTTTCAGGTTCTTAACCATCCATTCAAGACCCTACAACATCGCTCTGTTATTCAAGCACAACAATCATCATGTACACTTAATTTAAATTTTGTCTTCTAATTTTCTTCATCTCATATTATAAATAAAATGCAAGTATTTTTCATAAGCTTAGAAAGGAACCAATTAATAACTGGCTTACATGCAATTGTCGGATTAGATTCGTTAAGATTCAATCAAAGTAAAATATCCAAATAAAGTGAAGCTTTCGACACAAGTTATAATTTTTTTTTCCTTTTAATTTTCTTTGACAATGAAATCCAATTTACTTCGATTTAAAATTGGTTTGATTCAATTTGATTCCTGAATCAAGTCGAGCAATCAAACAACTCTTTACAATTCAATATGGTTTTATTTTTATTTGTATTCCTTTTTTTTTTTAATTCTTTTTGATGGACGGCACCGTTGTCGGGTTGAGTATACCCGTGTTACCTAATTGCTTTTGTCCTACTACACTTTGTTTGCGTTACATATCTGTACCCTTAAGTTATATATATGGAACGTATAGATATGACATTTTTTTAAGTGTGTTTATTTATCGAACTAACTTCAAGTGTACTTTCATTGAGTAAATTAGTTCCTTAAAACTTATATTAATGTTTATAAAGCTATATTTCCTAGTTGTACCATGTAACATGGATATAGCCTATTAGAAGGGGGAAAAAAAAAACAAAGAGAAAAATCACGGCAATAATGCATCACGTATATAGATATAAGGTGGATAAATATCATGTGGTACTAAATAAATAGTACTTTCTAGAACACTAGCTTCCATATTTCATAAAATCATTACATATTAAAATATTAAATTTTAATATTATGATATGCTACTAATCAATTTATGTATGAGTTTGTTATTTCGAATTTTTACACATTCTTTCATACATGATTGGAGAGAAAGATATAAGAAGGCAAACACGTGGAATGGGCTTGTTGTGTGTGTGCGTGTGTTTTTATTTTTTTTACTTCTAATTTTTTCTTATTTATAATCTCATATTATATATATATATATATATATATATTTCTGTGGGCTGTGTGGCATAATGAGACTTTGTGAAGTACTGCATAGTGTAAAGTACATAACCGAGCATATGGGTTTTATTTTCTGTGTCGTGGACCGGACAGGGCATCTTGGTTGTGACAGATTCACTGTGGTACAAAAATCCACACAGAACAATCTATAATATATATTGTACCTATCTATGTATATATATACACACACACACATATATATATATATAGAGAGAGAGAGAGAGAGAGAGAGAGAGAGAACGAACCCTTACACCGTACACATCAAAGATATAATAAGCAAATACAATATATATAGTTATCTACCTTAGATATTATTAATAAGTGTACCGTGTATACTTATTAAATTTGTTTAATAGGAAAAACAAAAAGGGGAATAACTTTTATTGTTTTATGCGCAATTGGCCTCTATTCTATCTTTTTTTTTTTTTTTTTGAAATTGAACCATTATTTTCCCATATCT
This sequence comes from Lumnitzera littorea, assembly GCA_024138015.1. Classification (NCBI taxonomy): domain Eukaryota; kingdom Viridiplantae; phylum Streptophyta; class Magnoliopsida; order Myrtales; family Combretaceae; genus Lumnitzera; species Lumnitzera littorea. Next base: position 93,005,465 of record JAMXBB010000010.1, read on the forward strand.
TTAAATAAAATTATCATATCGAACCCCTATATTGATCTTAATAATATTAATTAAATGAGTAAATAAAAATAAAAAAAAATTAATAGTAATTCAAAAACTAGAAAATGGAAAATTAGAATCTCTCCTTTTTTAATGATTTTATGTCACTTTTTTATTTTAGTATCATTATAGGTAAAATAGTCATATTAAAATCTGAAAGTATCTATATTGTAGGTTTGGAGGTTTTCATGGTTGATTTGTAAGAGAAACACACTATGTGATACCATATATAGTATTAATTGATAAGATCATGATATTGAGTACAAAGTTAACATTAGTTATGCACATTTAACCCAAGTAATTAAAAAGATCCATTAGTCACTTGTTGGTATGTGTATTGTTTATCATTGGCTTAGGGCGTTGCAAATCGAATGGTATTAGAATTGATAGCTTACTAGTAGGTGGACGATTCTAGAACAAACCAAAGTTTAAGCAAATGTAGAAGCAAGTGGATTTGCTTAAACTTGATTTAGAGAAGAGGTTTGAAGAAGATGGAGAATACTGCCTAAATGCGATTCTTGGTAAGTTTTTATGATGATCTACTAGGACATGGTAGTAGGAATTAAATAACTCACACACTTAACAAGGATGAAGAATTGGACTCAGTGATCAGGTATCGCGATAAGTTTGTTACATGTTTAAGAGGAAAAATCGCGATATCTTATATGAATAAAGTTTCGTATAGATTATAGAAAAAATTTGATATTATTTTATAAGATTACGATATCGAATACCAAATCAATACCAGTTAAATGTTATCAAAGTGTATAAATGGCAACTTTTTTATATACAAATAAGTATGTGGCCTGAGTGAAAAAAAACAAAACCACCATAGATAGAAGGAGGTTCAAAAGCTGTGGGGTTGCCATCCCCACCATCCAGCTATGTTGACATTGCTCCTACAGAACAATTTAATATTATGAAACGAGAATCAAATAAGGTAGATCAACGGAAGAGAATACTAAAAAGTGTAGACAATATAACGGCTACTCCTACTCACGATATCACTTTTCTGATGCGCCATATTTGTAATCTAATGATTACCCACATAACCACTTTAGATTCCCACAAAGTATTAGCATTTTATTCATGTATTGGACTTATCTTAAATAAGTTCAATCTGGCAAATTGCTAATATGGCTTTTTCATATAGGTTATTATGTTCTATGTACTTGTTTTGACCTTGCAAGATTTATTGCACTTAGGAATCATAATAATTTTTTCTTTTTACAAAATTGCACTTTGGTTAAATATATAATCGATCTTTCTTTCTTAATTTTTCTCAGTCTTTAAGCTTTAACACTTATTTTGACTTTCGACTTTATTTGGTTTATAAAAAATAGAATCACCGTACTTTAAAAATTCGATTATATTATTTGATAATAAAAAATAAGCTATGAATCAAAGTTGATAACAAATTCTATGTCTTGAAATATAGAGTTATATATGAAGATTCCAATTTGTACGTCTTGTAATAAAATTGCCATTTGTTTCTTTCCGATCTCCGTTTTCACTCTCTCTCCTCTTAAGCTTGGTTCATCTCCATTCTTAAGTGTATGTGTGAGATATACATATTACTTATGTGCGTGTGCCCAAATTTTTGAACTTGTTATACCTTGTGATCAAAGAATGAGTAATTAATTAAATCTTGGCCTTGGAAGTATTGAGACGTATGACAGTATGTTGGTTAAATATATACAAGTCAATCAAATAAACTAGGGTAAAGTGTAAATATACCTCTCTACATTTATTTCATGTGCTCTTAATTGCTCCCTGAAATATTATACCTTTTATTTTCTAAACTCTTAACTCTTACAAAAGTGCCTTTTAATCATGTTTTACTATTTTATCTTAAATAAGATTATAAAGAGTACTAAATTTAAAAAAAAAAGTGTAAAATGAAGGCAAAATAGTGATATAAGAGCCAAAGTACACCATTTCAAAGATTTGGAGTCAAACAACATAATTTTAAAGATGTTGGACGTAAGTTCACATGAAGCAACCATGAAGGATGTGCCTGCAATTTACCTAATAAAATGATTACATTCCATATACATTCATGTAAACTATTAGATAGTAAATTAGTAATTAATTTTGATAGAGTTTGATTCCATACATTAGACCAAATGGCTTTAGAGTAACTGTGATGGGTCTTTAAAATCAATATTTATTACATAGACAGGGAAGCAACCAAAGTAATTGTTAATAAGCTTAAAAGGTAAACTTTTCATATAGTTGCTATGTTACAATATTTGAATTAATATTTCTATGCCTAGATGTTGGACACTCGAATTAGGTGAGACTTAGGGAGCTTCTAGCTCCAACTTTTGTAGTTAGTGTTGAGCGAGCTATTATGTACATATTTTGCTAAGTAATGCATCTTTTCTATTGAAAGGAAAATATTGAACTAATATAAAAAATTTTTATTTTTGATCCTTGATAAAAGTAATATGTATACAAGAATAGAACCACACATTTTGAAACTTTAGATTTAGGGATTCGTCAGTATTTTATATGATTTCATATATTTAAAAGCTGATAACACATGTAGATAGATAGATAAAGGGTTTATTTATTTTTAATAATATCCTCCGTAGGTGGATTTAGATCTTGTTCATTTACTTTATCTCCATTTCTCTTAATTTATAAATTAATAAATGTGATTATTTTGGTTTTTAAAATATCTCGTAATATTATCATGATATCATCATCTTCTTTATAATCATAATCATTAATTATACATAACATATTTGAGGAATAAATGAAGAAAAATTGATGAAAAGTAAATAAAAGATCCATTTTCACTATGGGTGTAATATATAGGAAATTGGACTTGTATATGAAACCATTTTCTTATATAGTATATTCTCAATTAAGTAGAGCTTCCACAATCCCATTCCTTATTTGATGGGATCGATACAACATTTTTTCTATCTTTAATTTATATTTATTAGATTTATATTATTGAAAATACAATTTATTCGAAAATTTAGATTTAATGAATGTAAAATTAACATAAAACGTAGGGATATAAGCATTGAAAAATCATGATTCGGAGATTTTGTTGGAATGGATAAATTCTTTGTCTCCCTGCTGTTGTTACCGGGGTTTTAGATATTTAAGAAAGAGAAACCACCTATCCTTTTTGCATAGGAGTTCTTTTTTTTTAATTACCAAACTGAAATTTCAATAAGAAGATGACAAATTAACAACGGCCCTTGGTGCATTGGAGTTAGAAGAGTGATTTTTAACCATTGGCGGACGCGTCGGTTGTCTGCTTTTCAAACGCAACTGGGGCATGATTGGTTTTTCGCGCAGAAGGAGAAAGTAGTGACAGCTCTTGTGTGGGTAGGGGTGTGTAGGAACCTTTTTTCTTTGCAGGAACAATTATGCTCAATATTAAATGTCAACGTCAAACATTATTGTGACCCAATCATTCTCAAACTTTAATTACTCTTTAAGTTTAATTACTAGTATTTCTTTTCACTGTCTCCTTTAAAGAAGTAGCCGTGGAATCATCATTCCCTTGTAATTACTTTATATTGCCATTGACCTTGTTAATTAATTAGAACCTTAATTCATATTGTGCAACTTAAATGGAAAAATACCATCATAAAAATTTTTGTATAAATTTTAAAAAAATGTTGCGTCTTATTATTATAGTAAAAAAATAAAAAATAAAAACTTAAAAAAAAAAAAGGATGTGAAAACTGAAAATTTGAAGATAAAGTGTTCATTGAAATTTATTTATATGTTATTTACATCCTTTTAACAAAATACTAAATAATATGTTTTTTTTGTACTTATGTTATACTTTCTTTTAAATAAGATCTAAGTTGTGGGAATGAAAATGAAAGAAAAGTGCCTTATTATTATTATTTTGGGTAAGAGGAAAGAGGGTTATTTTGCCCCGGTTTGTTTCATAGTGGATTGCACAAGGTATTGAGAGTGATAGAAAATATTTCCAAATTTTCCTTGAATTTGAATCACTCCAAATTGGAGTTATTATGGACAATATATGATATATCATTGGGGTGCTTTAGTCATTCGTCTAAGTTCCGAATATACCCTTTCTAATTTGTTGCTGTAACCTTTTTATTGAATAAACTGTTCCAAGTATATAATTGTAAATTTCGGAATTTTATATATGGATTATTAATTTAGTTTTGCACTTTCAATACTTCAACTTCCTCTCTTAAATCTAGATAAATTTAAAAACTTAATTTTCCTTACTTTTATTTTCAAAACAAAAATGTTTAAAACACTGAAGCCGGAAAATTTTTTTTCTCTTCTCTCCTTTTTTTTCCCCTTTTCCAAGCAGGCCCTTTAAAATAAATGCATTACAACCACATATTTGGTGCGGTGGATCTAGGGTTTCCAAATATGTGTTAGAAGTGCTGTCTATATGGGATCTCTGATGACTCTATTGACTCGTATTGAAGTTTCAACTCCATTAAAAAAGGAGGTCCATGAGGGTCGCCAATCAGACATTTTAACTTATTAATAAGCTAAATAAAGAAACTCTAGACGTGTTTATACACTTATATTTGCATAAAGTGTCTAATCAGCCTTTAAAAGTATGATAAAATTGTTGTAATTTAAGGGTATGATGATGGTTTTTTTTAACGAGATAAATTGGTTTGATTCTCCTTTTCTACAGTTATAATATAATAATTGGTTGGTAAAAGAAAAAAAATCTTAAAAAGTATGATAGATTTCCTTAATCGGCTTTTAATAAGTATCACGTTTATAAATTTCTATTCTCCGTTGTGGTCGTAATGCAACATCATCGTCACATCATGGTCATGTTATGATGAATTTGGCAGCGTATGGTGTTGTGTCATTTTCTTTTCAAAATCATTCATTTTCCCAAGCTGCTACTGTATAATGGGTTTGAGTTTGCATTGTCCCGGGTCCACCAATTATCGTTTTTATATGTGCATATCATGCATATTAATGGACATTGTACCTTGCTGGATTTTAATATTTCTTCATTATAGTAACAAAGATCTGGACATATTATTTAAATCTTTAGGCTTCACCATATTTAACTATGCTTCATTCAGTTGCGCCGAATTGATGCCAACAATCGTATAAAAAGAAGTGAATACTTCATTTTTGCTTCATTAGAAATTCCTTGTTTTTGGCTGGGGTGGGCTGGATGGTACTATAAGTGCCCAATTTATATATATATATATTATATTAAAGTTCTTAGAAGCTTAAGTAACCACCATAATTGAAATAATTATTTAATAGAAAAACTAATACTAAAATAATATTATGAAATTATATATAACTTATATTGATAAAATTATCTTTCCTTACAATCCTCATATTTAATTATTTTCTCCTATTCTCTAAAATTGTACTTCACCTTCTACTCTTCCTCTTTCTTCTCTCTCCTACTTTCTTATTCCTTTTCTTTCGCACTTTCAATAAATCTATTTTTTTTTTATAATTTTCATAATTTCTTTCATTCTTATAATTTTTGAAAAGAAATTATTATAAATTATATAGATATATTAGAAATAAAATTTGTAATGATAAATGCAAAATGTTTTATTATAAGTTTGAAATAAATATATGTTTTTTTTATTAGACATAAAAAAAAATTAATTTTTATACACGCAACACAGGTATGTCGACAACTAGTATTATTAAAGCCCTTAGAGACTTAAGTAACTTCTATAGTTGAAATTATCATTTAAATTAACATCAAATATTATTTAACAAAAACACCTAATGCTAAAATAATGTTAAGAAATTATATATAACTTATATGATTAATAAAATTGTCTTTACTTATAATTTCCAAATCTAATTTCTCTCTTCCACTCTCTAAAACTGTATTCTACTTTCTTCTCGCCCCATTTTTTCTCTCTCTCACTTTCTTATTCCTTTCCTTTCACAATTTCCAATAAAGTTACTTTTTTCACAATTTCCGTAATTTCTTTTATTCTTGTAATTTTTTAAAAAAAACCATTATAAATTATATAAATACATTAGAAATGAAATTTATAATAATAAATACAAAATATTTGACTATAAGTTTGAAATAAATATATGTTTCTTTTATTTTTATTAGATGCAAAAAAGAAAAAAGTCAAATTTTGTAATATAACGCAATTTATAGTTAAGTCATAGCTTTTTCTTTCTTTCTTTTTTTTTTTCAAATTTTGTTATCCAACTTAGTGTTGATATTTCAATATTTGAAGCGATAATTGGAAATATTCTCAAAGTCATTCTATTGGCAATAAACTTTTAAGTATCAAATTTTTATTAGTATTTGCATGTTATTTATTAATAAATGTAGCATGTTAATATCATTAAAAAATTTTCTTGTGATGCAATTGTGATGGACTGCAATAAACTCATTTTAGTATTGCCCATTCATTCAAATTCTCTCTTTATAGATTTCAGTGATGTTGAATTTCACTAACTCCCTTGCCATCAATGTCCTCGAGAACTTAGCTATTGGTTTCTCCAATCTGTACGATTCCTAATCCAAACACGAGCAAATAACGTCAACTTATCAAAGAAATGAAAGGGAAGTTTAGGAAAGTTACCCATGCCCATGTGATCGAAAATTCCATATGTCATGATCTATAAGCACATTTTGTCTCCCTAAATTGGAGACTTAAATATGTTTTATATCCACATCTTTTAGGCTCAAAGTAATAAAGGAATCTCTCTTAACTTTTACACTCATCCAGTTCATTGGATGTAATAAGTTCATAATACATTTTCTATTCATCAAGAATGGAAGAAGTTATAAAAGATTGTAACCATATTTAGTTGTAAACATCTAGGCTTTCGACTTGTCAAATTCGGTATTCAATCAAAACTTTTCATATCATTGATACTATTTACAACACATACATATGATACGTGCTTCACTTTGATTGGTGATTAGAATAAGCGCGTAACAGTGATGATACGAAAAGATTCAATTAAGTATTTAATTTGATCAATTGAAAGTTCAAATAGTAAATTGAACTTAAAACTAAAATTTAGGTAGTACAAATGACATTATCCCTTTCCATTTTGGATCGCTTGTGTATTAGTGTTAATGATCCATGAATCACCTTTCTTGTATTTGAGTATTGATTGTAAAATTTGATTCTTAACTAGATTAATAAAGATTCTTTCTGCCATAGTTGTTTATTAATTTATGATATAATTTCATGTTATAGAAGTAAATGCCAAAAAAATAATAATAATAATAATAAAGTACTTTAATTGTTATCCAAGTGCCTTTATTTCTGGGTTTGGAAGTTTAATTAATTCTCGAAAAGCAAGAAAGATTTGTTGATTAATTATTGTAATCCCAATAGCCTGTCATGATTTTTCCTATGAGCACAATCATTAGAATCATGTAGCTCCAGCCAAGACAAGCATGATAACAATTATTTATATATGGATACGAAATGCTGTCGACTAGGTTTTTTATTCTTAGCCTCCGTTGTCAACTAGGTTTGGAGACGCTTTTATCGGTATTTCCTCTATATTTTGCTGTCCAATGATTGAAAGACAATTCAACAATGAAGCTCTTCGTCTTACCCATCAAACAACCATTTATACCCACATAAAAAATCCATATATAAAGGTACTTGCAATTTCAACTTTCTATTAGGATTATGCTATTTTTTCTTTTTAAACTTTAAAAAAATTATGTGTGTATGAGTTTCAAAAAGCTACTCTTCCTCGAACCCCTCAAAGAGGGAATAATTTTAGGGGCAAAGTCCTTAAAAGTGAATAAGTGACATATTTAGTTGCATTTATGTCTTGAATTTATAAGGTATTCGAGTTTTAAAGCTTGAATGAATAAAAGGAATGAACCAAAGGATGAAGTCAATGCGAGGCATACAAGGGCAGTTGAACACCACAAGAAGCATGTGATCGCTGTGTGATGCCATTCAACTATTGGAAGAGTGGCATTCGACCTCTATTATGGGATTCGACGTTGATGACCTTGGGCATTCAATTGGGGCATGGATCGGGCTGCAATGATTTCATGTTTTGTATTTTCTTGTTATCTAAGTCACTTTTTATTTCATTTATTAGGGTTTCAATCTTCTATAAGCAAAATATATATATATATATATATGCATCAGCCTATATATGAGAGAAGCATTATATATATATGCTATTAAGTACATTATCTTATATGAGAGAATAGAAAATGCTAAGAACCGTGAGATAAATCAAGTGCCATGAGAGAAAGAATGATTATACCATTGTTGTTCACTATAAGGGATCCATTCAATCTTGTATGTGATTTTCTATCCTTTTGGGATTTTTCACATAAATATTTTTAGCTATTTCTTATTATGCCCTGAAGCAATAGAGCCATAACAGTTCTATTGTGCAAACCATTTTAGAATAGAAGTTGATATTATAATCGTTATCTTACACCTGATTTATATAAGACGTCTATGATTAACTCATTTTGAAATAAATAGTTTATAAATTAAATATGTTAATTACTTATAAAAACATGAAAAATTACTTACTAAGATTTAAATAATTAGAGTAATATTTACAAAATTTAAGAACTTAATCTTACTTTACTTAAGAAATACATAAACTGATATTAAAAGATTTAAAGTTAAGACTCAAACTTTAAGAGTGTGACCGATCTGTAGTTCTATATTCTCACTCCTTAGAAATTAGCAATTGCTAGTTTGAAGATAATTATAAGCCGTTTCCTAGTTAGTTTCTACAATAATATCTATAGGGACGAGAGTAACTAATCACTCAGTAAATTAAGACGGAGACTTAAAATTATACATCAAACACAAATAAGGTTGTTAACTAAATTAATTAGATGCAATGCATATACAAGTAAATATCATCGCATACCGTTATCCGGTTCGTTGTGAGATTAGAGAAATTACACTCGCTCTAATCTAGGTTAAGGAGTTCAACGTATATTTCAACAGCCTATGACCAAATCTGAGCTTATACAATGGAGATACCGCTTCTCCGGTGACTACCTTCGAATCATTAACTTCACCTTTGCTGCGATCTTCTTTCCTATCATTTAGTTCAACTGAAGATGAAAAAACACTTTCGAATGAGTCGGTATTTAGCTGGAAAACCCTAAACGTTTTCCTTAATGGATTGTCATGTAAATCTGTTTTAGATAACAAGTTATAGATTTAGTTAAGTTTAGTTTAAGATGTTCAATTATTTCATACAAATCACATAATTACAATTCAAAACATCAAAGCAGAATTATACAATCAAACCTAGAAACATGTACACAAAGGTATGCGCATAGTCAATTATTTAACAAGTATAACTAAGTATAATCTCAAGCCTCTAAATACTATAAAACAGTATTTTAAAATACAGTAACGTATCAATCTTAACTTACTTTGATTTCTCGCTTGCTTACTCAAGGTACGAATTGCACAGGTCATCGTTAATAATCCCTATAATACAAATGTTATTTTAGTTTTCACATAATTACTATAGATAAATTTTATTCTATAATTTAAATTATTATCCTTAGTTTATGGTTTTCTTATATTTAGCGATTTAGGTCTAAGTCTCTTAGAATTACTTCTTTTGTTTATTTAGGTTTTGAATTTGCTTCTTATTTTGATTACAATTTCATCTTTTGAATTAGGTTTTAGTTTACTTTTTTCTTTTTATTACCTTTTTTTTGTAAGTTTTTTAAATGTTTTTTAACCTTTTTCTTACGATTTATTTGATGAGTATAATCTTTAATTTAGGTTTTTAACTTATTATCTAATATACTTATATTAATCCTAATTCTAATTCTGCTTTTGAATTAGATTTTGATTTAGGAATGATTTACATTTTAATGTAATCATTTATACATATGTGTATATATACATATAAGCTTTAAATCATTAGTTATTATTTTAAAATTATAATTTTACTCAATTGTTCAAGTTGTATATCTCTTATAACCAAATTAGTTCTAAATTAGTTTCTGATTTAATTTCTGAATCAGTTTCTAATTTAAGTTTTATTTTAGCTTTTAATTGTTGTTTTTATTTATAAACTCTAGGAATTCCTCCCAAACCAATATGTGAATTCACTTAACTATACTTAGGTATCCTAAATCTCTGTTTTAGCTCTTAACTAGTATTTTAGTCAGTATAGTATATTATATTTCTAATTTAACTACCAAATCCGCTCTTGATATGAAAATAAGCTACATTTTTCATATAATTTCGTAAACTTGCATTCCAAATTGGATTTATATTATATTCCTAATATTATAATACCATAAATTTTTATCTAATATTTTCTACCTATTTAATTCCTATATACACATATTATGTATTATTACATATTATACACTTATATCACCTATCTAACACTTCTAACACTATGTATCTTCTTTTACTATCAAATAACATGTTAAGATGTCTAATTATATTCTAAATTAGAATTTATACCAATTTAACCCTAAATCACAAATTTAACTTAAATATACCCCTTTACCTACGTATTTATTACATATTATGCATGATACAAATAACTAACACCTCAAACTCCACAATACCATCCTACATCAGTAACTATCATTTAAAGATATCCAATTACATAATAAATCATAATTTTTATCAAATTAACATTAAATTACAAAATTAACCCTAAATATTGCTTTTTATGCATGATTTTAAGACCTAAAAATTAAATAAAATTTTACAAAATAAATTTTCAAAAAAACTCTTCATAGCATTTTTATATGTATCCTAACTAGTCTACATAAAAATTTTTAGATCAAAACTACATCATTAAAATTATTTAAATTGAAATTGAAAACTAGCTCAAATTTAATCATTTCTTAAGAGTAATATATCCTGAGATCTAATTTTATCAAATTGATATTTTTTTCCTAAATATACATATAAAAATATTTTAGAATACCAAATTTCATAATTTTTCATGCATATTTAGTATTTTTACTAAATTAAACAAAATTAGGAAAGAAATCAAAACTTACTGATTAAAGGGCTTCCAACCATCAATGATGGATCCACTCTTGTCAGTACCACTAGGTAGTGGATTTGCTGTTAGGTAGTGGTGATCATCCCTCTCTAGGTAGTCATTGAGTGTAAGTTCTCTTTATATGCTTTAATTATACTATAATTTGTTAATTTTTGGTAAAAATACTCTCCCTCTCTCTTCTTAATTTTTCTCTAATTTTTCTAGACTCACAACTAATCAAAATGATATATAGAAGAGAGTTTTTGAATTTATAGTAGTTTTTAGGGTTTTTTTTTTTTATTTTCCAAGTGTTAAATGTCTCTTATCTCTTTCTTTTTCACTTTCTAATTGTCTTAATATTACTGGTTGTTATTTTTCCTTTAATTCCCAACATGTCACACCTCATTTCTGGATATTTCCATACTTCTCCATATTTTTCTTCATTTTTCCTTAATTTTTTATGAATTTTCTTTAATTAATTAACATTATTTTAATATATTTCAGGTACTTAAGCAATTTCTCGTATTTTTAATTGTAAATAAATACATATCTAGTATAAATAAATACTTATAAATATTATTTAAGTTATTTTATAATTTTTAGGGTGTATATAATTTATTTCTATTAATTTATTAGTTATTATAATTCATTTTATGCACATTTTCGATAAATAACGAATAATATACATATAACTTAATATTATAATATTTAATTATTTATTTTTTTAAATTCAAACTCGTGGGGATCACTTTTACTAATATTCCTAATTTCTTCGTAAAATTTGGACTTAATCAAACAACTTATTTTATTACTCTAAATTTTACTGGCTGAACGTCGAACACTTAATTGTGGGGCTTACATTTCTTTTGCTACTCACTTGTTATATGTCTAAATATTGTGTATTATGTGGTTTACAACCAAAAATTTAAACATAACCCCAATAAATTGGTATTAAAGTGAGGTTAAAAGATTGATGATTTTAACAATTTGTGATTTACATAATGATGATATTCAACTAAGTATGGTATTAAGAAGTTTGACAATTTCATGACTTGTGCATTGTAGTTATGGACGTAAGGGATCATGTTATAGCCAAACTTAAAGAAATTTTTGGAATTATAACCAAAACCTTAAAGGATGATGAATGGGAAGAGCTCAATTAGAAAGCCCTAAAAATGATCCAACTAAGTCAAACAAATAATGTTTTGTATGAAGTTCTAGCAAAGATGATGACTACAAGGTATAGAAGGTATTAGAAGAGCTGCACATGTCTAAGTCTGTTGCAAAGTAGTTGATAGTGAAGCAAAGATCATATATGATCTAGATGGTGCTAAGTAATAACACAACATTATGTCTCCTATAAATGATTTATAGACTTTAGATGTTAAAGTTGAGATTGAAAATTAGGTAATCATCTTATTATGCTCTCTACCTTCTTTATCCACAATTCGAATGAGAGCATGACAAGGACAATTTTGTAGTAGATGCCATGAGTGATTTATTGAGCAATGACTAATTAAATTGTAGGTAGAATATATAAGAAGTATGATTGAAAGCAATATAATTTCTAGAGATTTAATGTAATAGCAATATGAAGGATAATTTAGAGGATTGGTTATTATCTATCATTACTTAGGGGTGCAATGGTTTATTTCGATTTAAACATTTAACGAATCAAACTATTTTGAACAATTTAAGGTTTTGAATCAAACCATTTTAAATGCGATTTGGTTTAATTTAGTTTGAACTGCTTTCCAAACAAACCATTTTCTTTTTAATGTTATTAATAGCTATCAAAGTTTTCAACTAATATTAATGTCCAAATTAAAGTACATCATTTAAAAATACAAGTCACATAATATTATTTCACGATAACATTGCATCTTAAATGAAGTGAAGGTGTATGAGTTAACTAGCTATGAAAGACAATGGTGAAACAAAATGAGTGAATTGTAAAGGTTAAGAATAAAATAAGTAAGGTAAAAAAAAGAAGGAAGGTAAATAGGATTGAATTGAAACGTTGATAGGATTTAAAACTAAAAAAAATTGCATGTTTCTATTTTCTAATAAGAAGTGGTTCGGTCTGGATTCAAACAATTCGGTTTGGCTTGGCCCTTCAAATTGAATCATAAATCCTTTAGACTTTCTTCGGACCAAAACACAAAAGAGCTGCGTTTTGCAATTCAATGCAATTCGATTCGGTTCTTGGTTGGATTTGATAAAGAGTCCTATTATTACTACAAATAAAAGGGTCATGAGAGCCATAAATGCCTTAAGAGACCAAACGGAGGCCAGGTGTGGAAAGATAGAGGTACAGCGATTACTATTTTAGTAATGTGGAGCCAAGGGTTGGTGATCTATTACTAGAATTTGACGGTTAAAGAAATTCTATATATGGGGTTTTAAGCTCTATATTGTAAGATAGATTGGTTTCAGATTTATGAGCCTATGGAGGGTGATTTTGTTTAAATGGGTAATTAGTGGATGGACGTGTTGTCAAAAATAAGGTATCATGGGAGTTATCTTGTAGTTGTTTTATCTAATCTTGGCTCAATAAATCCTCTTGGTTATCGTCGTATGGTCCGAACGGCAGCATAAAGATACCTCATGGAAGTTTAATGGTCATAAGAGGTTTCATTCTCGGAAACTCGACCAATCTGCAAAGTGATGGTGATTCGTAGTGGTTCTATCGGGGATGTTCAATCCTTAGATGGAGGAGGATCCTGGTACTTGTGTTATTGTCCATGACAAGATAATAAGTGCTGGCTATGTGTGTTAGAAGTCTATTTTACCTTACTTGGATATTACACAAGTTCCCAAGGTAAAGAGAGTATACACAAAGAGTGTAAGTGTAGAGGAAAGTGGAGCCTGAATTCTAAGAAGTATTTGGTAACGTAAAGTATGTCGAGAAGTGGTGCGGATTGCCCAGATGTAATTATGAATTTTGTTTGATTTGATAGTGTCTGTTGCAAAGACAATGGGACTTGTGTTGGGGTTACGCTGCATGCTGCCTCCCCCTGGTTAATGTTGTTCTTTTATCTTTGTCTTTGTAGTTCTGATGTTGAACTTTTGTGTTGGTTTGATTTTTTATGAAACGAAGTTGATAGAAATACTGAAAATTAAAAAAAATAAATAATAAAAAAAAAAAGGTATGTCGAGAAGACTCAAAAAAGTGTTGTGTGTTTACTAATGGTCGTAGCTAAGCATGATTATTAGAGTAGAAGAAAGAGGTCATGGGTATGTCATATGTGCAGTGTGGCAGAGGATTATATCATAGGAGCAACATTAGATATTACTTGAGTCACATGTGTACTAGACAAGAAAAATGTATATTTCTTTCTTTTATAATTATTATATATCTTAATATTGTATATTCCTTGATTCCTGAAAATTTTTCACAATTCAGTATAATGAAATCAAATACTGTAATTCAGAGTCTAGTATATGAAAAATAATCTTCAAAATGAAAATTTGCCGTCAAGAATAGGATGAATCCAGGTGCATAATATTGAGGTTATTGGACTCATCTATTTTACTAGGTTCACATAAGAAACGTGCATTAAAAGAACCGCTTCTTCTTACAATTATAATAAGAAAATGTTATGATGCATTCAATGATTATATTTTGCATCTACAATGCTCTTTATTCGTTACAGATGTATAGAAAAAAAAAAAGTAATAAATGCAATACCATAGAAATGACTCACAAATGGGAAAGGCTGCCATTTAAAAGTTTCATAATGTAAACATATAATTATATCAACCCACAGTTTAACTCTAAAAATTAAAGTATTTTGCTTATTAAACATAACTACCAATGGATCCTCTTAATTAATTAATTATTTTTTAAATTTATTCTTTTGAGACTTTTTTATATATAATTAATAGTTGATATTATAAGAAAAATTATTACATCATAATAATGCTATTTTAAAAATCTAAATAATCCCAGTTATTAATTTATAAATTGAAAAAAAAAATTAAAAGAAAAGTAAATTAAGAGGGCATGAATTCACTACAGTGCAATTTCTTCATAAATATGTAAAAAAAAAAAAAAAAGAGCATTGAATGCCTCCTAAATGGAAGCAATGATTTATTAACAAGTGTAAGCTAGTATTACACACCACCCCCACACCCCACACAACCCTACCCCCCAAACCACCCAAAGAAAAAAAAAGAAAAGAAAAAGTTCAAGCTAAATGACTCGTTGAAACACTTACTTGTAAAATATGTGATCCAATAATTTTAAAAATTATATTTTCTTATAATGTAAATTTAATAAATTTTCTAAAATACTCTTGAATAAATCCCTACATACTCCGGCCCTTAGATGCATCTACCAGATGATGTCAATTGGTCATCACCAACAGTAAGTTTTTCCGAGGACAAGTAAAATTAATGGTGAACAAACATGCTGCTCAACTTCGTACATTGAGAAATACATTTTAAACTTTCATCATGTCCTTTATAATGCATGGAGTCGAATGAATTATATCATCATTTAATGCTGCATATCTTAGAAGAACACTACCAAACTTGATGGCTAGGAATTATAGGTCTGGTTGTACTACAAAGAGACAGACCGTTGGCTTTCAGAAATACTCTTGTCACTTTGTTTCTTCCACAACATTTAAGGTGTCGTGCTAGTTCATGGACCATATATGTAGAAACCCTACCTCACTAGGTATTAATTACCTCACCTTCCACAACATACAAAAATAAGTTACTTATACATCATACTAGAGCTCTATACGTTGCTGAAGTTGTCAGGCTTTCTGTAATATGAACTTCCTTTTACTATGAACAAATATTCTCATTTGTTTCTGTTTGCATTCTCTTGACTACTTCCACTAGCCAATTAACTAGACTAATTCTTGTTAATGGTTTAAAATTTTGGGATACCTAACAAATGCATATGGTTTAAAGCTCTTTGCAAAGGATTCATGAAATATGTGTGTAGTGTGTGAAGCATGTGCGTTCTATCAAAACATGCCCCAATGACAATGTTTTGAAATATTAAAGCAATATCAAGTTTTACACCTCAATTTTATTGCTTTTTTGCAATTATACACGTGAAATTTCAACTTATTTAATTGAAAATTTAGTTGTTACCATTTACATATAAATTAACTCTAATTCACACCTTTAATTTAGTCAATATGATCAATCAATAAGATAGTTGTTAGTAGATTTTATGATTTACTATTTTATAGGGGTAAGCTTATTGGCAACTTTCGAGGCCTATGTAATCCTCTTAAGGCCGTGGCAACTACTCTATTAGTTGATTGTATTAATCGGATTAGCGATATGAATTGGACTTAATTGAGATGTAAATGATGATAACTAAATTTTCAATTGGATGTATAATTAGACAAATCGAGACTTTAGACGTATCATTGTAAAAAGTGTTAAAGTTGAGGTATAAATTTTGATATTAACCCCAATGTATTCATAGAAATTAGCAATAGATAAACACTAACTAATTCTGATTTGATTGATAATTAATGGATAATATCATTAGGGCCCACTTATGCAATTAATAGCATGGAGCTTATGCAAGAGGTATAAACACAAGGTTATAAGCTATACATTGATCTCATTTTGGATTCAGGTCTTCTAAATTTTTATTCACTCAATTTCTATCAATTTTAAATTGATGGTTGAAATTGTCTAATTTTATGAACTACCTTAGCTTATAATATCAATGGGACATTATTTTTTTCCTTATAATATCAAGTATTGATTACACATAACGGTAGTTAAAGGAATGAAATTTATAAGGATAAAGGGAGGAAATATACAAGGAAATTGAGGCAAAGGAAATGGATTGGTTATATATAAGCCTCATGAAAGAAGGAAAAATAAAAAAAGAGTTAGGAACACATAGGTTAATCTTAATAAACTTATTACCAGCATACCAACTCAAAACTCTATTAATCATTTCAAACTCACATTGCGTTTATTTGAGGAAATAAGTAGAGATAAATGGAAATCAAATGGCTATTTTAATGAGGAGTAGAAATCAAATGAAAATGATTGAAAATGTTTATACTCTATAGCCACTTTCGTTTCTTTTTAAGAATGCAGAGAAATATGAGGAAATGAGTTGAAAATTAAAGAAGGCAAATTCCCTTGACACGATTTCTCATTATGTATTTTGAAAGGTAATATGAACTAATCATTATTTAGCTTCTGGTGCTTTCATTTCTTTTCCATTAACGAAACATGTGAAAATTCCATTAATTTCCATCTTTTATTTCCAAACAAGGGCAAAAATCATATCTCCATTGTTTTCTTTCCTTTCTTTTCTTACTCCATCGATTTCTTTCTATTTCCATTTCACTTAAAACTTGTCAAACACAATGGTAAGCCTAATTATCTGGACGTTGTTAATACTTTGTATAATCAACCTTATCCATTACTTACACAATATATTTCATACTTTTATAAGTGTTATGGTCCTACTGATATATGCGATTTCTTTAAAGAATTAATTCGCTTTTGTTATTTTGCATCTTTACATTGAGAGCATATATATTTCCATGCAAATCTCTATTGAAGCTATTTTTACCTCTACTATTTATATCACATGTGGATAGCATTAACACTATGTTTGAAAAGAGGGAAAGAAAAAGGAGGGACAGGAAAGTTGAGTTCTAGAGGTAGAGATAGACGTAGAACCATGGAACGAAGGGGGTCAAATTTACCTTATACATGTCAATGCAGAATCAGTTATAGGAACATCTACTTATTGTTGGAATCAGGGTCAGCCTTTAGAAATGCAATGTGGTACTTTTGAATGTATAATAGAAATAAGTTAAACTTTTTAGAAAAATGATAACAAATGAGTTAAATTTTTTAGAAAAATGATAACGAGTAACTAGTGAACTTTTAATTACGATTTACTACACCTATTGGTTAATAAGTAGCACGTTAAAAGAGTTTTATTAGTTGAATAATAGTTTCTAACAAGTGGAATTTAATTCGATTGCTTTCACCTGAAAACTTATTTTATATATATATATATATATTGTCTAAAAAGTTTTACTACTAAAATTGTTTAAAAATGTGAAAAATATCGCATTGATTATATAAGTTAAAAACAATACAATTATGAAAATAAAAAGGAAGGAAAAGAAAGAAATGGAATTAATAATTATGCTACTTAGGATCATGTAAGAGAAGGAGAAAAGGAGAAAACAGAGAACGAAATAAGGTAAACAGAAAGGGAAAGTATTTTATACATAGCCAAAATACTTTATGAGATTTGGATCTTAAAAAATGCACCTAGGGATTAAACCTTTGCTCTCAAGGTCCAAGATCAAGCCTTTTCCACATGACTATGCCTTTTGAAAATGTTACTTATCGTTTCTAAAATTATGAATATAATGCATTTTCTCTTATTTTCTAAATATGCACAATAATTAATTCCAGCCCTCATCTAAACCCATCCATACAAACGAAAAGAACTAGATAGGAAAGAAAGTGAAGAGAAAAAATTATAAATTATCTATTTTGGATTAAGACTGAATAGGAAAGAATGAAAATGAAAAGAAAATTAATAATGTAGTTTGATATTTGCTAAAATACCATAAGAGTCCCATTTTGTCTTTAGGATAAAATAACATAAATTTAAATTCCTTCCCAATTCTTTCCAAAAATATATGTGAGGTTCATGGAAAACTTTCCCCTTAAATTCATTACTTCCGTTTTTTTCTCCCTTTTTTAAACTAGGGAAAGTAAAAATATCCTTTCAAATTTCTTCCCTTTTATTCCCACCCCCTAATTCAAATGTAGCGTAGTTAAGAAACAGATCTAGGATATTGGAAGCTCTAAGGTGTTGTGTGGATGTAGATCCTTAGGGATTGAAACATATTGGTTGTATTTGGTCTAAATCGAATCACTGAGTTGCATTCCTCATTTTTAAGCAAATTATGAAATGAACTAGACACAAAATAATTTCAATAAATAAACCCACCATATTGATCCCATTAAAGTAATTAAAAGGGGATTGAATTGATCACTTATATAAATTTGTTCCTTTTATTAAATCTTTACTTTGATCACTTTATCGAATTATGGTGAAAGGTTATCTAAATTTGTACAAGTAAAATAATAATAATAATAATTAAACACACAAATGAAAGAGAACAGTAAAGAAGATCAGGCTCAAATCTTATAATGCTTAGGCCTTGTAATTACATCCGTTCCAATAATCCATATTGGTTGTTCTACTAATCCAATAAAAAATAAGTGAGTTTGCACACAAGTATGGCCTCCTCAATTATGAATCTCATTGCTTTGTCTCACAATTAACCATTTGCTCTCACCGACTATAGTATCCGACTCTCAACAAAATCTAAGAAAAGAGCCAAGAAAGCAATGAGGAAAAAAAAAAAAAAAAAAAAAAAACAGATATGAATCTTCTAAAAGCTTCGTGTAGAGCAGCTTCTAAGTTTCCTAACGAGCTTCTAAGTATAGCAAAGTAAGACCATTTAGCGCAAATGAAGTCGTTGAATACTTGGGAGCATTTTAGTTCTCGTGCTTTTTTCGTTGTTGTCTTTCTTCTAACTTTTGAATCTTTATAGATTGCTTCCTTTATCTCTAGCGGTCGAATGGCTAATTGATATCTTGAATTCAAACGTTGGGGATAAGGCTCCTTAGAAATTATCCCTTTGGGATTGTTGAATTATCTTAAATCTTGTACTGCTTGTGTAAATTGACAAGTCTTCATCTTGAAATATTCTATATTCTTCGAAATACTCTAAGATGACTTCTCCTTAAATTTCGAATGAGATTTCCAAATTTGAAATTGATATCTTCAAAATAAATCTGTGACTTTCAAACTTCGAGTATCCTTTCTTCATACTTGCCAAAAATCTTTCAAAAATTTCTCTCGACGTTCAACCAGTCCAATGTGCGAATCATGTTTGCCTAAGGCTACCTAGAAGCGTTTTGTCGAATGGATCACGGTGGTTCAAGTAGACCCAATGTTGTGCCTGGAAGAATTAACCTCCCAAAAGATTAACTTAACATTAACAAAATGTAGTTGTAATAGGAAGGAATGATATATTTACAGATTTGAAGGACATATGAAACTTTTATATCAGAATTCGGTCTCTAGGTCTCCTTTCTCACATTTCTTTAGGTTTGGCAAACTCAAATAGGCTTCATCTTTCTACTGTTTGTGTTTATAGAAGTACATATAAACACACTTTAGATTTCAGCACTGAGCCTTCACAGAAAAGAGAAAACAGAATTCGAGGGTCGTATTCGGTTGTTCTAACGTTTGATGTTCTTGTTCTCAGAAAGCACAAAGTTTGTTGTCATGGAACGGAAGCCAAGTTTGAAAAGAATCTGCAACTTCTCGGAGATGTTGTTACGTAACTTCAAAATGCTACGCGTGGTTTCAATCCAATTAAACCTACCAAAGTCCATTAAGTTTTGTCACGTCAGAACAATGAATATAATAAATTTGCTTGTCCTTTTCAAAATCTTAATGGTTCATCATGTGCTGTTGAGGTGTTGATTTACCAGATTTCACATAGAAGGATATTACACTAGTAGTTAATTTGTACTATATTTTGTGGATGCAGTGTTACATAGATTTTTATGAGTGAAAAAAATTTAAATATTAAAAAGAAAAATCAATTATTCATATCATAAGTTACAATAATGTTAAAAATGTGATTTGAAAACTATAGTGAATAGTCACTTTTAGAATTTCAAAAAATATATTGATTCCATTAGACCTAAGCTCAAGTTGAGTCTAAACCCGATTGTTTGGGTTAGTCTGGTTAGCTTGCAGGACTCGTGGACCCAACGATTTAAGAACCACCAACTTAAAAATAAAAAAATAAAAGATAAGTAAATAAGGAAAGAATGAAAAAATGGTAAAATAAAATAAATTTAAAATTAAAAAAATAAGTAATAATGAAAACTAAAAATTTTAACTAATTCTACGTGAATAGGAAAAAATCATTTCTCATTCACAATGTTTAATACATTGTTATTTACAACAAACTAATAAATGTAATTTTAAAAAGTTATTTGATTTGATATATATAAACTTTTACCAAAAGATTAATCCCATTCTTAATAATATGGGATCAACTTTAGTTTTTTTAACTATAATCAAATTAGATACAGCTGTATATAAATAGGTACATATCCCTAATAGTAATTTTGTAAAATAGGCTAAAGATAATATTTGTCTTAAGCTCAAATAATTTTAATTTATAATCTAAAATTTAGTTCTTTTTAAAATTTTTTTTTTTTTAAAGAAGGTTAGTTCACAGTTTCTTGAACCACTGAATATAAGGAATCGGCCCGTAAACCAGTCTTAAGAGTTCGAATCTAGTTCCCTACTTAAGTAACCAAGAATTAGTGGGTCTAGGTTTTCGAGCCAATTTGGAACGGTGCCTTTGTCTAGATTTTATATTGTAATATGGATTTTTTAATCACCTAACATATGGTATAAATTTTTAATTTTAGCCCATTACCTTAAGGCCTTCTTATCTAACAACTTTAGCTAATGTGCAACCCAAAAAATGGACAAAAAAAAATTATCCAATGCTATACTGAAAAAAAATATAGTAGTGAAATGATACCAAAGTTTGTAATAAAATACACTTACAATAGGCAAGGGAAAAGGATCTCAAAATTAATCTTAAGGTAAAATCCATATCTTTAGAACTACACATTGTTAGTCACAAGATCTGTAAAGAGCACACCCACCTAACATGGTGCCATGAAACTCATCCAAAATGTTATTGAGCCTCGATATTGGGTATTTATACTTGATTGTAATATCGTTGATAGCTTGGCTATCGATGTACATGTGTCACAAACTATCCTTCTTTAGGACAAGCAAAGCTGATACAGTATAAGAACTCATGCTCTCCTTTACATAACCTTGCTCTGTTAACTTATCCACTTACCTTTTAGCTTGGTAGCTTACTTAGGATTCATTTGTAGGCAGATCAGTTCAGTAGGGTTGCACTTGGCTACAAATCAATATAGTATTTAATGCCTCAAACTAAGAGTAATTCTTTATGCAGCTCTTCGGGGAACAAATCAAAAAATTCATTAATCAATCTCCAAATCTATTCAAGCATGTCTTCCAAATCTCTTATCTTAAGCAACCTTCAGATCAATAACAACATAGGCTCATTAGCCTTCTCAACAACTTAGAGCTATTTTTGGCTCATCACCAAAGCTTTCTTCTTGTTAGCTTGGGTGAGCTAGTTATGAGTTTCATTCACCTGGGTTGGTGTTATGGGTTGCAATACGATTTTCTTTTCATCCTTGACACAGGCATTGGTGTGCTTACATCCATTGTGAGTAACATGCTAGTCGAATTATTACGGTCTTCTAAGTAATAGATGTAAAGTTTCTATGGGGATGACATCACACACCATTTTGTCCTTATACACATTTCTAATGCTAAAAGGTACGGTTACTTGTTCAGTGACGTATAGAACACCCTTATCATGAAACCAATAGGACTTATAAGGTTAAGGATACTTAGAGATTGGCAGTCTTAACCTCTGTACAAAGGACTGTACAACCACGTTAGTATAACTTCTTCCATCCACAGTGATGGTGCACAACTATTCCTTAAGGATACACTTGGCACGAAACAAATTTAGGCTTTGTTCATCCTTACAGCTCGACAAGGAGCTTAGCACTTGTTTTAGTACTAATGTCATCACTTCTCCCTAGTCTGCAAAAACATAGGCCTCCTCTTCCTCCTCAACTTCTACTCTTTTGGCATTCTCCTCCTCCTTTGGCTTACTTTTGTTGGTGTTATCCACTATATCTTCTCAAAACACCATGGTACATCAATTTGGACACTCAACAACCATGTGTTCAAAATTCAAGCATTTGAAGTATTTCACTTTACTCATCTTCCATCTAGAGGTCTATCCTTTGTCATGTCCTTGGAGTCGGCCTATCTTCAGCTCGACTTTTCTAGCTTGTTTGACTATCATCAAGTTAGTCATGCTTTTTCCTCAGCTTGGGGTAGCCTTCTCGGCTCGATATGAGCAGGTTGGTACGAGGTACGAGCTCAGGGAAAACTCAGCTCAAGCCTACTTGAGGCATTTCTCTTATGCTTTTCAACTCTCTATGCTACTTTAATAGCCTCCTCGAATGTACAGAATCTTTATAATTCTACAATATTGCGAATCTCATATTTGAGTCCATAGATGAAACGTGATATAGTACAAGCTTCAAGCTCTTCCTTGTCTACTCGAATTATCAATGTTTGAAATTCTTTCACATAGTCATTAACAGATCGGCTTCTTCAACAAAGCTCTTACAGCTTAACAAATGTGTCATGCAAATAAGTCTTAGGTATAAATCTTCTCCTCAATAATCTCTTCATCTCTTCCTAAGTTCATACACCTCGTCTTCAATCTTTCACTCTAGCTGCATTCATAATTTTCTACCACATGGAAATATATCCAGTAAATTCAAGTGCAACAACTCGTACCTTAATAGCATCGGTATACCCAAAACGGTTAAATACTTTCTTTACTTTCTCTTCCTCATATAAATATTCACCTGTATCTTCACTTTTACTGAAGGTAGGATTTGGATTTTGATATTATCAAGTCCTCGAAGAGCTTTTGTACTTGCTCTTGTGCTTGGTAATATTCAACCTTTTCTTCTTCCTCTCGTTGACCTTTACATCTTCCTCATCAACATTCTCTTCTATCTCCTCTAACTCTAGTTTTTGCTTAACAAGTCGGTCTGTAACTCTTCTAGCTCAATGGGGTGAAACTAGGTGATTAACTCTGCCACCTTGGCCATATCATCTCTCAAGAACATTCTTAGGTAGGTTACGATGAGGTACACCTTACGATTATTGCCTATCGGATTGTATCGCAGTAACCAGACTCTCAACAAGATTAGTGAGTAAGTTAAGTTCGTTATTGACTAACCTAAAGGTATTTCTATCATTTAGACCATAGCCACCATGGGCGCCATTAACTTAGTCACCAATAATTGTTTGAATGCTTCAATCTGACATTGTGTAATACTTCTTTAACAGGTTGACAACACAATATATAATAAACATTTCTACTTACTACCTAGAACACTACTAACATACTTTAACAACTTCAACACCTAATACTTGAATACAACAAAAATGAACTTGTTCTGTTTTCGTAATGAAAAACAGAGTATAACCAAGTAGCAACAGAAACTACACTTACCAATCGATGAACCTCCGCTTCATAGCTCATAACTTCAAACTTACTTCACTAAAACACACTGCAGTAACTACGGAAGAAACACAATAGCTATTAGTAACAACATGAACAAAACTTTACTACAACTTCACACATTCTCTCTTGAAACCGTACCTTGATATCAACGAAGCTAATGCGTCTCCAAAGTTATATACACAGAGGTCACACCACAACAAAGAAAACAAAAAAGGAAAACAAAAGGTTAGCAATCCAGGTAGCTACTTAATTGGATATGGCACACAAACTATATTTTACTCGATTTACAATTTGCCAAATGTGACTTATTGGTCCAAAGTATAGGATCGTTCGTCACTACTCTTTAATAAAGGGAATAGATAAGAATTAAGAAATAAATAAAAACACTAAGGTTACTTAGGAAAGGAAACTTGTAATAATTAATAATGTAATATGACCTGTGCGCACAAGGAAGTGAGTTATTTATATTACTTCAACTAGGGTTATACTAAATAAGAAAAAGATAAAAAAAGATAATATACAAAAGATTCCTAAAACATTTTTAAAAGGGATAAAAATGGTACATAATACACTGTATAGAAAAAGTAGAGAATTATTCTAGAATGATGCATTGGAAGACATGTGTCAAGATGTAACTAAGGCCTTGTAGTGCAATTGGCTAAGTCGAAATGAATTCTGAGGCCACTTGATAGTTGCAAGATCTTGTTAGGATGAGGTTAGAAGAAAGTCAACAATTAGAGCTGACTTAGCTTAGTTTAGGTCAAAACTTGGGTACTAAAAGACATTCTGATTCTCTTAAAGTTGGGTATCTCAATAGCCTACCTTGGATAGAGGCCTAATGCTGGTTAGCTTGGGAGCTAACTTGGTCATGGTATGAGTTAGGCAATAGGTATGGCTGTTAGGTTGGTTAGCATGATTGTTTAGCAACTCGAAAACTGTGTTAGTACTTATGAGAGCTTGATACTCGAATCGGTTGTAATATAAAAAAATGGAGGTCAAAATAGAAATCCTCTTCCTAAATGGGGTTTTGAGTTACTATTTTTTGTGTGAATCCTTGTAGTCATTTAGCTCGATTGTATGTGATTGGTTCGAAGAGTTAACTCCCATCGCTTATGCCTTTAGCTCAAGCTCACTAGTATTAAGTCATCCTCCAAAGGTTCAAACGATGGGGTTAGCTGTTAGAGATGTGATACCATTCTTCAACAGGGGTAGAGATGATGGCTATGTACAATTTGAGAGGAATGTTAATAAAGAGTTTAGTAACATACAAGCCAGTGAAGACTTATACATAGGTATGAGATTCAATAAGAAGGATGAACTAGTAAGAATTGTGAAGCACTGTAACATCAAACATCATGTGTGTTTCAAATTAGTAGAATCCATAAAGAGTAAGTATTCAATTATATGTGCTAGGCACGAGAGTGAATGTAAGTAGAGATTGAGGACATATAAGAAGTTGAAAGGCATGTGGATCATAACAAGGCTAGTAGGACCTCATACATGTGTAAATTCAATAATAACTCAAAACAACCCGTAATTGGATTCTAACACAATGGCAAAGGAGTTTCTAAATGTCATTAGAGAAGACCCCGGTACAAAAATTTCTCAATTATGCAGCATTATCAGTAAGCAATTTGGGTATATGATTACCAATAGAAGGTTATGGTTTGAAAAGATAAAGACTATTGAAGCAGTTTATGATAACTAAGAGAGATCGTACAATAATCTTTTGAGACTCCTCAATGTCATATAAATGAGCAATCTCAGGACGAAGGTTGAGCAGATGTCGAGTAAGTTGAGGAAACTAAGGGTGATGGAACTATAGTAGGCTTAGTGGTCTTTTAGCCCATGCACAAAGGCATGAAAGTTCTATAGGCCTATAGTTCCTATCAATGGGACATTTTTATATGGAAATTATTGTTAGAAGTTGCTCGTTGCAATTGACGTAGATAGCGTGAACCATAGTCCCTTTAGCCTTTACAATGAGCTAAAAGCTCTTTCTTACCTTCCTCTTAAATTATAAAAATAAAAAAGAAAAAGAAATACACTTTTTAGAAAAGCACCTTCATTACCTCTTATATATAATATTTTTTCCCCCAACTTGTTTTTCCACTTTTTTCTTTTTTCTTAAGAACGGTATGCTCCTTCAAGATTTGTGTTATTAGAAGTTTGTGGTGTTGTTTGTTATAATTAGGAACCAAAACAATTTATCACATCTACCTTATAGTAATTGCACACCTCAATTCTTACCAAACTATAAATTCAACTAGTTATTGAAAAAGAAGGAAAGAAAAAAAAACAAAATCAATCTTTTATTTAATTTAGTTCTATTAAGAGTTAATTGGTGTTAATATACTATGTATTTTGATGAGGTAGGTAAATACCAAAATATATAGACACATTAATGGTTTTAAATTCGTATTTTTATGTATTAAAATTTTATTAATATTTATACATTACTAATCATTCCATATAACATATTAATATTATTAATGCTTCGTTTACTTGAGAGGAATTAGAATCCAATTTCTCTCTTATTCTTTATTTTAACATTTACTTAGTTTTTTATTTTCAAATCATAATTTTTTAAGAATCCCTATTAGTGAAATTAATAAGGATTTCTTAACTCAATTAAAGAATTACAATTCTTTACAAAATTTTTTATTTTTTTCCAAAAATAACCTTATATCAATTTAACAATAACCACTACCATCATTACTATCACCACCACTACCATCGACTACCATTACCACCACCAATACCGTTACCATCACACTATTACCACCACCATTACTCTACTACCACCACTATCATCGCTGCCATTGTTATCGTTGCTTTTGACCATCAAACCACCACTATTATCACTACTATTATCACTACAATTGCTATCGTCATCATTATTGTAACTACCCTCACATCGCCCCCGACCTCCCCCCCACCGCCGTTGCTACCACTATCGCCATTAACCACCACCATAATCACCGCTTGTAACCGCCATTGACCATTAACACCGCTTTTACCCTCGCAATCGATTTCCACCACGATTACCTATCATTTTAAATTTACTTGAAAAAAATTAAGAATATTTTAGTTATTAAAATTCTATTACATATCTATTCTTAAATTATTTATTAAACTAACTAAATAAAGTAATAAGTATCACATCCTTATTATATTTTTTAAGAATTTTAATTATATTCCTTTTTTGTTTCATTCAATGAAGTAAATGAATTGTAAATCTCTTCACATAAGTAAATTCATGAAAATATAAAAAGTTCCATTTTTTTAACTCAAAATAAATGTATTACACGATACTTATTCGTATTTTCATTCTTGTCAACGTTACTATCGCCCTTATGATTTCTTTCTTTCTTTTTTTTTTTTTTTCATTTTGTATATATCAATTGGTTGATGACGCCCTTTTCAGTTCCCAAATTGCAGTTAATATGACTTTAGTTCCTGTTGAAACTTAAATTCCACCAAGGTCCATACTTGGAAGGTGCTGAAGAACATAAGCTTGGTCGGCCATTTTTGTTCATCTACAGCCCATGCCGTAAAAGATAAATCTTCCCAGACCAATCACACTGCTGGCATGAGCCAAGTGTTTCAAACGTATAGCAACAAACCTCTCGCCCATATATAAACACCCAGCTTCAAGATCAATAAACCCAGAATCGGGTCTCTCTTACTCATGATTGAAAATGGTTTCAAGGCACAAACGAGCTGGGAGAGCTATTGTATTGTTCTTGCTATTGTGGTCGACCGTGGCTGAAGCTGACCGAGAGAGAACTTACAAAGAATGCATCATTGGTTGTGATATTCAACTAGTCCAATGTGGTATCAAGTGTTTCACTGGGGCTGGATTGGGGTGTTACGTCGACTGCATCCACAAGGGTAAACTACCCCCTTTTCTCTGCATGGAACAATGTGGACTTACTGTGTTTAACTGCATTGGCGCTTGCATGTTTCCATTACCATTTTCACCACCAGGGCCTGAACCAGGACCTAGACCTAAACCAGGACCAGGACCGGCACCAGCACCCCCAATACCACCAATCCCTCCACCATTTCCGCCAAAACCACTTCCACCAAACCCACCAGCCCCTACCCCAACACCTTGTAAAGATGATCCCCGGACTCGATATCTTTAAGGCATACCTCTGATACATCCTTTCAGACATGGTTTCTTGCTCTTCATAGTATTCAAATAAAAATACTTCAACTTAGCTTCCTCGGCAAGCTGCCATTGTGGAAGACAAGTGCTCAACCAAATGAGCTCCCAGAATTTGTGAAAGTTATTTTTGCAGCAGTATCATAGGAAAGCAGCCTCAGCCGGGTCTGCTCATAAGAATTGTTTTCAGATAGTAAGATATTCCTTATGAATAAAAGTTTTAAAAAGCATTAAGACCACCCACCAATATTTTACTAAATTTGCATTAATAATTAGTCCTCATATTTTTTTATGTTCAAGCTAAAATATCTTTGGTAAATTAAACAAAGAAACATGGAAGGAAAGAGAGAAAGAGGGGAGTGGGGTGGGGGCATTACGAATTATTAGATGATGGCATGCCGTAGTGCTTATTTTTCCTGTAACAATTAAAGTAAGAAGAGAAAAAAGGATATTTTCATTGATTACACAATAACAAGGGATGAAAATTTATAAAGCACCATCCGTACAAGTCCACTAGCAAATGATAGCAATACACAGTTACAATGGCAACAGCAAGCTTTCAGCATTTGTCTACTGAATTTTACATAATTTTTTTTAAAGATGAAATCAAGCAACTAAAGGAAGGGATTACCACGTTCTTAGAATGCAGGGTTGATGACTAGCCTTGCTTTCGTCTTCTCTTTTCTTCTATTCCTGATTGAGAAAATCTCTGCCGGAGAACTTCCAGAACATCTTCCATTTTCACAGCTTTAACCGACAGGAGAACCATTGAATGGTAAAGTACGTCTGCCATCTCTGAGGCAGTCCGCTTCTTATCTTCATTTTCCTCCAGTGTGCGACATAACTCATCCGCTTCTTCCCTGCATAATAGATCATAGAGAGAATAAGATGACAAAAACTTGTCAGCTCTACTTGCAGGGAATTAAATTTAAAAATAAAATAAACCCTTTCCTTGGGGATATAGGAAACTCCAAATATCTAAAATGCTGAAAGCAATCCCTGGCATGATAATACCTGATTTTTGAACATAACAAGTTCTTATCCTGCAATAAGCGTTTTGTCCAAGAGGGTTTTCCATCATTCTGCTCTGCTAATTCTGCTTGCCGCTTAGAGATGGTGGACTCTAGTGAATACAAGGTTGTCAGTGCTAATCTGTTTGCATCATTCTGCCAACAAATGATGCAGCTATTACAGCCAAGATTTGATTCCATGAAAAGAGAAAAACAAATGCCTTCACATTTACACAATCAATGCAAACCTGAGATTGTTCCAACTCATCAAAAACTGACGTAAAATAGCAAGTTTCAGAACCTGTGTGGCAAGTGGGCCCATCAGGATTTCCCATGTAGATTATCTACAAAAGGGGAAACATTATGAACCAAGAGAGGTCTGCAAGCCAGAATTGTTACGATTAACCTTTCTTAGCTACTCACGGAATCTCGATCACAGTCCAAAAAGATATCAACTATGTGGATGAAATTCATAGAAGTTTCTCCCTTTGTCCAGAGAGTTGACCTTGACCTGCTGTAAAAAGTTGCCTTGCGAGAGGAAATAGTCGTAGCTAATGCCTCTTTATTTACAAAGCCTTGCATTAAAACAGCTCCAGTATTTATATTTTGTGCTATTGCTACAGCCAAACCTTTCTCATCCCATTTCACACTATCTATCAAGGATTCCACCTGCACAAATCCTTCAGATTTATCACGCGATCATTTATTTAGTATGCAATTCATAATACTTACCGAAAAGGTATAAAACAAAAAGAACAAATGAGCTTCTACTGCAACATCCCTAGCACGTGCATTTTTTTATTCCCACTATATACTACTCATACATTTCAAGGAAGAAGTGTCAGTTATTTTATCGATAAAAGCTATTATAGATGCTCTTTCATTTGAAAAATGTGAGTAATGAATTCAAAAGTGTAATTCAACAACACCAACATTGGTGCAAATTTTTTACAATAATATCCACTACTTTCAAGCATGAACACTGAGTGCTGAACTGTAATATAAAATACCCAAAGAAAAATATCAATACTAATCTTGGTAGCAGGAAAATCATTATGTAGAGTCCAGATGTAACTCGAATAATGACCAAGCACAATTATCAAGCAACTATGGGCTCCTTCAAGAAATTTGTAATCAACAAATGGGAAACCCATTTGTCAAGCATTTTCTCTATCTTTTCTTTCCCAGGCATGTAACAATATCAACAATAGATAGCATTTGTTGACATTTGACTGCCTGGTTGATGCATATGCAGATATGCTCATGTAGTGTATTTAATATACAATATGAGAAAACAAATAAATAATTACATATTGTGAACTAATTAGATACTGATTGGAATATAGTTGTCTCAAGGAAAAGATAAAATCAGAGAGGAAAACAAACTAGAAATATAAAGAGCTGAGCTTACAAGAAAGTACACATCCATTCAAATTAGAATGTTTAAACATAAAGCACATGTTGCAGAGGAAAGAATTGTACAATATGGAGTCCAGATGTAGCTTGACTAGTAATCAAGTTGTATTATCAAGCAACGATGGACACCTTGAAGAGATGCTTCCCTAACGACTGGGAACCCTTTCGAAAGGTATGCATCTCCATCTTTTCTCTTCCAGACATGTAACAATCTCTACCACAGCAAGCAAGATAGACATCTGACTATGTCTGGAGATGTTCTAGAATTACATTTTTATATGAAACACGAAACACCTATTTGACAAAGCACAAGGAAGAGAATGCAAGCAAAACACCCCTCTGAGCTAGGCTTTGATATTTCCAGCTAGGCTTTGTGCATTACCTTCTACTTCTACATCACAAGGAAATCATGACCAAAATTAAAGCTCATCATTACCTTGGATTGAAGAGAAAGACTTGTCATTGCTTTCTCCGATGAAGCATATACGACACGAAAGTTCTTTCTTCTATGACTATATCTGCTAAAACAATCACGCGAAAGCCGAATGCCACCATTTGCAGGAGCTCTCATGGATTGTTGACAATAAAAGGATAAAACCACCATTCTAACAACGTCTTACTATTTCTGCACCACTGATTACGCAAGCATCAACATTGACCTAACACCTAGATACAACAACAAAAGTTTATTAGCATATACGCATGCATCACACACATTACGAATGAACAATGATAACTAGCTATTGCGATCACATTCAGTATCCTCATGAAGAAAAATCAACACCAATTCGATGTGACTCTGGCATTTAGGTGATATAGATTGTGAATGAATTATTAGATACAATAGATAATCAACCCTAGAAATGTGAAGTCTAGATCAAATGTGCCTACTAAAATATCTAAAAAGACGGCACTTTTTCTAAAAACAAAGACTTAACAGTTGGAAGTACCTGCAGATGGCGATAGAGAAAGAGAGACAGAGAGTGGACGGCGGAGTAGATGAATTAGGGTTTTAGAAGATGAGGGAGAGGGCGACCACAGTAGTTTTAGGATTTGAATATATAGGGGTTACAGTAGCAAAACTAAAGTAGCTATATATGCTGCCAATTTTATTAAATAATGTAAATTGTCACAATACCCTAAAAACTATCACAATTAAGAAAATCCTGTGTAAAAGCAAAACAATCTAATTTGTGAAGTCGATTTTTCTCCCAACTTGAAAGTTTTCTGAACATACTTAATATTTCATCTATCAGTATAAGTTAAATCGGCACTTCAACTGCAAATATATATATATATAATTGAAGAATAATTTACTATGAAATTTGATGAAAATTTTTTGGCTTCTTAAAATGTTTAAAAGGGTCTAACTATTACATTTTACATTTTTTTTTTAGAAAGTATCTTTATGGTTTTTTTGTTTTTAAATATTTGGCTGAATAGAGAGCATCATTTTAACTTATTACTTATCAACTAATAAATAGTTGTACTTAAAATTGCCATAATTTAATAATATGAATATCGATTTTTAAATAGATAAGTTATTCAAACCCATTCTTTGTAGTTGGCAAAAAAAAATAATAATAATTGTAATAATAAATAATTGTAATGACTTAAGTTATTACAATACGGTCAATATAAACATTTCTCTTTCATAGTAACCAAAAAGGTTGGAATCT
The DNA here is from genome assembly GCA_024138015.1 of Lumnitzera littorea. Classification (NCBI taxonomy): domain Eukaryota; kingdom Viridiplantae; phylum Streptophyta; class Magnoliopsida; order Myrtales; family Combretaceae; genus Lumnitzera; species Lumnitzera littorea. The sequence continues at coordinate 93,037,986 of JAMXBB010000010.1, forward strand.
TTCTCTACTTCCTTGAAAATATATATATAGACACATACATATAAACTACTTGAAGTTTGGAAATTTTACAATTTTACACCTTAAAGTTGAAATTGCAAAGTATCATACCCAATGGATTCACTAGATCATCTTGTAATGCCTAAAACTGGAAGATGTTATTAGCCTGCCACATAATCTCACCTCAAATAAGAACATCAAGACTTAGAACTTACTATTAAATCCATAAACTTTATAAATAATTCTCAAACTCTAACATTACACTACTCGGTAAAACAATATAACATAATTTCAAAAGATATAAAAACTTATCATTCTTATCCTATTTAAAGTTACTTACAAATCACCAACTCGACTATCATTACTCTTATTTGTCTAGAAGTCCAAAGCAAACAAATATTTGAAATTTTAAAATCTCAACAAGGGAAACTACAAAAATAGGGCAAGTTACTACTTGTATACGCATCCATGCAACGCTCACACACAAGCCTATAGATACTAAATGCAACAAAATTAGAATTTAAAACACTCAAATTCCACTACCATATATTAGTAAACTGTAACTCAATTTCTATTGTCAAATAAACTAATCTAATTTTTTATAACCAAGACTGTAGTCTTTTATCTGTACATTTTTTTTTATGGTTGGGGGATTCAAACCTGATCAATTCTATTAGAAGATCAATGTCCATGGTCCTTAGAGATATATATATATACTTGAACTACAACTCAAAATTTGCAAAAATATATAGTTCAATGTTTTCATAACTTGAATTGCAACCAGTTATTTGTCTAAATTTCTCATGATCCAAAACAACAACTCAATATGTTGAAATAATCATTAAATATTCATATAACTTAGATTAAAGACCAATATTTACCAAAGTGTATCATAACTTGAACATGACTTTATATCTAATAAAGCACATAATCCAAAATTCTTATAACTTGGACAATTGTCCAGTATCAATAAAAAATATCTCATACTAAGTTTATCACCCATTAACTAAATTTTAGTGATCAAGTCAATTATAACGGTCTAGTTAGTATCCCTTCCACTAATTAGCACCTCCTTATAACGTCCTCCATTATCGATGATCGTATAAGACATGAATCCCTCATATCAATAGTTCACTAAGTCACTATAATGAACTTAACTTCTACGTCCATCCACTTTCAAGACATGTAAAGAATCACATGCTTGTTCATGGTGACATACACAAAGCACAACAATTATTTAAGTTAAATATTCATCATATAGGGTCCTACTACTCTAAAACACACAATCAATAAGCATATGTACTTATTATCTAGCTAAACTACTTAACAAACTTTGAATTGTTTAACTCCCATAATTCAATATATAACAACCAAACACAACTCCATTTAGTGATCAACAATCTAAAGTCTAGAATTATTTTTCTCCCTTATATTTTTTATCTAAACCTATTGGCTACATATAGAATTAATGTCTAGAATATCATACTGCAATAAGGAGGTCGATTGACCTCTAAGTAGAGACTAATCAAGCTTGGACGATTAGTTGCAAAGGTTAGGTGATCATTGCCTAAGGTTAATTGATTGTAGCCTTGCAAAGGGGCTCGACTGATTGGGGGTTACTTAACATTCGTCTTTTAAGAGTTTTCACTAAAGTTTTATTCTAAGTTCCTCTCATGTGAACTTTAGGGTTTTGTAACACGTATATCTCAAATGAAACCAAATTTTACACATCAAATTATATATTTGACAAAATTATGAATTGTTTATAGATTCATTATTTTTAGTCTAACTCTACATTTTGATTAATTCCTACAATTTTAGACTTGGGTTTTTCAGGAAAAAGAGAATGTAAATACATTGTTTACCTTAAAATCCTTTGGAAAATTAAGTTTTCTTTAGAGAATTGAAATCTTGGGTGCCTCCTTTGACTTTTTTCTAAGATCATAGAAGGATTAATTTTTTATCATGATGAAAGAGTGAACAATTAAGAACAAAAGGAATTACTCACCTTTTATATCTTGTTCTCATCTCAAATCCAATTCCTAAATCTCTACAATGAGAATGACTTAGGTGTAAAAATTATTAATCTTTAGAGAAAAAGTATTAATGGAATTGCAAGGAAAGAGGCAATCATATTAAAAATTAAGAGATCTCTTGCTTTGCTAAAACAAAGCCTAATAGAGAGAGAAAGTTTATGATGTCTCCATTATTAGTGGCTATGGAGTGAGAATATTTGCCTCTATAATTAATTTTAGAGACATAAGTAGGAAAAATACTATTTTACCCTTGCTTTTAAAATAATTTTAAGGGCATTTCATAACTTTAATTTGTTAAATTTACTATATATATTATCTTAAAAAGATGATATCATTAGTGCTTATTGGTTTAAAAGTACAATTATAAATAATTATAGACGAGGTAATAAGTTTAATAAGTAAAATTATAAGCCTTACAATCAGGTATTCGAGGTTTGGTATGTAAAATTTAAGGTGATTGAGTAATTTGTTCAATCGAGTTTAGATTTTTCGACGAAGATAAGAATATTAGTAAAAGTAATATTGTGAGTTTAGATTTAGAAAAATAAATAATAAAATATTATAATATTAAGTTATATGTATATTACCCATTATTAATTAAAAACGTATAAAATGAGTTTTGATATTTAACAAATGAATAAAGATAAATTATATGTATACTAAAAATCATAAAATAACTTAAATAATATTTAAAACTATTTATTTGTATCATATATGTATTTAAGTGTACATAAAAATACGTGAAATTACTTAAATTATCTACAATATGTCGAAATAATATTAATTAATTAAGGAAAATTCACAAAAATTGATAAAAAGTAAAGAAAATCATGAAAAAATGAAGAAATGTCTGGAATTAGGTTGCGGGCATGCTAAGAAGTAAGGAAAGAAGATCAACTAATTAAATTGAGACAATTAGAAAGAAAAAAGAGAGAGGATAAGGGGCACTTAGCACTTGGAAAATTAAAGAAAAAGTTAAACAACACTATAGATTCAACAAGACTTAATTGCAATTCATTTTGGTCAGTTAGGGAACTAAGAAAAATAGAGAGAAGCTGAGAAGAGAAGAATGAATACTTTTAGGAAAAATTAGCAATTTAGTATGTAATTAAGGTTTATAAAGGGAATGTTTATCCGACGACCACTTGGGAGTGAATGACGACCATCAGTAGATGATGGAAGTAGTGCCCAGACTAGCCAACAAGAGCTAAGTGGCTTACGGTGGCCAAGGCTAGGTAGCTTATGGTGGCTAAAGCTAGCAACGCTAGTGAATTCTAATTTTCTTTTCAATTTTGTTTTATTTATTAAAAATATCAAATTATAAAATCTAGTATTCAAAGATATTTTTATATGTAGTTTTTAGAAAAAATATTGTTTTGTTAAAATTGAGTTTTGAAATATATAGTCCTTAAGAAATCATTAAACTTGAACTAGTTTTCGATTTTGACTTAAAAAACTTAAATAGTATAGTTTTGAGCTCAACATTTTTGTATAGATTATTTAAGGTATTTATGATAGTGCTATGAAGGGTTTTTTTGAAAATTTATTTCCTAAAATTTTACTTAATTTTTAAGTCCTAAAATCATATGTAAAAGACAATTTATGGGCTTAATTTAGTAATTTAATGTTAATTTAGTATATATACTAATTTAACATATAATTAGGTACCATAGAATATTATTTGCTTATGTTGGATGATATTTGTGATGTTTGAGGTATTAGATATAAGTGCTATGTACATTATGTAGTAAATATTTGTAAATAAATAATAGATAAAAGGATATATTTAAGTTAATTTTGTGATTTAAGGTTAATTAGGTATAAATTCTAACTCAGGGTATAATAAGATATCTTGATATGTTATTGGGTGAAGAAGAACGATATTTAAAGTGTTAGAAATGTTAGATAAGTGATTTGAGTGTAGATTATGTAATAATACATAATATATGTATATAGAAAATTAAATGAATAGAAAATATTATGTTAAAATTGATAATATTATAATAATAATAATATAAAATAAATCCAATATGTATTTAGGTAATTGTATGAAAAATATAGGTTATTTTCACATTGAGAGTAAATTCGGTAGTTAAATTAAGAATATGGTGTATTGTGTTGACGAAAATATTGATTATTAGCTAAAACAGAAATTTAGAATACCTAAGTATAATTAGATGAATTTCATATATTGGTTCAAGAGAAATTCCTAGAGTTTACATATAAAAACCATAATCAAAAGTTGAATTTGAAGCTAACTCAAAACTAATTAGACATTATATTTATTTGAATTAAAGGTATTTAAACCCTGTGAAATAAGTTAGAAGGCATTCTTGAGATTTAAATGTAAAATGGAACTAAGAGCTAAATCATGAGATTGAACAAAGTTTAGGTGTGTAGAGTAAATGGGAATAGGATTAGTGTATAATTCAGAAACTCTTACACCTGAAACATGGTGGGATAAGCTCAAAGGATAGATTAATGGCTGGGTTAAGGCTTATAAATAAAACTACAATTAGAAACTAAATCTGAACCTAGCCTAAAATAAGAATAATTGTAAGGAACTTTAAAAACTTGAATAACTAGATATAATAAAACCTTAATCAAGCCTTTTTGACAAATTGCCTCTTTCTTCGCGCTTCATCTTAGATACTCTTGCCAACCATTTCTTAGTCTAAGAGTGCGATCCCCAGGATGTTAACTTCTTCTTCGCATATTTCCTAATCAATTACTTAAGCATTATCACCTCTATTACATTATTATGGAAAGTTTATGATAGCACCTAATTTTTCCCATTGAAAGATTAATTAATCTTTCGTTACAAATATACCCAAAGTGAGTTCACTACTAAGCAAATGGTGATGATGACTCTATCGAATCACCTCCACTTGTATCTCTTCTAAGTGTTAAATTACTTGATTTATGTCGCCATAATCACTCCAGCTAAGAAAAAGCTAGTAGAGGTTAAAAGCATAATCAAAATGGTTGCATAAGTGTACAATTTGAAGAAACAATTGCATACACCCTATAAGTGCTTTTTTTAATATTTTAAATCTAGTTTCTTTTTTCTGAGATAAAAATAAATGATTTTGTTAACTGTAGAGAGTCATTTCAATGTTCGGTTTTTAACACAAATTAATAATAGTCTCTTAAGCTAATAATAAGGCTCGAGGAATTAGCCCAATTATAGGGATATATATGATATTCTAGCTTAGTAAGCTTAGAATGAGTATCACTGGATTGGTTCCTCTACTCATGGCCTTGCTCAGTTTTTTTTGCATGTGAAAAATAAGCTTGAAAGATGGTTTACTAACCTTAAAAGACATCATTGAGCTTCTTGAAAGCATAAGACAGTTGTAAGCTTAGTTAAATTCCATTTGCAAGTTTAAGCCTATGAATCTTAAGAAGAAAAGAAGGCTTCAATATTGTTCATAAGATCACTAGAAGCAATTTACTGGTCATCTTCAACACTTCATCTTAGTTGTCCATCATGAAACCATGTGACAATCAAGAGTGAATGCCAAACTTTATAAATAAGTGTCTTCCTCTTCTCATTTTAGAGATTTTTGGAAGTACTAACTAACTTGAGACTAAATGCTAAAATGGCACCTCAAAAGATGAAAGCATTTGGTTTGTGAAGAATACATTAAGAACATATAAGAACATCAAGTTTAATTTGTTGTCACATGCACATCTAATATACTAAGTTCACTTGTTCCTCCTCCCTCTTCCCACAATATCCCTTCACACGTCATTAAATCAATATTTTTTCAAAGTCGACCATCATGCTCATCACACGTAATTAGGGAACTACAATAACCCCATGATAAATTGACAAAATATTTGGCCCCTGTAAAATCCAAATGGCAACATCTTTTTCTTTTTTCAATTATATCTCTTAATGTTCTCTTTCACCATACCATCAATTGTTACAGCTTTGCTTTGTAGGAAAATGCTAGCCCATATAGCTATTTACTGTTGAATTTGTGTCTTAAATTTACCCAGGTCCTAAGTTTAGGAGCATAGACTATTAAAGAAATGAGCAAATAGAGAAATCAAAATGTATGATGAACTAAGTATTCGGTACCACATAGTGCGACTGACTGCTAAAGCTATAGATAAGTTAATCCTAGCTGAGTTGAGCTTTTGAAAGTTTAGGTTTAGCTCATTTAAAGATATAGGGTTTAAGTTGAGTCGAGCTGAGCTTTTACCAAGCCTAAAAATTATAAGCTTAAGCTCATTAAAAATCTGAAGCTTAAGCTTAGCTTATTTAGATAAATAAGCCTAAGCTAAACAAGTCTAAGCTTGAGCTTGTTTAGATAATCAAGCTAAAATGAGTCCAAGCTAAGTTGAAGAGTAATGAGGACCAGAGAGAAGAGTAAACAAAGCCAATCGTAAGGATGGGTTCAAGCTTGTCGAAAGCTTGAAATAAACGATGGGAAGTGTACGAAATGATAGAAAAGAAAGAAAGTAAGCAAATCTACGAATAGCTTTAAAAGATATGACGTACCAGTAGAACTTCTAAGGATTCATGGCATAGCTCGATATAATGTATGAGTTGGTCTGGTGAGATTTCTTGCTACATAGCCTTGTTAAGGGTTAGGATAAGAGTAAAAAAAAAGCAAACAAGCTAACATGAGCAATGCTCACAAAAGGAAATATTTAGTGTATGAATGATGATTAGTTGATGCAGCTACATGTACAGTAGGTATTTATATTTGAGAAATTAGGGCAACTTGCATAAAAAAAATAAAAAAGACAAAAAAAAGGGTATTGTCTTAAAGAAGTAACGTATAAGAACACAAAAGGGTAATAATAAATATTAAAAAAAAAAGTAATGATTAGGTGTAATAGATTCTCTAAGTGAGCCTAAACTCATAGCAGTAGTGTATTAGCCTACAAGATGTGGACAAATCAGTACGGTTAAGATGGGTGGTTGAACAAGGGTATCAAATAGGGGTGCTGATTAGTAGTGGACTTGTTTGAGAAAGAGTAGCTAAGGACTCAATTGGGATCTCTCAGCCTCTCGACATCATTGTTGCTAAATTGTAGGTTGGCTCAAATATATTAGGTAGGAGTGAGTGAGAGGGTCGGTTTGTCGATAGAGCAGTAATCCGATAAATAACTTCCGAGAGACATGAAGCCACTTAGTTTGGCATTAGGAATTGATCAGCAGCTATGATTAGTTTAGCTTTGGTAGGAGTCAATTGGAGCAGGAGAACTCGTCGCGTCAAACCTTTGAGGCCTTAGGCTCGGTTGCGAGTTATGGGTTCAGTAACCTAATTCCTATTAAAAAGAGCCTAAGCTTGACTTTGAATTAAAGCTCAAAATTAATTAAATTTTTTCAAAACATACCTTTTTTGATAGTTTTTTAATTATTCTTATTCTTATTCTTATATATATATATTTATTTAAGTATAATTTTTAATATGATATATTAGCTTGCGAACTTGCTCATAAGCTAGTTCGTAAGCTTAAACATGAACTCGAACTTGACTCAAGTTTTATTTTAAGCTTAAACTTGACTTGTTTATGAATTGAGCTCAAGTAAAACTACCTTTAAAAAGAGTTGAGTTTGAATAGCTTGCGAGTAATTTGGCTTATTTATAGTCTTACTGATTGTTAGATGTGCATGATTGATTATGATTGTTGTCTTAAACTACTTGGACATTGCCAATCAAATAAGCCATGTTTATGGTTAACTAAGATATTCATTTATAACATGGCAAATTCTAATTCTAGTTACATATAATGATTTTATATCCTTATGTTGAACTTCATAAATCATAACATTCGTACATGCATTTATTTAGGCATTTCAAATATTTAGGTGCCACGTTAGATTTATGTAGACTTGAGATATTTGATTTTAATACCTTTATTCCTTGTAGGGTAGTGCGATTATCGAATAAGAACTTTTTATGCCATGTGATATAGTACCATTAAATTAAAGATAATGATCTAATTTTTGAGGTAAGAGGGGTTGAGATCATATTGATGTATTGTTATACTTGAGCAAGCATGATGATAATGTTGCACTAACTCATTTAAGGTGATGAAGTATTCCATAAAATTATTGCTAAAATGTTAAGGGAAATACTCCTTCCCTAACTTTTTGTACATGACTTTAGGATAGAGAACAACTATATTAGCACAATTCATTAGGTAAGCACAACTATCACTCTAATGAACATACTTGAAAAGTCATGCTCTTATCAAGCAAATAGTGGAGATTATTGAATTTAGCTACTAGTATTTGTAAAAGGTAAATTTTTGCTCTAATGTATATGATGATTTTATGTTTTGAAACTTCACAAATAGCACTCTTTAGCAATATATAAAAATTCACTATTTTAGCTTGATTATTTTTTATTTATATTGTGAGTTGTAAGGTTGATTACAAGTAATATGTTTTACACATTACACATATTTAGATTGACAAAGTGATAAATAGATTCTTTACAACACTTGCTTTGTGAAATGAGTGTTATGCACAGTTATCATAGTTTGAAGAGGGTATCAAATAAAGTGAACACTATATACAGTTAGTGTTACACAAAGGAGGCATTATGTGCAATTAAACTTTCATGCTAAGTAAGTGTCATACAAAGTAAGCTTCATGTAAAGCAAGTAATATATGGATTGAATTTTAAATATGGTAAGTGTTATCTATGGTGAACATTACATGAAGTGAGCATCCCATGCGACAAGTATATTAGCAAGAGTTGCACAAAGCTCATTGTATAAAGTAGGTGTCTTGTGTTGTGCACAAAGTGTCTTGTAAAGCTTTCTTTTCTTGTATTAGGCATTATGTTTTATGCATTTACACATCAATTATGTTCACAATGTTCATAGAAACTACAACAAATTATTAAGATTTGATTACATTGTATTCTCATGCTAGATTAGATACTAAAGATATTACTTAAGTTATTTTGTAATTCAATATATTATTGTGAATTTATGCTTGAAGCATTCTCATAATACATTTAAACTCCATTGTACATTTAAGAGATAAAATTGATACTTAGTGGCTATGATAATAGGGAAGTCAAATAAATTTGTTGGAGTTTAGAGTGTAGTAATTAAGCACCTCAATCTTAATAATAAAAATATAGAATTACTAGACTTAATGTTATACGGTAAAAAGACATATTAGATACATAGTCACAATAATAATGGTAAATAACTAGGAGTTGTTTATAATTGATATGGCTTGATATTGTGCATTAAGGAGATTGATCTCATACATAGCAACACAACCATCATAGATTGATAAAATTTGTATAGGATCGATGTTTCTTACCAACGAGAATGATTTCACTCCTTAACAATGTTATTAACAAAACATGCCATGAACTATTTAGGCTTTGCATTAGTTTGTAGGAGACACTCAACTACATGTACTTAATTCTAGGTAGTTGTAGATCTTGGTAAGATATGAAGAAGAGTAAAAAAAAAAGGGCTTAAGGGGTAGGGGTGTAGTGGTTAAGGGAAGAGGGGCAAAAGGGGTTAAATTCATATTTTGATTATAAATTAAACTTTTGAAGGTTTTTACAAATTTTATAATCCCCTCTTAATATTTGTAGTTGGCATGAGGTGATAGTTTAACAATTTAATAAGTATACAAATAGTACACAACAAATGCAACAAAAATAAAGAGATAAGAGAGAAGAGAATCAGCGATAAGATTTAAAGAGTTTCGATCTTATATCTATTGCTTTTTTTTAGCTCCATTGCAAGGGACTTTGTCTTCCTTAGTAGTGTCTTTCCATATATCTACTATTAAAAAATCAAATATGAGAGAACGTTACAAATTCTATCAATCCTTGGTTTCAACAAATCTTTACTTTACCTATCTAGCTTTGTACATTGCTATCTATAGATCTATAGAAATAATTCCTAACTATTCTCACACTTTCAATAAAAGATATAAGAAATCAGGAGAAATACAATAAAGTTCTTGAATAATTTTGCTCAAATACTTAAAATAAAAAAAATGAAATAATTAGCTCTATTCAATTGCTAAAAGTTTTCTTCTAATTTTAATGAAATTCCTTTATATATTAAGTTTTTGTAATGGGTACATTTTGATTTTTGTTAAGCTCGATCTGTATCTTCAAATGTAAAATGCTACTTTCTCTCTTAATCTCTGAAAATATCTTTTATGTTGAATTTGAAATGAGAGTTAATCCTTATCTTTGAAATATACACTTGTTGATATATGTAGTTAAATGTTGTTGGAGAAATGATTTAAGTGAATTGAATTCGTCCCTCCAAAAGAATTGTACAAAATTGAATTTTTTTTAAATTCAAATTTGAAAAATAAATTGAGCCTTAAATCTTGTATCTTGATAATCTTTAGTTGTATCTATGATTTATCTTTAAGGATACCGGAAATTTTGACACGAATAGATAAAACTGAATCTTGGAATGTTTGATATCTTTTTGAAACTTATCTCTATCGTTCAAATTTAAAAAAAATTGAAATATAACCTTATCCAAATCTTTGCACAATTGATATTTGACTTCCAGTCTTATCCATATTTCTTAGTAATTAACAACCTAATATACCTTTTGCCTAAAAAAATTTTACCTACGTAACCCCTATAGTTACAATATCTAAAATTTGAAGCTCCAATATGTGTCTACAAAACATCAATTCGACTTAGGATAAATTCTATTCTTGAAGATTCTTCTTTTAAAATCATAACTCAAATCTCTATTGCTTTAAATATGAAACCAACTTGATATAATTTGTAAAATTTGACATAATTCCAACTTGACCACACAAACTAATCTAAAACCTAACGAATAGATTCTTGATCTTAGTCAATTAATCCTCCTTAATTAAGATTGAACCATATGGATTTTAATCCATCTTGTGTGGAACGGAATTGAGTGTATTACCTAAATATACTCAATAAAATGAAGTTGGGTCTTCAATCTTGAATATTAAATTCGACTTGAAATTGAATTTGCTCTGAAAATATTCTTTAAAATTTTACATACATACCTTTTTACCTAGTCTTCAATCTTATATTAAATTTGTTCTTCTAAACTGTTGTTAGTCTTTGAACAAGTCCTTGATCCCGACATCTTCTATTTCATCTCATTTTTTATCGTCACTTCAATTGGTGTTGGGCTACTCTTAATCCATATAATCTAGTAAAAGATAGTTTATATGTTTATAGTTTTTGTTTTCTATTTCAAACTTTTAATTGAAATGGTTACTGGAATAGTGTATTCATACATAGCATGAAGGATTTCTTTTTCAAGAGGGTATGAGTGTGATAAATGAAGAGTAATTTCATATTTATTTATCTTTTGTAATTGAAATATGACTTATATTTTTTTTTTATCAACTCTACATCAATTCTTGATCGAATCTAATTCAACCCTTATGACTTTTTACCCTCTCACATGTTTAGGTCAACCTCTTGAACCAAATCTAACAATACTAATCATGACACATCATGGAGATAACTCTATAATAAGGTAGTTATACTTATTAAAAGATTCCAAGTCATGACTTGGGCTTGTTAATGCACATCAAGGGAATGATTCCCGTTGGTGGAATTGCATTTATTTCCTAAGCAATATCTAAGTTTATAGGCATTAATACTAAATTGATTATAGGGGTTAAAGTATTATGTAAAGTATGCACTAGATAAATTGAACCTTACTGCGTAAAGGGTATACCTTATATAAAACATACTTTGCAAAAGACTTTTATGCTATTTAGAAGTGTATCTTTTATTGTATAATTGTTAAGGGGAGTGATCTATTATTTAATATCAAATAAGACTAAGAGAAACTTGCAATTAAACTATAATAATTAATCAAGAATTTACATGGAGATATGAAATCACAATATCATAAGTATGCTTGTAAGAGCTTATTAAAGATGAAATATATTGTCTATCCATGAATAGTCATTAACAAAACAAAAATAATTTTAGTGATCGTTAAGAAACCTCTTATGGTAACTTTGTTAATTCAAGTTGATCATCATCATCAACAACTTTTTGCTTTTCCTACCTTTATAACCTCACACCTTTCTTTGTTTTAGACTCCTTTTGTAATGACTTTTACAAAGTTAGAAATGTTGCATTTAAGGGCTTTATTGCAGTCATATTGCCTCCATATGCATACTCATTAAAGAAGGCATCTTTAGAAAATTAAGACTAATTAATTATAAAATAGTGGCTTGATGTAGAAATGCCAAAGTTTATCTCACTCTAATGACCCTTAGTATTCTAATGTGGAGTAAAGAACACAAACTATTGATATAAGTAAGTTATATAAACTAAGCATGTTAATCACATGGAACATTATAGCACCTTTTGCAGTGTCTATCTTAAAATTACGGTAGTGTATCCTATGAAGTTAAATCTATATACGTAATAGGTTAACCATATCTTAAAGATCCATTTTTGTAATTTTCAGTATAGACATTAAACGCCTCTTCAGGGTTATTTAGGGGCCTTTTAGATGCCTTAAGCTGGCTATCTAAATTGTCTTATGAAAATTAGCTTAATGTATGAATTATAAACTCCACTCATGTCATACAAATGGTTGCTGATGATCGTTTAAATGGCTATGTTGGACTCTAAAAGTTAGTAACTTCTCTTGTCTTATTCAAGTGGCTTGATTTGGTCATTTGAATGACATGCTAAAATTTATTTTATTTCATAGATTTTCCATTGGTCAACTTAGTTCATTTTAGGATGCTACCCATATGAATAGATTCCAAAGTACATCCAACACATGTTTTGCATATTGAATAAGTGATTAGACTAATTTAACCTTTTTTTATAGAAATACCATTTATATAATTAATATAGATTATGTCTCATCAAAATTAATTAGAAACCCTCACGTCAACAATATAAATTTGATGATACTACTTGTAAGAAAGCAGCGATTATAGCATAGCATATATTGTTGTAACTTTGTGGTTCACTATATCAATTAATTATACATTCTTAATAGTTTGATTGAAATAAGGGGTTTAATTGATAAATAAAATGATCATTTGGTTAATTGATGGATAAGACCATTAAGCTCATTTTCATGGAATTTTGATAAGGGTCACAATGTATAAAAACCAAAGGTTTTATAGTACTTATTTTAATGTACCATTATAAAATATGAAGCGATAAAGGCTATAAGTAAAGCTGAGATCCCTAGTTTAAACAATGTCATTGGGGTTTTCTTTATATGCTTTGTCTCCTCCAATCAAGTAGGAAAATCAAGAACAGATGCTACTATAAATTAAAAGACCAAAACCTCTATAGACCTACTATCTCTATAGATTTAAGTATTAGATATTTTTATTTTTATTGTTAAATGATGAATGATGAAATATTTATATATGCAGGTTGTTTAACTCAAATAAAAATAATAAAAGTCTACATGTAACTTGGTAAATTAAACAAAAAAAAAAGATTAGAATGTTTCAAATACTCAAAAATTATATTTCTGATAAAAAAAGCAACCAAAACCATTCATGACGAATTAAGCTCACTAGGTCAATAGTGTGATCACAAATAATAAGCCTTGTGATTGGGTTTAAATCCAATAGAGCAAGGGTAAATATTTTCACACCAACTAAATCAAGCTTGAGCCTGAGAATTTGTATTAGGAGTTATGCTTCATGCTCAATCTAAAGAGATTTTTATGTGCTAACCTTAACCTCATAAAACGGCTAGTGTATTTATCGTGTTTGAAAATTTAACCTTGTAACTCAATCGATATAATAAGCATATTTTTTGGATTGACCCCTTTTATTGATAAAACAAATATATGAGTTGGTTATCAAGCCCGGTAAATTTGCAAAGAAACTAAAGCCTTCATAAAATTGAATTTTACAAAAGTATAACTATTGATGCTCAACTTTCACTCGAGGTGGTTGAGGTTAAAGACAACCTGCATAAGTAACAACTATAAGCTCAAAGGGTCATCGAAGGTAGTTTTTGATATGACTATTTTAATACTTAAGTTAGAAACAGCTTAAAAGTATTTAAAGGCAAAGAATATAGTAAGAGTGTAAGAATATTGATCTCTTTACTTATGGCTTACCTAGTATTTGTAGGGGCAATTAGTGAACTTTTTGTGAAAAGTAAATCATATCTATGAGATGTACTTGACCATATCTTCATGATATACCTAGATATTATGGAGAGGATTTAGAGCCAGGCATATGCTAGCCGCGAACTTTTCTTATCTAGTTGAAGCCTTCCTACCTTGTTGTCTTTTGGTCACGTGGATTGGATCTATACCATAGGGGCTTAAGGGCCTAGCCTCCATGGACTAGAAAATGACATGAGCTTAGTGGACATCTTCTAAAAAGTTAAATGAGCTATTAGAAGCTTAGTCTTCACTCAAGCAAGGTCATCCATAATGCCAACAACTTAAACTGTATCATAGTGAGGTTACCTAAGCTTAGGGAGCTTAGTTTAAGCCCTCAATAAGTTGACCATAGGCTTTTGGGCTCAACCCGTGCTCTATATCAAGGTCAACTTAGACTTGGAGACCTACGTTCGAAGTTGCTTACTAACAATAACAAATTAGAATCTAACAAAAAGTTTTCACCAAATTTAAGTCTATTTAAATATAAAAAAGAATACAATGATTAAAGAGTAGAAAGTGTGTACTTTTTACTATGTAGAGCATGTAAACTCCAAAGCTAAACCAAGTGACCGTAGGATTGAACTTAGAACACAAGGTTTCGGGCGATCGGTTAAAGGATCCGATCAAACTCAAATTATAAACTATTGAGAGAAATATTAGTAAAAATGACCCAGTAAACTTGAATTTAAGAAAAAAAGTAGTAAAATAGGAGACTATAAAATTTTCAAATTTTAAGCATAATAATTGCTAATTACCGAAAAGGCGGATAGTGTAATCTAATAACTAATAAATTACTAGAGATAGATTATATGTATACTAAAAATTTTAGAATGGCAAAAATAATAATTAGGAATGTTCACATGTACCCCACATGTATTTACGTGTAGATAAAAATATGCGAAATTACTTAAATTGGCCAAAAACTAAGTAAATAATTAAAGAAAATTATAAATTAATTATGGAAAAATCAGAAGAGGATAAGATGATCCAAATCAAGTCATGGTATGTCAGGATGTGCAAAAGAAAAATCAACCACTAAAAATTAGACAACATAAAAACCAAAAATCAAGGATAATGAGCAAAGTCTTGTCAAATTAATACATAATAATTACAAAAAGCGTCTATAAATAGGGGAAACAGTGAAGAATCTGAGAAAAATTGTGAGACCCAAAAATTTGAAAGAAAATTCAGAAAAAAAAAGAAAATCGTGTAGATTGGGCAAGTGAGCTAAACCCACCTCTCACCACCACCTGGAACCGAACCACCACCATCACCCTACTCCAGACCCACCGTCTGGGCCAATCGACAAGCTTGGACCGGGCTTGAACGGCCAGAAAGCATTGAACCGGGTGAATCCCATAATTGTCCCGATTTTGTATAATTTGGTAAAATTAGTTATTTTGCCCATAAAATTATGAAACTTGTTATTCTGAGGTGTTATTGTCTGTAGATTTAGGAAAAAATAGTGATTTAGTTTAATCACGTCTGAAAATATAGGGTCCTTAAGAAATCATACAAAACCGAGCATGTTTTGGTTTATAAATAAATGACCTTAAGAGTGTAGTTTCGAGCCCAAAATTTTTGTGTAGATTACTTAAATGATATAGAATAGTGCTATGAAGCCCGATCTCAAAAATTAATTTTCTAAATTTTTAGATAATTTTTAAGCCTTAAAATGAAGCATAAAATGGGTAATTTAGGGTTAATTAAGTAATTAAATGATTAATTATTGATTTAATGAATAATTATATGTTTTAGGATGTTGAAATCTGATGGAGTATGCTACTTTATGCTACTTGTAGCATTTAGGGTGTTAGATGTAATTATTAGGTTAATTATGTAGTAAATGATTAATAGGGAAAAATAGTAAACTTTAAGTTAATTTTGTAAATTAGGGAAATTTGGAGTAAAATCTGATTTAGGATGAATTTAGACATTTTGAAATGATAATTGATGTTTAGGGATGGTAATTAAAGTAATAGAAATATTAGAAGTGCATTATATACATAATAGGCAATAATGCATAATATGTAATTCTTGAAAATATAATAAATAGAAAATATTAGGATAAAAATTGATATTATATAAATAATAGGGATATATAATAAATCTGATAAGAAACTTGAATTTATGTAATTATATGAAAAATATAAAAATTTCTCACATCAGGAGTAAATTCAGTACACTAATAAGGATATAAGTGTACCGGATGAAATAAAATATTGACTACAGGTAATAATGATATTTAGGAGATCGGGAAATAATGTGATTAATTTCACATTATGAGTTGAAACGAATTTTTAGGGTTCGAGTATAAAACAATACTTAAAAATCGAACTAAAACCTAATTTAGAAATCGATGCGAAAACCAAACTCGAACCTAATCCCAAACCTAGAATAATTATAAAAGACTTTAGACCTAGATAATTAGGCATATTAAACCCTAAACAAAACCTAACAATAAGTGTTATAGGATAAAATGAACCTTTAATAGTTATATGAAAAGCTGAAACCACATTTGTGTTATAGGGATGATTGGCGATGGCCTGAGCAAATCGGACCTCGAGTGAGTAAGCGAGGAGTCAAAGTAAGTTGGGATTAATACGATACTGTATATTGGAGGCTTAAGATTATGTTTGTTTGTGCTTGCTAGATAGTTAAATGTGTGCATGTGCTTGATTATGAGTGATGCTATGATTCTGTTTGTTGCTCTGGCATGTATTGTATGATTTGTATGAAATGATTGATCATCCTAAACTAGACTTAATCAAATATATGATCAGTAATCATAATTGGACATGCATGGCAACCCATTAGGGGAACTTAGACTCTCCGGCCAAATACCGACCCTTTCGAAAGGGATAGCGCAAGATTGCATAATGGTCCCTTCTTCATCCTCAGTCGAACTAAGTGACAGGAGAGGAGGTCGCAGCAAGGGTGAAGTTAATGGTTCGAAGGTAGTCGCGGGAGGACCTAGGTCTCCATTGTACAGGCCTGGGTCTGATTGTGAGCTGCTGTTGCATTAATGGCAACTCCTCAACCCGGATTAGAGCAGGCGCAATTTCTCTAATCTCACGACGGGCCGGACAACGTCGTGCGATGGCTTGCACATGCATTGCACCTAATAAGTTGATTGAAAACCTTGTTGTGTTTGTGGTATAATTTTAAGTCTTCCATCTTAACTTACTGAGCTGTGGTTGCTCACATCCCTATAAACGTCGTGCAGGTGCTGGCTAAGAAGCGGCAAACAACTATTTTGAAGCTAGCAACTACTGGATTCTGGAGAGTGAGGAAAAACATTGAAGAATCAACACATATTTTATTACTTTTCATTTCTAATTAATGTAATAACTGAATTATAACATATATATATAATTCCTCACTTTTATAGGGTAAATGATTTATTTAAATTACAAACTGTTTACTTCAAAGCGGGTTAGTCGTGGATGCCTTATGTAGATCAGGTCTAAGATAGCGGTTGTAAGGCCAACTTTTATCTTAGGATGGTTTACACGGCGGGGCTGTTACGACTCTACCGCTTCGGGGCGTGACATAGCATAAATATTAAAAGAAAGTCTAAACTTAAGTAAGTTGATTTAACGTACTAGATTTACCTAAAAATCCTGTATTAAAAAAATTTGTGGTATTGGATTGCTATTGTAAATTTGCATACAATTACAATTGTTTCAAATGAGGTCGACTTATTTATAAACTATGTTAATTTTCACTACGTAGACCTTATTATACTTTTATCATGATATATGTATGTAATGTCCTGGAACCCAGGATGCCATAACTCTGCCATGTATCGGCCCTAAAGACAAACATGCTAAGACATATAAGAATCTATATACTTGTCTACAATCCATGATTTTTCATTGAACCTGCTAACTTACAAACAATAACCTCAAATGTGCAACTAGAGCAGAATGCCAACCACTTAATCTCCATAGCCAAGTATAATAATATAACTATAAAAACTATCACAACTCTACAAACCAAGAATACGAAAGGACACTAAACTTGTAAACTAGAGTCTCATAACTTTAGCAACAATTAAACTATTAAAACTAGCAACAAGAGTCACAGGTGACTCTATAACCACACAAGTCTCATAAATAAATAATTACAACGGAAGTAAACATAAATCCTTAGAGTTCACTCTTACAACTAATCTACAACCTCCCAGCTCCATCATTGTAATAGTTATAGTCTCCTTCCCCATTATACTAAAGATAATTATAACTGAAATCCTTAGCATAAATCTCATAGCATATCTCGTAACCTGACCTTATAATCGAAAAATAAAAATCTTCATAGAGTGAGCTAACGCTCAATACAAAATACCACACACATGCATGTGAAACATAAGTAACTAGTCAAGCGCATACACATGAGTATCACTATTAATGCAGTAAACAACTATTTTAATCTTTTCACTTAAGTCTACAAATAGCATAATCTTAGTGTCTAGAGACTTGGAGCTACTCACGGTCTCTAACACACAATATATATACACTATATAGGTATTAGTGTTGAGTGCTCCCCAATACCCGAGTGCCAAAACCATCTTAGATTTACTTAGGTTCTTTTAGTATGACACTTCATTGAAGACAGTGTCACGTAAAGATTGCCAAGTGCCGTACCAATACCATTGGACTTGATTAGTAGGTGGTTGAAACTAAGCACAAGTAGTAAACAATTAAGTCTGAGTTTCATTTAAGTTCGGTTAATGGACACTAACCTAGCACACATAATTATCAAACATGTATCTCATACCTGATACTCCTATCTCAACGAGGTCCAGTACCATGCGACTCTTAACACCTAATTACAAATACAAATACAAATACTAGATTTAAAATTTAATTTATTAATTTTTAACTCAGCTCAACACTTTTTTCGCTTTTATTCAACCCTTTACCTCAACATCCGAGTCTTTAAACTACACTCTACATATCTTTCGTATCATTCGATTTACTTTCTGTATCTTGTAGCATATACTCATGTAATATATTATATTAAGAGCATACATATGT
Organism: Lumnitzera littorea; assembly: GCA_024138015.1. Lineage (NCBI taxonomy): Eukaryota > Viridiplantae > Streptophyta > Magnoliopsida > Myrtales > Combretaceae > Lumnitzera > Lumnitzera littorea. The sequence goes on from JAMXBB010000010.1 coordinate 93,057,193, forward strand.
TATATCTTATTATATATCATAGTTTATTAAATATATACACAACATATATGAAATATATACATATCCAACATACAAATATTTCTCTCTCTCTCTATATCTCTTGTCCCTTTCTCTCCCTATCTCTCCCCCTTGTCCTTTTATCTCTCGTCCTCCTCTCATCCCTCATGAAATATACACATATATATACACTACTTACCCTCTACGTTGTGCACACACATACGGGTTACACACTCTTTCTCATCCCTACCCTATAAAAATGCATATGCACACAGGACACACTCTCTCTTACCCCTTATCTCATTCTCTTGCTCTCCCCCTATACAGACAAATACATACTCATGATCACTCTCTCCTTCTCGTCATCCATATACACACACATATACACTTGACACACACAAGCACGTAATATTATATATTTATATAATGCATGCACATCACTTATGACTGATACACACGTATCGCTATGAATTCACATTCACATACCACAAACAACCCTTAACATAATCTAAACAACCCACAACAAAAATCATGATCCAAATCTTAGCCAACCCTCAACTCTATATACACAACAAGAATGAGTCTTTGAACAAATCTGAGGGTTTCAAGGCAACTTACCCATTGTTTCTTGGTATACTAACACTTTAACTAGTAATTTTTATACTACTCCTTTGTAAAGGCGTAGTTTTCTTGAGTGTTTTTTGTTTAGATAAGAGAAAAACGATTTTTTTAAAAGAATAAGTGGTGACTTATTTGGTTTTGATTATCTCTTTGCAGAAACTTACTTTTTGTTTTGATTTCTATCTCTTAACTCCTTGAATCCAAGCTTACAGGCGTTCTTGAGGATTTTCTCTTAAGTTTTCTTGTATGGCACATAAAAGAATTGTATCCTCAATTATGGAATAGTAGGGAAAGAAAATAATGTAAGGGAAAATATACAAGTTTGAATTTTTCTTTTGACAAGTTTACCTTTGATACTTAAAGCCTATTTATATGCTATACTGATGTTTGAAAATAATAAATAATTTATTTCCTTTAATTCCCTTAATTAATTAATTTATTTATTTGATTTGGATTTTCCAATCCATATACGATTTAATGGGTGTTTTTTTTTATCATGCCAAAACTCACCCAACAATTTCCTTTAAGTTTGAAATAACGGCAACCTTTATAAGCGGGGTCGAATCGTATAGGGTTGCAGTAGCACATTACATGACGAATTCCCTCGTATAAATGTAGTGCTCTTCATTTTGGAGGAAAATTTTGTGGTAAAAACCGAGTTAGCTATAAATTCCCACCCCCCCCCCCCCCCCCCCCCCCCCATAGAGTTCTACGGGCTGGTGTCAGCCCAGAACATAAACCCTAGACCATGAAAGCCCATGTCCCCGTTACTTTCATGCTCGATAGAAGGCAGAAAGTACCACATGCCATCAACAACATCATTGTCTTGCTCCGATGGTGTAGTTAAATTCCTATCAATATTTCAATGTTTATGTCACTTCCCCATCATCCATATCAACTAAGAGAAGCCACGAGCGGCATTTAATCAAGATCTGTCGCTAGGTTCTGCAGGAAAAATTATCATATTGGTTTAATTAAATTGATAGTGGTAGAAATCTACTAAATGATGCACATGCTAGGAAGAGAACGTGAAAGGTTTCGGTAGGTATGATATATTGTGTATTACAATATGGTTGGAAAGAAATAAGAGTTCGATACATTGGATACTTACAATCACCGTAGTAGTTATTCTATTATAATGGGTTATATATCAATGTTTTTATTTGATCTTATCTACCATTAAATATTGAATACAATATTTTATTCCTAATAAATCATTTTTATGAGAGAATGAATATCGATGCCAAGTAAATGCTAAACTCTTTGGAGAAAAAGTAACGGTTGGAATTATATATTAAGTAAAGCTAAAACGTAAAATCTAAATTCATAAAATATTATTATTATACAATGAAACCGTGGCAGTTGCCTTCATCTATCTATTCCTATTTATTAAAACTGAGTTTGATGAAAAAGAATTTATGGGTTTAATATGCTAACCGATTGAGAAGCATTTGTGATTTGACCTTACGAGCCAAATCATATCTGTATCATCCTTTGCTCGATTTTTCATAGTTATCTGTATTCGTGGATCTTTAATTTGTTAAAAATTGCTTAAACACATCCTTACAAATTATTTTGAGCGGGAAAAAAAGTTAGAAGCAATTGGATACAACTAAAATCGGTATAATTTTCATTCACCCTACCTAGAAATTTATTTCTTTATATGTCAAAAATTTAATGGAAAATATATATATGTTTCTATTACGCGTAATGTCCTACGTATTTTTTAGTCATCCATGAATTCCTAAAAAATTCAAGCATTTTGACTGGTGCGTAAGTCATGATTACAAGAAAAATTCTTCTTCATATGTACCGGTACTCGCGCAAAAGAATTAAGGAAAAAAATAGGATATAAATTAAATGTTAAAAAAATGTTGAAGGACGTTATATTATAATTTTGCTGGAATAATATTAAAATTACCAATAAATATTTTTTTTCAAAAGTTTGAAATTACTAAATGCTATACCCAATGGAAGTTTTATTAAACTTATGACCTTTCTCCCAATCATTAACACTTTTTTTTTTTTTTTAAATTTTTCGGTTGGTGGCAGTAGAAAGAACTTATATTAATTAAACTCATAGGAAGAGTTGAGGGTACTATGTCATTTTCCTAATGATGACATAGGACTAGTAAATTTTATATTGAGTGTGATTTTAACTAATTCAAACTTTAAGTGTTATGTATTACCCATTTAAGTGTTGCAAATTGAAAATTTGGATCATCTCGATTTCTTTCGATTTACTCTCTTAAGATATTGCTATATATAATTAAGTGTTTGTGATTACAAGGAAGAAGATGATGTTATGTATATTCTAAAATCTATATAATCTCAACATTGATTAGTAAATTGAATGGTCTTGAGAAATTTGTGTGTGCTTTTTTTTCTTTATATAAGTTAAAATGGATGCTCACCTTGTTTCCCATAATATATTAAATAAAAGAAAGAAAACTTTAATGTTTTTCATTTAGAAGTCCAAAGGAGGCCTAAGACCGATCTTATGTGAGAATTCATCCTGATCCTTTTTCTATAGTTGTAATGTCACACCAAACCCTAAATGTTAAGAATTCTTCATTATCCATAACATTGGTGATTTATGAACAAAATGGCTATGAGGGAAAAAAGGGTTCTTGAGCCTAAAGAAATTCTTTAAATGAGTAAGTAAATCTGGTTCTTCTTATATTATTATGTAAGAAGTAACACTTTAATCAATTTATATTTTTAAGGTAACTGAATAAATGAAATATGGTTTTGGTGTTGTGAATGGTACGAAGGTTGATGCTGTGATTAGATTTTTAATCTAATATGAGGTAAAGATCTCATCCCTTGTTATGTACATTGGTTATGGAGGTTCTATGATCTTCAAGGTAGATTAGTTATTCAAGAAAACAAATTTTGATCCTTGTGATTTAGCAAGGATTGAACCAAGTTGATACTTAAATTTATCGATTATTGATTCTTTGTTGTAATAAAATTGAGATTATGTACAAATTGACATGTTACTAGAGTTAATTATTTTGGAATTTAAAAGGATTGGAAGTAGGTTGAGAACTCTTGTTGACATTTTTTTTTCAAAATTAAAGAAGTGGTTTCTTGATTTTGTGGTAGAATTATAAGAGTTTATAAAAAAAAAAGGAGTTCATGATTACATGTAGCTAACATTGAAAGGAGTTATTAAAAAGGATGTTACCAAATAGGTTTTGATTTGTTAAGTGTTGAAGTACCATGTTGAGAAGTGTTTTAGCAAACCAAAAATCTATTTGGAATTTTTTTTAGCCGAATAATATAGGCCAATCAGCCCTTATGGGTAGTCCAAACAATAACCATGGCATAGAAGCCTTAGTGTAAATAGGGTGATGCAATAGCTAGTTATTGGTTTGATTGGTAAAGTTATTTTCTTCTTCCTAAATCAAGTTTCCTAAAGTATTTCTAATTTTAGTTTAATTTTTATCTAACACTTCTAGATAAGTTTTAATCCTTAAATATATAATCAGAATCATATATCTAAGTTGTGATTACAATTTTGTTTAAGTATTCATTTGTAATGAGTATGTTTATATGTATATTGTATAAGGTTTTAATAATAATTGTGGTACATTTTTAAGGTTTCCCCATAAGTTAAATATGTATTACTTGCTCGATGCTGCATGCTTGACAAGTTTTAGTAACCAAATTGCCTTAATGAAAAGTGGAACCATAAATTTGATTATTGTTGTCTTTGGGTCAATGTTGGAAAGATCTTAAGAGGACGGTGATTTAGGTAAACAAACCAGTGATAGTTATGATATGTGCGTCTATTAAGGAGCATCATATTGAAACTTCATAAAAGTTAGGCACCAATTTTCTCATTAGGTTGTAAACCTTGGTATTTATAGTACACCTTCATGGACACTTGTAGTGAAATTAATAAAATGGTTGATCCAGCATTGCTATAGAAGAATGTGACAATTGGTTTCTATATTGATTTTAGCATATGATATATATATATATAATCTACAAGGGTCATCAGTTACTTTAAGCTTGGGCATGTTTAGAGCTGTATTGTATTGTGTTGAGTAATTAATGATAGTCCTATGTATATGACATTGAATGTATGGTATGTATGTATGTATATATATATATACATACATACATACATTATGTATATATATATATATATGTTTGTGTAATTTTGTATTCGGTATCAATTCATCCCTTATGAGTTTTTTTTTTTTTTTTTGGGTAGTTTAAGGGTAGGGAAGGGGGTGTAGAGGACTAAAATGGTTTATGGGTTTTAAGTTGTTAACGATTTGAGTTTTACTCTATAGGTTAAATTAATAGGGCTTAAAGAGTCTAGGCCTGTCCACTCTTAACCTTTTTTAAGGATGCTCATGTACATAAAGAAGCTTGTTACCAGCTTGGGCTCAACATGAACCCATGGAAGGATCCATCAACAAGAAGACTCATCTTAGCTACTGATTGCTACTATGGTTTGACAGACGTTATTGATGGCCTAATTCTATAAATGAGGAAGAGCTCTTGAGTATGTATAGAATAGTAAGGTTGATGTTTTATAGCTCCTCCACCTATTACGTATGTGTTTGAGGCTTCATGATATTGCCTACTTCTTCTCTCTACCGCTTCATCTCTAAGTCATCTTTCATGTATCATTCCACGTTAATCTTCTGAGGTCACATATAGCATAAGACTCACGTTGTACGTACGTAACCACTTTAACTAGATCCCTTTATCTACAGGGGGGAATAACAAATAAAAAATCATCAAATTTTAATTGTAGACACGGTTTTGACATCAATACTAATGTATTATAGGAACCTAATAACATTTAGTTACTTTAATATAGTTTTAAGTTGTTAGTAATATAGTTGTTTTGTATTTATTGAGTTGTAAATTAAAATTACTAAAATTAAAATAATTGAAAGCAAGAGATGTTGCTAGGAGAAATTTAAAGTATACAATTTTCATATTTTTGTAGAATTGTAGTTAATATTAAACCTTAACATACTTATGGTATAGTATGAGTATGTAGTGGTGGACTATTTACGTCCCTCAGTTTTGAGAGATTGCATGGTAGTTAATAGGGGTGGGCAGGGTTCAGTTCAGTATGGTTTAATCCCTCTTATCGAACTGAATATAATATAATAGTTCGGTTTTTTTTAGAAATCAAACTTAAATATACGGTTCGGTTTATAAATTTTTTGAACTTAACTAAAATTGATTCAGTTCGAATTGTTTATATTAAATTTTCATTAATCATTTTTATCTCCAATAAATATGGAATTTACTCAACTTAATCTTAATGATTATCGCAAAATTAAGATAAAGAATAACAAAATATGAAAAATTTAATAAAATTTATGTAGATTGATGGAAAAAATATAAAGAAGTACAAAATAATTGTATGAATTATTTTTATTTAACTAAACAGTTTAGTTCGGTTCAAAACAGTACAATTCAGTTCTCTTTTCCGAATTGAATCTCGAACAGTTTATACATAACCAAACTAAAGTGTAAACTAAACGGTTTGCAAGAAAAAAAAAAACGATTTTTCAATTTGGTTGGGTTCACGATTCGATCCATTGTTCGCAGTTTTTTTGCCTAACCCTATTAGTTGACAAGTGCATACTAAATTGGGAAAAGTATGCTGGATTTTCTCTACCTTTGTATCAAAATTCAATTGGGTCTTCTATGTTTCAAAATTCAATTAATTCCTCCTAAATTTATAACTGAGTTCAACTTCTTTTGAGAACTTACATGATAAATAGCACAAATATATAGTTATTAAATAATTCAATCAAAACATAAAGTAATGAATCCAAATTTGACATAAATATAGGAGACAAAATAATTAATTTAAATCATAAAGCACATAATTGCATTTGCCACAAGCTTAGCTGATATTAATTAAATATACTTATCACTTTAAATTAATGTTTATCTTGCAATTGAAATGAGTAGTGTATGAAAATGTAAACTATAACCAGCATGTTCATTTTGTCAATTTTATTCATGTACGCATTAGACAGAGGCTAGACAAAATTTATATTTGAAAAAACTCATCTATTGTCGGTAATCAAACAATATATAATTCGTTAAGACAATGGTATCATTGCAAACTTCAATGTAACTCATAAAAGCAATAAGGTCTTATATGGAATAGGATTTTTCAACACGAGCTTAGTGAAAAGGTTGGCTGATGGTAAAAAAAGAATGACTATGCGGTTGATATTCACTTGGGATCCTGATAATTTGGAGCCATGATATTTTATTCGGTTTTCGAATAGGTTGATTAAAAATTTGGTTGCTAACTGGAAGTAAGATAGAAATAAGATTGCAATTAGCATGGAATTAAATAGATATATGCAATAGCAACTTTTTTTTTTTTCCCCTTTCATTTGGATGGACTTTTCAGCAATATGGTAAAATCATTTAAACACACGTTGGGAACCCTTGCCCCAAGTCCTAATGAAATCATTTGGTGGTTTGAGTTTGAATTGAGTTAGGTTCGTTGTGGTTTCGGTTGCACAAGTATAATGGCCAAAGTAGGCGGGTGGTTCAAGGACATACTTGGGTTTAATCATGTGGCTGGTGGTTCAACGTGTTAGTCTAGTGGGTTCGATGAGTCAGGTGATCCATGTTGCTCGGTCAGATAGCTTAATAGGTTTATTAATCGTGTTGGTTAAGTGGTGTGATAGATCAAGTCCATGGCTAGGTAGTTGGGACTAGATTAAGGTTGATGGCTAGCATTGCAAAAGCATAAAAAGGAAAAGTACTAAGAAATGATCGAAGAATAATAATTTCTTGGTAGGTAGAAAGTACTTATATGCATTTATAAAACCTTTTTATTGTTACTATGAATCTTTCTAGAAATATTCAAATTTAAAAAATAGATTAAGGATGTATCATATTTATGTTTTCTTTTTTCTTTTTCTTTTTTCCCATTGAAACATATATTTCAATTCTTCTTAAATATTGCTTAGAAAATTAATCGGTGTAATGTTATCAATTTTGAAAAGCACTATATAGAACTCTAAGATAGCCAGGTAATATCAATGAACACCCTTTAATATCGAAAATGAAGACAAATTCACCCATATAACTTCAACAAATAAAAAAATAAAAATAAAAATTTAAACCTACACTTTGCACGTGAAAAAAATTATTAACAAAAGTTGATTACATATCAAATCATGGCTACGTGGAAGGACACGAATTTCTTGTTTTTTTCTGAGTTTAAAATGCAAAACTCCTATTATCCCGATATGGATGAAGAAATTGTCTTTATTCATCTCACGTGGTTTGAATTTTTGGGCACTTCAGGATTATTACAAAGCAGGTGACGAGTAAAACTATAAATTGAATGAGCTTTATCCCTCAGCAACTTTGGGAGTTAATTTGCATGACGAAACATGTTTTAAGACCACTTGTATATCCCCGTGTTATACATGTTTCAAGTAGTTATAAAAGCTTATAATTTATATAGGAATACACATGCATATCTTCTTGGTCTTTTGCTTTCTCTTATATTTTTATTTATCTTTTTTTCTTTACTAGCAGACATATTTATCATCTTCGAGGATTTAAACTCAATTACAAAAGAATGGATGAAGGGGAAAAAAAAAAAAAACCACTTCTCTTAACTCTCTTATCTACCTAATAATTGTTGAATATGGATTAATATTGAGGAAACATACTTAATTATCTTGCTAGGTCAAATCTGTTTGCAACTTATGCATAATTTACATCGTCCACCAAATAATAATATTACGGACAAATTATGTTGATTACTTCCGTTAACCTTTTAAATTACATTGATATTGCACTTTAAAGATAAACCAAATCAATTTGTAAAATTGAATAGAACCAAACATTTTTATAAAAAATATAGTAATATTTTAATTCAACTAAAGAATGTTTTTTTTTTTTATAATATAGTACTTAAAAGAATTTTTTATTCATATTTATTGAAATATATATGTATTAAACTTTTAATTACCATAATGTATAAATTAAATATGTAATTTCACTTAAGTTTGTATTATGTTATTTTTATAAATAAAATTAGTTATTAATAAACATTTTAAAATTTTGAGTTATATAAATATTAATTTTATTAAACTTTATTATGGTAATATTTATTATTTTAAAATCAATTCAATACTTTTTACATAAGATTATATGTTTCATAAATATACTTTTCTAAACTAATCATAGTTTAAAAAAATTCCCAATCAAAATAGTATGATTTGATTTGAAGTTATAAAAAATTGAATCATATTTTTATGGTTTAGTTTCTCATACTGGACTCATGCATATGAAGTATCAAACATGACAATGACAAAGAGCTATCTCTACTACTAGAATATTAGGGTTAAGGATTGGTGCATTTTCTATAATCTTTTAGAAGTATTAATATATATTAAATTTTACTTGTTGAGAACAGTTGTATATGATGGATGGGATTAAATTATAATAATAAGATGGATAACCATCTAGAAGACTTCTTATATAGGAGGGATAATCTCCCCATTTACAAGTATCTAGTATGTTTAAGTTATTCTCACTCTTTTAGAATTTCTCTCTAAGCTTTCCTTCTTTAGTGGATGTAAGTCTTGAGTGCTTTGAGGGGAAGATTAAATTACTCTTTTAATGATGATTAAAGAGAATCTTAGTGCTGCAAGTAGTAGTGATTAAAGCATTTCAAACAAGACAAGGCCGAAGAAAATTGCTATTTCGACCCTGTGAAGAGTCTAAAGAAGCATCAAAGGTGCTTAAGGTGAAAAGGAAGGCTTATGACGCAGAAGTGTCTAAGGAACTTTCCAAGACCAAGCCACCAGGAGAGGATGTGACAGGAAGGAAGAGAAACCTAGATGGTGGAAAAGGCTAGTTAGACCAAAAGTATTGGGTGAAGGATGGTTGCTTTATGGAAACGAAGGATACATGTCCACCATAGAATTTCATGTAAAAGCAAAAGCAATATCATAATTGTGGTTGCTGAATCTTTGTACTATACTTATAATGGGCTTACAACTTGAAAAAAAAAAACCAAAGGCAAAGCTAAGTGGATGTCGGAGTTATTTGACATAGTTAATCGGATGCTTAAGTTAATAAGGAAAAGGCATTTAGAGTATGATGTGTGCAAGTAAAAAATGGTAGAGAGAGTTAAAAGTGGAAATTGGATGACTATTTTTAGGTGAGGTTTATAACTAATCGGGTATGGTAGCTAAATTGCCTATACGTGCTTAATTAACTATTTGGACCATATTCCTAAATTTAAGGAAGAAGGGTGGTAGACAATTATCTTATGTAATAACTGTCCAATTGGCCTCCCTAATTGTTATAATTTGAATAGTCAAACATATAGGTCGTGTTAACTAATTTAGGTCTAAAGTGTTAGATCTTTGAACTATGTAGAATTATTCTCTTTTAGTCAGAGCTCTTTTCTGGAGGTTCGATCATAACTCTACTAGTTTAGGGCTTCTCCAAGGTGTTTATCCTGCAAACCTTATGTATAACTTAGGTTTAATCAAGCTGAAGAGGTTAGATTGGACTGAAATAGCTCGCCCCAAGCATCTAAGGGGTTATTATAATTCTATTAGATCTTAAGTGAAAATTTCCTATCAACAATAAAAATAAGTCAAGATAATTTTTCACAGCTTTATTTATACTCTATATATATTTTTTAAAGCATTGGTAGAAATGAAAAAAGATATAAGGGGAAAAAAACAAGAAAAAATCTTATTGAAATCTGAAGGATAACTCTAAAAGCAATTAATATAGGCCTTTTCATTTTGGCCAAATACTAGAAAATGTCAAATATTGAGACGAGTTCATGTTTTCTGCTGCTATTCTTTGTTTGTCTCGTCACATGGAAGACAAATAAGATAAGGAACTTTGAGGGAAATGATAAATCTTTGTTATTATCCCAAAATGGTACATTAACATAATTCTCCTTTGTATTTGTAACATGTAATATCATTTCGAAAAGTCCTTAAGTAATTTGCAAACATATTGTTTCCAGTAATTTTCGTCCATATTGTAATTTTCCTTAGTCTTTATAATAGGCCCCAAGTGATTTGTAGTTACCTATTTAATATATATATATATATATATATATATTATATAAATTTGTAATCCTCAAGAGAATTTTTATTAATACTTTTCCTCGTACCTGGGAACTCCAAGGATTGATTCGCTACTTTAGGTAATTCCCGTTTGTCTTTGTAATTTTCCTAACTTTATTTGTACTATTTCTTAAAAACTTGTAATTTTCCAAATTTTTATTATTCTCCCTCATATTATTGCAGATGCCCATAAAATTCCTAAATTTCATTTAGAATTTGTAGCATAGTTAGCATCTTTTACTTTCACATGTAGTTGCATTTTTCCTTAAGAACGTCGCTACTCTCATCAGAATTTTGTAAATTTTTCTGTTTTTCGTAATTCTGCTCCAATATCATATTTGTTCCTACAGTTCACGAGTGTTGTTGAGATTGATAACTTTCAATGTCATTACTTGATATTGATGTTGAACACTCAAAAAAATTAGGGCAAAAACTTTCAGTCTCTGAATACATAGCGTAAATGCAAGGTTCTAAATAGTATTATCATATAGAAGTTGCGTGAAAGTCATACTGCATGCGACCTTAGAGAAGTAATATGTGAATGGCACTTATAGAGAGGATTTAAAGAAAAATAGTTGAGAGGAGAAACATACAATCTCAGTAGTTCAAGTATACTTGTGATAGGTGAGGGAGCTATTGAGCATCAACCTCACTATTCTTAAGTGTTGAATCGTTCTTTACTTGAGGGCCATTTTGATCTTTAAGAGTAAAGAATCTACTTTCTCTTATTTTTAGACCTTCTGAAGTGACTATTGAAAAAAAAGGCATGGTTGGGTATATATATACTCTTGGGTTTGATAGCAATGTTTGTTCATACTAACAATCAACGGCTAAGATTAAACTTATTTATTCAAGGTTATCTTGATGAGCTTGTTATGGGCCTAAGGTTAGTGGCCTGCCTTGTTGAGTATGCGAGCCTGTCTAAGAGAGATTAAGAGTAAATAGATCGGTCCAATGATTTATGTGACCAAGTGAAATCTCCCTAAGTTATCTCAATTAAGAACTAGACTCTATGGGTCATATCACTTAGCCTAAAGAGTTAAGCCCAAATAAATAATGAATTAATAATAAACTGATAGTGGGCTTAGCTTAATATAAAGTTAACCTTTTACATTTTGCCCCCTACCCAAAATTCTCAAATGGTGTCTAAGTATTTTAGATATCAATTACTATTTGAATAGTTAAGCTGCTACTTGGCGCTCACGCATCGTAAAGAGTCGCGTTGTTGCCAAGTGCGCTAACATGACTAAAGACTTTATTTAGTCTTGTGCCAATATTGCAAATTTATTTATTTTATATCATAGTATGCAAGTTTGCAACACAATTTAATTGCGTACGTTGCTTTAGTTATTTCAGTACAATGTTGCCCACATGGCATCATTATTAAATAAATCTTCAATACTATATGGTTTTCCATAAGTTGATTCTCGTTCAAATATATATATATCATCTGTCTCATTAGGTGGACTCTCATATAACATTGGTATCTTGATCTTTATTGATTATTTTTCGAATTTTGCTCCCTTAAAAAAAAAAAAAAAACACCTTTCCTTAGAATCTAGAACATATATCTATAATTCAATGGGAGTTTGATACCTTCCCTTGATATTTTGGGCTTCACCAATCTTTAGTTATCTCCAATACAAAAGAGCTTATATCTTGGAATGTCAAAAAAATTGGAAACCTCAAATCTTGAGTATATCTTCCTTAAATCCTTCTCTTCAATTGCATATATATATATATACACTTCCTTATCCTATTTTTATTGAATGTAAATGGTGTATTCAATCCACTTAATGTCATGAAAGTCATTTTTTACAATTTGGTGTTGAATAAATAATCTTTGTATAGCTATTCCTTAAAGCAAATTAACTTTGATTTTTTTTCGAATCTTTTCAATTTTTTTTTTCTTTCTTTCTGAAAACTTTAAGATTAAATCTTTTTCAACGACCTACTAGTACCAGTGATATAAATGTATGTGTGTGTGTGTATATATATATCTACAAAACAAATCATTACCAATATTACCAATCTTATCAAATATCAAATCTTTTTCTTTTAGGAATTGATTTCATCACTTCAGTCATATATATTTGCACAAGCTCGTAAAAAAAATCATACAACAATGGCGACGGCAAACAAAGGCATATTTAACAAGTGATTCAAGAATTATTACCCTTCAATTCTTGGTAAGTTATGACAACTCCATATTTTGACCTTTCGTAAATATCGGTGTCAACACTTGTAGCTACAATTATTTGCAATTCGATATGGTGCTAGTCACTCTTTCCTTCACCACGCACCCCCACCCCCCTTTTTTTTTTCTTCATAAAGGTAATGACGACGGTGTCACATATCGCAACTATTCACTACTCCATAAGAGTGATGTTTATCGTCTCTCCTATCCTAAATAAAGATCTATTAACATATCAATTTGCCAAGCCTTTGTCTTCATCTTGATTTTTAATTTCCATTCTTCTATATTTTATTTTATTTTTTCTTTTCTCAATTCCATATCAACCTTCACTATATTTCATGTTTGGTTCCTCTTTCAAGAACTGCAAATACACAGTATAGTGATAGCACTAAAGAATGTGGATTTATCCTTCCAATAAGTAAGGTGAACTCATCTTTGTCTTTCATTCCCCTTTGGGAACTCAACATTTTACCTTTCTTTCCTCTTTATTTTTTTTAATAAAAGAAAAATTCGTGCTTTGTTTTTCTTTTGGTTCCTTTCTACGAATTGAATATATTTCATGGCCATGGTATGCAAGTTTCGCGTCTATTTGCTCTAGCTTCCATTACCTTCCTTTTTTTTCATCTTTACGTATATGTACACAGACATTGAGACTAATTGACCAATACTATTGATCATGGTTATATGATTTTTTTTCTCTTCAAAGACTTAAAGTCCTCGAACATGTACTTAAGCTTATGTCTCACTGTCTTATAATTCTTTTTCCAATCATTGATCCCTTTTACACTATGCACATAGTTATTCTAAAGCAAATGAAACTCTGACCCAAGACTAAATAGATCAAAAGTAGAGTATATTATTCTTCTCGAAATCTCTCTAGATTTTCTTCTTATACATAAGACTACTTGACCAAATTCCTCTCTTAGCCATATATTTCTTTTATTCTCTTCATGTGACCTATGCACTAATTTTTCCTTTTTATGTAATCTTATTGCAGATAATATTATATGACCTATCTTTCTTTTTTTAACTTCAACTTTGCAAAAATCGGAAAATCATTAATGGCTAAAGAATCAAGGAATGTATGTTCCCGTGTTCCTGATGCCATCAAGCAAAAAGACTTGGTTGTGTGCTCTAATGGAAAACCATTGCATGTCCCAACTCTATGGTTTGAGTGGCTAGATCTAACAATTACTAAAGATGGCTTTGGGGCCAAAGCAAAGAATAAGAATCTTTGTGCTCCCAAACCTTCCAATGGACAACATCACTATGTTGATCTTAAGCCCAATCCAAGTTTAAGAATCTTTATCTTAGAAAACTCAATCTTGCATTTCAGAAATGAGAGAAAAGAGTTACCACTTTCCCATTCACGATTCACTTTTTCAAGATAATTGATCATTGGGTGGGATACATCACCCAAAATCCTAGATATAAAAATATCTTTAAAATGGCCAAAGTATACTAAGCCATTATCATCATAACTCATCTTAACTTTTCTCGCATAGAGGACATGAAATTATGGCGGGCTTTACTTTCATGTTGGAGCACATAGACTCACACTTTTATTGCTTCACAGGGAGAATTCACTCCAACATTAGAAGACATACACATGCTATTGAAACTAAATGATTTCAGTAAGACTAATATTGTAAATGTCTTCGCCACAGATGTAAGCCCCAAAGTTCAGCCAAGTAACCGTAAGATTAAACTTAGAACCCAAGGTTTAGGGCGATCGGCTAAATGATCCGATCACACCCAAATTATAAACTATTTAACAAGATACCAGTAAAAATGACCCTGTAAACTTAAAATTAAGAAAATAAGTAGTAAAATAGGAGACTATAAAATTTTCAAATTTTAAGCATAATAACTACTAATTACCAAAAAGGCAAAAAGTGTAATATAATAATTAATAAATTATTAGAGATAGATTATATGTATACTAAAAATTTTAGAATGACCAAAATAATATTTAGGAATGTTCACGTGCACCCTACATGTATTTACGTGTAGATAAAAATACGCGTAATTAGTGAAATAGGCTGAAAATTAAGTAAATAATTAAAGAAAAATACAAAATAATTATAGAAAAATCAGAAAAAAATTAGAAGTGGATAACTGAAGCAAGATAAGGTCGTGGCAGGTTCAAATAAGAAAAAGAAAAATTATCCAATAAGAATTGGACAAACAAAAAGCCAAAAATCAAGGAAAGTTGACAAAATCTTGTCAAATTAATGCATAATAATTACAAAATTCGTCTATAAATAGCAAGAAAAATTCAGAAGCTCATTTGGACAGATACAAATCAGAGAAAATTAGAGAGAGTCGAAAATTCGAGAGAAAATTCAGAAAAATAAAAAAAATAAGAAAAACTGTGCAGTTTGGGGTTTTAAAGGGAACCCACACCAAACGAGGAGCTGAGAGTGGACGGCCACCACCACCACACGGTGGTGGCAGCGCCCAGGTCGGCCGACAAGGCCACGGCGGCCCGCGGTGGCCGGAGCTACCTGAACCGGTGAGTCCAAATTCCAGCCTGATTCTTGTATAATTTTGTAAAATTAGTTATTTTGCCCAGAAAATTATGAAACTTGTTATTCTGAGGTTTTATTGTATGTAGATTTAGGGAAAAATGTTGATTTAGTTTAATTATGTCTGGAAATATAGGATCCTTAACAAATTGTTCAAAACCGAGCATGATTAAACCGGAAATTAAATAGGCTTAGGGATGTAGTTTGGGGCTCAAAATTTTTCTGTAGGATGCTCATGTGACATAGAACAGTGCTATGAAGCCCTTTTTCAAAAATTAATTTTCGAAAATTTTAGATAATTTTTAGGCTCTAAAAAGAGGCATAAAATGGGTAATTTAGGGTTAATTATGTAATTAAATGATTAATTTCTGATTTAGTGAATAATTACATGTTTTAGGATGTTAAGATCTGATGGAGTATGATACTTATAGCATTTAGGGTGTTAGATGTAATTATTAGGTTAATTATGTAATAAATGAGTAATAGGAAATAAATAGTTAATTTTGTAAATTAGGGAAATTTGGAGTAAAATCTGATTTAGGATGGATTTAGACATTTTGAAATAATAATTGGTGTTTAGAGATGGTAATTAGGGTAATAGAAATATTAGAAATGCATTATGTGCATAATATGCAATAATGCATAATGTGTAATTATTGAAAATATAATAAATAGAAAATATTATAATAAAAATTTATATTTTGAGAATAATAAAAATGCACAATAAATCTGATAGGAAACTTGAATTTATGGAATTATATGAAAAATGTAAAAATTTGTCACATTAGGAGTGAATTCGGTACACCGATATGGATTTAAGTGTACCGAGTAAAATAAATACTAACAAAGGGTAATGATGGTATTTAGGTTATTGGGAAATAATGTGATTAATTTCACATTATGGGTTGAAACTAATTTCTAGGGTTGGAATATAAAACGCTACTTAAAAATCGAACTAAAAACTTGGTTTAGAAATCGATGCGAAAACCGAACTTGAACCTAACCCCAAACCTAGAATAATTATAAAAGACTTAATACCTAGATAATTGGGCATATTAAACCTTAAACAAAACCTAACAAGAAGCATTATAGGATAAAACGAACCTATAACAATTATATGAAAAGCTGAAACCATGTTCGTGTTATAGGGATAACCGGCGATGGCCTGAGCAAATCGGACCTCGAGTGAGCGAGCGAGGAGTCGAGGTAAGTTGGGATTAATACGATGCTGTATTTTGGAGGCTTAAGATTATGCTTGGTTGTGCTTGTTAGATAGTTGAATGCGTGCATGTGCTTGATTATGGGTGATGCTATGATTCTGTTTGCTACTTTAGCACATATTGTATGAATTGTATGTAATGATTGATCACCCTAAATTGGACTTAATCAAATATACGACCAGTAATCATAATCGAATATGCATGGCAACCCGTTAGGGGATTTAGGACTCTCCGGCCAAATACCGACCCCTTCGGAAGGGATAGCGCAGGATTGCAAAATGGTCCCTTCTTCATCCTCAGTCGAACTAAGTGACAGGAGAGGAGGTCGCGGCGGGGATGAAGACAGTGGTTCGAAGGTAGTCGCGGGAGGAGCAAGGTCTCCATTACACAAGCCTGGGTTTGGTCGTGAGCTGTTGCATTAACGGTAACTCCTCAACCCGGATTAGAGCGGGCGCAATTTCTCTAATCTCACGACGGGCCGGACAACGTCGTGCGATGGCATTTGCTTGCACATGCATTGCAACTAATAAATGATTGAAAACCTTGTTGTGTGTATGGTATAGTTTTAAGTCCTCCGTCCTAACTTACTGAGCTGTGGTTGCTCACATCCCTATAGACATCGTGCAGGTGCTGGCTAAAAAGCGGCAACCAATTACTCCGAAGCTAGCAACTGCTGGATCCTGGGGAGTGAGGAAAAACATTAAAGAATAAACACATATTTTAAGGTCTAAGTTTTTATTTTAGAATTATTTTTCATTTCCGAGTGATGTAATAACTAGGGAATATACTATAGAGAAATGTTGTAAACTTTAACTGCAATAATTGAATGATAACATATATATATAATTCCTCACTTTTATAGGTAAATGATTTATTTAAATTACAAATTGTCTACTTCAAAGCAGGTTAGTTGTGGACGCCTTGTGTAGATCAGGTCTAGGATAGCGGTTGTGAGGCCAACTTCTATCTTAGGGTGGTTTACACGACGGGGCTGTTACGACTCTGCCGCTTCGGGGCATGACAACAGAGGAGTAGAGTATCAAAGCCAGATTGATGGCTACATTGTAGGTAAGTGAAGATAAAAGAAAAAGATCAATATTCTCGTCCTGGATCCAACATTTCTTTGAAAGTTATAGAGAAGATAAAACTAAAGTCCTCAAACCATGTCATAGGTCTGAGTAAGTGTCCAAATGTTATTATATATATAAAAAAAAGAACTTTAATTTCCCTCTTATTCTCCCATTTTCGTTACTTAATATCATAATGTAGATATAACCTTCACCACAATCACTTGTATTCTTTGTGTTGTAGGTATGTGCTCGATGCATTTGTCGCACTATGATTGTCAGTCTATGTATTCCTTGGTAAGCTTAAAGAAGCTATATGTCTTCGATTATTCCCATTAGCCATTTGTATAGCCAAAGGGGATTGCTTTGCCTTAGCACCTTTCTACTTGGGCTCTTTTTATCGATGACTTGACTTATATCATGAGGCTTCGGTGAGATCAAAAGGTCGTTATGTGATATATTCATACATCGACTTGGCTTTCTTACAGCTTTTTCTTTTCAAGCAATTTTAAGGGTATTATGGACCTCCTAATGTTAAAAACAAGGTTGAGGTAATTCATTATAGGGCATGGACATGGGTTGGACAGCAACCCTCACATTCATTACTTGAGGTGATTGACCTTGCAAGCAAGTTCGTTTTTTGCCTTTATATGAGAAGCATCGCAGGCTATGAAGATTGCACAAAATTCTATTGCTCTTAGTTAGATGCCTTCATAACTCTTGTAAGCAATTGCAAAGACATGCATGTTACTGATGCAGGGTCTTGCTATGGTGTACTCCAGGATATCTTCCTTCATTACAGGATAGCAGGGATTCCTATGGTTACTTCTTAGAACAACTTGTCATGGTATATTCCCCTTATAAAGTTGCTTGCTAACTTGGCTTTGATCAAGGAGTTCCTAGATTCATTCCTCCTTTTAAGGATTTTATATCTTGCTACTTGACTCTTTTACCAGAGAACTTCAAAGAAATCCATCTAGAGGTATGACAACTATTCTTTCCCTGAACCAATCGTGTTGGGGTGCCCTTTCCTAGCTGGTTGACTTATTAGGAAGGTTGTTTAAAGGAATTGTAGAGCTATACGCATGCCGTAGTGGAAGACACCTTAGAAGAAGCTATTATTTATAGACATAACTTTTCCCTTCACCTTAGTTTAAGGCCTAAGCAAAGACCAACTCACGACCCTACTATTAAATTGAAGGCTCTTCATTATCCATCTCGCTTGTAAGAAATTATGCCAACTAAGTGTGCTTGCCTTTACGAGGTAGTGTCTTTACCCTTTCTTAGATAATTTCTTGCTTTATTATTATTGTTTTTCTTTTTCTTTTTTCATTTACTTATCCCTTCATTTATCTTTCTTTTTATAGGGTGAGAAGAGAGTAAATATGGATCATGCCCTACTTAGCTTTAGAGATGTTGCTGACTTGGATCTAATCCCTGTACCTACTCATCCTTTTCCTCATCGATATGGAATTGCTAAGCAGCTTGCCATTGAAGATTCTCCTTTTGCCGAGAAGACTTTAGATGAAAGGGATGAAAATGTGGACATAGACTTGGCTAATTATGGGGGCTATCCTACATCCGGGAATTCTTCGATAAATTTTGAACATGGTGGTGACAATGATACTAATAGGTTAGATGAGGAATATGGAATAGAGGAAGGTGATGATGAATCTATACATGCCGGCGATGATAGTATTGAGGTGGCCCCTAATGTTGCTCCTTTTGAAAATCTTCACAATGTTGTTACCTTTGAAGATGACGAGATTCCGAAATAGAATACTCTACAAGATGGTACTACTTTGCTTAATATTACATCTATGATACCCATTACAGCTCAGGTTCCTTCACATGTCTTAGCTCTTGTTGAGGTTCCTCCATCTATCATCCTAAATCTTCCACCTTTTGTTCCCCCTCATATTCATCCTCTCTTAGTTGTTGACATATCACCTAGAGATAAGGAAGCAGCTCTTGGTACTCTATCAGAGGCATTAATAAAGACTTCCTTGTTCCATGGGTTGATTGTAGCTGTATACCTTATGGACTCATTGGAGTGTCTGTATGCTTTAGAAGGGGAGTTTTGGTCTAAGTCACCTCTCTTAAGGACTCGTGTGGTTATGGAAATGGTAATATTGTTGTGAGAGGATAATAAGTTGTTTGACAAATCATGGGAATTGTTGTTTGAGGAGTAGCTAAAGCTATTGGTTCAGAGTATTACTGATGTACGTCTTCTTAAATTCAAAGTTAAAAGAACAGAGCATATAATTGAGAAAGCACAAAAGTTACTGGCTTACTATAAAGACATATAACGTCGTAAGGAGCTTAAAGAAAAGTTGGAAGCATTGGAGCTTAAAATAAGAAAAAACTATTAGTGATAAGGGTCTTGCATCCTCTATGCAGTTAGATCTTACTGGATAGTTTTAATGTTACTTTTCTATGTTATTATTATCTTAGTCATTTTTGTTATTCATGCTTATTTTAGCGTTTTCGAACTTAGACTTTCAGAATAAATATCATTTGATTCAATAACTTTATTTTCTATTTATTGTAATGTAGGCAACTTAGACTCTTATTGGTCTAAGGGGCCTTTTATTATGCATTTAAGTCATTATGCACTGAGGGGGTAGTGCCTTCAACTAGTAGCAATAATGCTAAAGGATCCTTTAGAGTATTACTTCCAATCGCGCTTAAGCAGCGATAGTGGTAACCTTTGCCCAGAATCAAGAATTATTACTTCCTTAGCCAGTGTAGTGTTACCACTACTTAGTTATTTTATGCAAATTACCAAAGGGGTGGCGCATCCAAAGTACTCTATCATGAGAGTTGACAAAGATAAATTGATTAATGCATTACTTAAGAAGACTTATTAGCCTTACTTAGCTATAATTGGTTTAATGTACCCAGGAGTCATGCTACTACCAGTCTACAACACTCAAACCTATCTTTTCATTGTGTACTCTGGAGCTAATGCTTCCACTAATCAGCAACAATGTATGAACTATCCCTTATAGAATACTTCTCATAACATGTTTATTAGCTTAGTGCGCTAAGGAGAATACACTCTTGACTTTGTAGCAACACAAGCAAAATAGATTAGGTGAATAATATGTAACTCATGTTATATGAGTTGGATTCTTTCATTACAAAGTACTTTAATACAATGATGATCATAAATGAAATTTCTTAATGTATTAAAAATTAATAGGAGCTATAATAACATTTGTCTTAAGATTGAGAAGTTTGCAATAGCCATTATCATATATTTCCTCAATAATGAATAGTCCCTCCCACTTAGGCGTAAACTTTGGTGCTAGAATACCCCATCACAAATCATCTGCTGTGCAAAGTATAATGTTGCCTTGTTGGAAGGATCTCTTCCTTACTAAGCGATCATAAGCTATGTTAAGTCTTTGTTGATAATTGGCCACATTGCACTTAGCAGTGTCTTGTCTTTTGTCTAATGCTTCTAAGTCTAACATGTGCAAGGTATCTGGCTCTAATTCTACATTGATGGCTAGTTGTGTATATGGGACCATGATTCTATTGGCATTACTACTTTAGATCCATTTACTAGCAAGAAGGGGGTTGCTTATGTTGCTCTACGCTTAGAAGTCCTATATGCCTACAATGTTAGTAGGAGCTTATCATGCCAATCCTTATGATTATCATGCACCATATGACTAAGTACTTTTAGGAGACTCTTATTGGTTGCTTCTACTTGACCATTTCCTTTAAGGTAATAAGGAGTGGACTTCACATGCTTAATGTTGTATAATGCTAGCAACTGCTGCACATGTATATTGACAAAAGGCGTTCCATTATCTAAGAGGATGCATTTTGAAATTCTGAATTTGCATATGATGTGCTCTTTCATAAGGCATACTACTGCTAGTCC
Source organism: Lumnitzera littorea (assembly GCA_024138015.1). Classification (NCBI taxonomy): domain Eukaryota; kingdom Viridiplantae; phylum Streptophyta; class Magnoliopsida; order Myrtales; family Combretaceae; genus Lumnitzera; species Lumnitzera littorea. The sequence continues at coordinate 93,078,842 of JAMXBB010000010.1, forward strand.
AATTGCCTTATTTAGGGTTATTACTTCAACTCACTTAGTGAAACACTTTGTTCTTACTAAGATCTAAATGCAACCTCTAGATGATGGATGAAAAGGCCATGGAGTTGTTAAGCTATGTAGTGCCTAGGAACATGAATTGCATCTCCATGGTGTTCGCAAGCAATATGCTTCTTTGCAAAGTTAAAAGCATTGTTTTCCATAGTTGGTCAATAATACCCCATATCTAATAAGTGGTAATATAGCTTTCTTCCTCCCTAATGTTTGTCGCAATCGCTAGAGTATGCCTTTGACAATATGGTCTTTGTTTCAAAAGGTGCTACACACCTAAGAGGCTTCCCCATAAACGATACCTTATAAAGTTTATTATTGTTTATGATATACTTTTTTGCTTTTTTGCTTCATTAGCCTAGCATCCCTGCTATTTATAGGTAAGACATTGTTTTTCAGATAATCAATAAATGAGCGTCTCTAATCTCTAGTACTTATCACAAAGTTACATTTTCACTCGTTAGGAAGTTAAAAACACTTGGGGCAACTCATTTGCAACTGTGATGCATCTTTCGATATAATTGGCTAGTAGTATCCTGGATGTTGAATTTAACAGTATAGGGGTAGCCCTTTTTCACTACACCAAACTTTATGAAAATTCTCCAATTTTGAGAGGGCTTCATTCATTGAAATGTACCATAATAGTACACCATTTGGCCCTTTGAAGAACAAATCACCATTAATGCAAACAAGGTTTTTTAAGGTTGCTATCGAAGCTACACTTGGGTGTGCTAACTATTGTTTAACAGGGGTACGCCAATCATCATGTATTTCTTCCTCTTCTTCGAAGAGTTTCAACGCTGTACATGTGACAAACTTCTTAACAACTTGTACATTAAAGCTATCATCCATATGTTGAATTGGAACTTTCGATGCTAAAGTTGCTAATGCATCTGCATATCGATTAGTAAACCATGTGATATGCTAATGTGTCTAGAAGCTCAGTTATTTCTAGGACTTACCACAACAGATTTGAACCAATGGGTCCTTCGAAATATCGAAGAAAGTAGAGTAAGTAGGTTAATGAACTGACTTGAGTAGGTCAATGAACTGACTTGAGTAGTTGACGTAATGTTGCTTGGAGAATATGACATACCAACAAACACAACATGACTTAACACTTCACTTGATATGAAACACAAGTTGATGTCAAAGTTTACTCGCTATTAATCCTGAATTATTTGGCAAAATTAGATAAGAGTGTATGGAAAATAGACTTGGAGAGAGTTGTCTTGCAAGAACAATATATTCAATGTATATTAGTAAGGTAAGATGATTTTGGCTTACAAGGGGAAGGGACTATTTATAATAAGTCCTTAGGGCAATATTATAAATAAAGAAATTACAAAAAGGTATACAAAAAATGGAATTCCTAATGCATATAAAAAATGGTAAAAAGGATAAACAACAAAAAGGGAAAAATAGTACAGTATTAGATGAAATATACAAGTAGTAGCGTAACATTGGTTTTGTGCAAGGATTCTCTAGGTACAATAATTACGTAGAATCAAGATGCAATGGCATCAGGGACTGTTGAGATAAGGAAGGGGTGCAATAAGTGTCAATAGGAAGTCGAAAGAAAAGTGCTTGGCTCGAAGGCAACTGAAAGTTTAATCATTCGACATAGAGCCCTCGGTAAGTGAATAATCGGCATCGGCATAAAAGAGAGAACAGAGTAGGGCATAACCTCCCAGAGTTGTTAAGGAATTCAACCATCCTTCTTTCACGTAAAGTTTCTCGTTATTGACAAGTTACCGAGAGAAGATTCTTCGAGTGAGGGATTGGAAGCCTCAGAGTCGTGTACAAGTAAGAGGACCAGTGGTCGGCAGCTCATCATATGTTCATATCGTATTAATCGAAATTTACTAACTAGTACTTAGACTATAGCCCTATAAGGCATTAGTGTAGGTTCCTTAAGGGCAAAGTCTCCATTAATCTGCTTAATTATTATGTTAAAGTCACCTCGAATGCATAACTGTTATACATTGGCCCTCTTAGCTGATATTAAATTGAGTAATAAAGCTTCATACTAGCCTCATTATTAGTACAATGAAAGTTTAGTTTGAATGCCAGTAGTAGTTCTTAGCCTTTTGGTGAAACTAACATAAACCCTTCTCTATGTCCATTTATTCCAGTAGAGTCGTCAAACTGAACTAACCATTCCTCTTTTGCATTTGATCATTAGCGAGTCTTCATGGAACTCTGGCGGGACTGTATCCATAACTGTATTGTCTTAAGTAGAGCGAAAACGTGCTAGGAAGTTAGCTAAAGCTTGAGACCTAATTGCTTTAGGAGTTGTAATTGTAATATCAAACTTACTGAGTAAGAGTAACCACTTTGCAATCTTCCCACATAAAGTTAGGCGTGACAACAGGTACTTAATAGGATTTGAGTGGGTGATGAGATTGATCTTACGTGCCAAGAAGTAGTAGTACAGCTTTTGTGTGGCAAATAATAGTATAAGACAATGTTTCTCATAAGCTAAGTAATTAATTTCACTTCCTTATAGGGATATGCTCAAATAGTACACGAACTGCTTACAACCATTTACCTCTTGGGTAAGTAAGGCCGCAATAGACCTGTCAGTAGGCGTTAAGTACAAGGTCATTAGTTGTTCTTTAATAAGCATCGTCATCGTTTGTAGAGAACTCAAGATCTCTTTAATTTTCTAAACTACCTCCTCTTGTGGTTGCCCCCAGTTAAAAGAGACTCCTTTCCTCATGAGTTGCTATAGGGGTTGAGAGATTTCTACTAAAGTCGAAATGAACCTCCTTATGTAAGAGACTTTCCCCTTGAAGCTCTTCAGCTCTTTTTGATTATTCGGGGATGACATTAACTAGATCACCTATACTTTTGCTGGATCAATATTGATGCCCTTTCTGTAGGCTATAAATCTAAGGAACTTTCCTGATGCCACTCTAAATATACACTTTAATGGATTCATTTAGAGTTTGTAAATTTGACATCTTTTAAATACCTTCCTTAAGTGGTCTGAGTGATCAAATGCATATTTAGATTTGATAACTATATCGTTCACATAATCTTCATGAAGTCATGCATCATATTGCAGAATATAGTTGTCATTACTCTTTAGTAGGTAGCAGCTACATTTTTCAACCCAAAAGGCATTATGATATAGTAGAAGTTCCCTATCGAGGTTTGGAAGGCTCTGCACTCATCATCTCTAGTTGCCATTTTGATTTGATTATATTCACTAAAGCCATCCATTAATGAAAATAATTCATGACCTATCATTACATCTACTAAGGTGTTGATATTTGGCAAAGGAAAATCATCTTTTAAGCAAGCTTTATTTTGATCTTGAAAGTCCACACATATGCATATCTGGCTATTCTTTTTCCTTATAGGTACTATGTTTGCTAGCCAAGTGGGATGCTCAATGGGCTTTATGAAACCGGCTCGTAGTAACTTCTCTATCTCTTCCTTTATTTGCACCTCTATATCAGGTCGAAAAACACGTTGTTGTTGCTTTACTGGTTTAACTCCAAGTATGATGAAACATATAACCATCATCCTTAATAAAACTTTCTATCTTTACAAGTTCATTGTCTCTTTTGTTCTTCTTTCTACCTCTACGGTAGCCATACATCTTTCTCTTCTTGTGCTCTTTTTCTTGGATTTGCTATCATGTGGATAATGGTGTATTGACAAGTTTTGCATTAGTGGTCTCTCTATCATTAGCATATTCATCAAAGTTTTCTGCATCAATGAGGTATGATTCATTATGTTCAAAGGGATTTTTAGTGGTAGGAATGAAGATGTCTTTCTCCTTCCAGTGTCCCTTAATGTGTTGATGCTAGGTTGAGGGGATAAGGTTGTGATTGTACAACCACTTCCTTCCAATAAGGATATGGTAAGGTATCGGTGCATCAATCACATGGATCTTGGCTGTACTATGGATGGGTCCAACTTTGAGATCTACATTAGAAGAGTCACTAAAACCTTATACCATAATGGGTTGCTTTATTAGATGTCGAACATCTAATTTAACAGCTTTGAATTTTCCATTGGCACAATATTTAAGGAGGATTTGTTATCAATAAATGTCCTCTTAATTAGATACCCTTTAAGTATGCTCTCTATGTACAAAGGGTGATCTAGGTTCTTTACACACATATCGGCATTGGTAAAGAGGATTTCATTCTTGTGTACATATGCTATTCTCTTCATCGGTTGTGCTAGGTTGCACTCTCCATATTGCCCTTGGGAAATCTTTGTAACTGTTGTTGTTGCCGTAAATCGTGCCTCCTAATCAAAATCGAGAAAGTAAAAAAACTTTCTGAAATTAGAGGTTTTCAACAATGCTGACACAACATTAATGCTTTCGTCTACACCAACATTAAGTGTCTTTTCCTCCTCTTCTTGCAGCTCAATAGGTTATACGCTTTCTTTTTCTGTTGATGCAAATTCATGCATAGCAACACGTATAGCACCACATTGGTCATTGTGAGCTGGTAAGGGGTTTTGATGAATACCATTGTTCTTAATCATAAGTTCCCCCTTTTGAACCCTTTCATTGAATATTCTTTTTAGTATCCAACAATCTTTAGTGGGATGACCCACGACTCTATGAAATTGAAAAAACTTTGGATCCCTTTTCTCTTCATTCATTGGTAAGCGTTCTACTCTCAGGAGCCTTATATTCTCATCACGCAGCCATTTGTCCAATAAAGCACAAACCTTGCCCATTGGACATGAGAATGGGGGCACCTCTATAGAGTTTTTTCCCTAGTCATTCCTAGGCTTCTTGCTATCTTTAGAGCTTTCGCCTTATGTTGCGCTTACGGAGGCAAGTCGCTTATTATACCTTCCACCTTCTCTCCATTGTCTTACAACAAAATTATTATTCCTTTATGCTTTTTCTATAAGTGTACTAAAAGTACATAAACTAAGATTTTCTAGATGGACAACATATTTAGTAAACTTGCCTTGTATGCATATTTTCACCAACTCTTTCTCGTCACATATGGCTTAGATGTTTAGAGAACGTTCCCTAAATCGTTTAATGTAATCTATTAGGTCTTCTTTAGGCTTCTCCTAATTCACCCCATATTAGTCAACGTAACCTTTTCTTGTATGGAGAAAAATTTCTCTGTGAACATTTTGCACATACTTCCCCATGAATCCATTAACCCAACATGAAGGTTGACGTATCAAGTATATGCCTTCTTAGTTAGTGACTTAGAAAATTCCTTTAACTTCAAGTCATCATTTAGGTCATGGACATCTAATGTCTCAATGAACTTTATAAGATGCTCCTTAGCACTCCCATATATAAGACCCACAATCAGTTACTCGAAATTTAGCTTATAGAATTTTAGAACGATCGGTTAAATGATCCGATTGAGCCTAAATTATAAAATAAAACTAGAAATGTTAGTAAAAATGATCCGGTAAATTTAAATTTAAGAAAATAAGTAATAAAATAAAAGAATATAAAATTTTCAAAATTTAAGTATATTACTCGTTATTTATTGAAAATGCGTAAAATGCATTTCGATAATTAACAAATCACTAGAGATAAATTATATGCACACTAAAAATCATAAAATAACCTAAATAATATTTGGGAATATTTATTTGTACTATATATGAATTTACATATAGGTAAAAATACGTGTAATTACTTAAAATACGTGAAATTATATGTACACTAAAAATCATAAAATAACCTAAATAATATTTAGGAATATTTATTTGTACTATATATGAATTTACATGTAGGTAGAAATACGTATAATTACTTAAAATACGCGAAATGTGTCAAAATAATACCAAATAATTAAATAAAATTCATAATTAATTAAGGAAAAAACAAGAATTGAGGCGTGGTAATCTGGCATTGAAGAAACAAAAGCAACCAATCAAATTACAACAAATAGAAAATAAGAAAAAAAAAGAGATAAGGCAATTATCAAATCCATTTAATGCACAATAATTTTCCAAGACCTTTATAAATACCCCAAACTTTTCAGAAACTCATTTTGGATGTCTAGAATTTTAGAAAATTAGAAAGAGGTAAAATTGAGAGGAAATTAAGATTTTACAAAAAATTACAAAAAAACTGTATAATTGGAGCTTCTAAGGAAAACTCAGACCCGACGAGTACCTAGGAGTGGATGGCCACCACCACCATACGGTGGTGGCAACGCCCAAATTGGTCGACAAGTCCACGACGGCCGGCGGTAGCCAAAGCTACTTACACAAGTAAGTTCGATTTTCAACCCGATTTTGTTTAATTTTGTAAAAATATGAAATATTCTTAGAAAATTATGAAACTTGTTATTCTGAAATATTTTTGTATGTAGTTTTTAAGAAAAATATTATTTTGATGAAAATATGTCCGGTGATATATGGTCTTTAAGAAATCGAACAAAATCGAGCATGTTTAGGCCAAAATTTTTGTATAGACTATTTAAGGGTTATAGAACAGTACTATGAAACTCTTTTTCAAAAAATTAATTTTCAAAATTTTTAAGCCTTAAAATGATGCATAAAATGGGTAATTTAGGGTTAATTAAGTAATTAAATGGGTAATTACTGATTTGATGCACAATTATATTGTTTAGGATGTTGAAATCTAATGGAGTATGCTATTTGTAGTATTTGGAGTATTAGATGTAATTATTGGCATATTATATAGTAAATATGTAATAGGTAAAAATGAGAAATTTTGAGTTAATTTGGTAATTTAGGGTAATTAGGTTCAAAATATGATTTTGGATGAATTTAGATATTTGAAATGTTATTTGATGTTAGGAGATAATATTTGAAGTGATAGAAATATTAGATGTGTACATTTTGTACACATTAGGTAATAATGTGTAATATGTAACTATGAGAAATTAATAATTAAGAAAATATTGGTTAGAATTGATATTATGATAATAATAGAAATATACAATAAATCTGATAGGAAACTTAAATTAAGATAATTATATGAAAAATGTAAGATTTTCTTATAATGGGGGTGAATTTGGTAATTAAATTAGGATTTGGGTATATCGCACGAACTAGAATACTAGTTAGAAACTAAAAGCAATATTTAGGATATCCGAAGATAATGTGATTAATTTCACATTATGGGTCGGAATGATTTTTAAGGGTATACATATAAATCTCTAACAAAAGACTGAGTTAAAAACCTAATTTAGAAATCAATGTGAAAACTAAAATAGAACTTAACATGATTTAAGAAGAATTGTAAAAGACTTAAAAACCTAAATAATTAGGTATATTAAACCTTAAACAAAAGATAACAATAAGCATGATAAGATAAAACCAACCTATAATAGTTATATGAAAAACTGAAACTACGTTTATATTATAGGGATGATCGGCGATGACCTGAGTGAGTTGGACCTCGATTGAGTGAGCGAAGAGTCTAGATAAGTTGGGATTGATACAGTGTTGTATTTTGGAGGCTTGAAATTGTACTTGATTGTGCTTATTTTGAGTTGATGATATGATTTTGATTTGCCGCTTCAGGGCATGACACCTTGCTTACCATTGAACTTAATAAATTTTGGACTTACATAGTCCCTTGGATATGGCTTAGTAGCAATATATTGGTTATACAAAAGTTGGAGATCCAGTATTGTAGCAGGTGGCTTGGCATGCATTTCCTTCATATACTTATCCAACTCTTCCCTTATAATAAATGAAGATCCTGGCATAGTCGTGAACTTTAAGGCAGACGCCACAGTTTAAGATGGCACAAGAGAAGTAGGGTTTAGCTAGCTAATAGGCCCTCCGAATGCAATATGAGGAGTAGGATGACAAGAAGAAGAGCCACCTAGGTAAACTCTTCCATTCTCTGCCTTAAGTGGTGGGTTTTGGTTAACCACAGTTATTGAAGCAGGGGTTTGATCATCTCTTCTTTGAGTAATGTTCTCCTTAATGATAGGAGGGCTAAGTAGTAGTGCCTTGTTACGCTGGAGTAGCGAGGCTAGGTAAAGTCATACCTTATTGCATAGTAACAGTAGCCATTCCTAGCATGAGATTAGTGATGTAGCCATAAACTGGTCAATGCTACCCTCATAGCCTCTTACATAACCCATATCATTTGTACGTAGTTTGGGTATTCTCGGCTATTAGGTTATTTTGGTTATCAGTATTGTTCTGGTTGACGAGGTTGTCCTGATTGGTGTCTTCGAGTAGTGGAGGCAACTCTTGTCTAGCAAGGTCAATGTGAGTCTCTTCATCTTAGGAGGTGGTGTTAGGTATGCTAGTATTCCTTTTTTGGGGTGGTGCCATCCTTATGTAGTCAACTCTCTCTATCCTTAATGAAGTTGCTAAAAATGTAAATGCAAGGTTCTAAATAGTATTGTCACGTGGAAGTTGTGTGAAAGTCATGTTGTACGTGGCCTCATAGTAATAGCACGTAAATGGCACTTGCAAAGAGAACTTAAATAAAAATAGCTGGGCAGAGAAACAGGTAATCTCAGTAGCTCAAGTATACTTGTGACAGGTGGGGGAGCTATTGAGCATCAACCTCACTCTTCTTGAGTGTTGAATCGTTCTTCACTTGAGAGCCGTTTTGATCTTTGAGAGAAAAGAATCTATAGGATAGTGTTGTTTCTTTGATCTCTAGAGCTTCTGAAGTGACTATTGAAAAAAAAAGACATGGCTAGGTATTTATATACTCTTGAGTTTGATAGCAACCATCAAATCATACTAATGATCAACAGTCAAGATTAAACTTGCTCATTCAAGATTATTTTTATGAGCTTATTATAGGCCCAAAGCTAGTAGCCTGCTATGTTAATTGTCTAAGCTTGTTTAAGAGAGGTTGAGAGTGGATAGACCGGTCCAACGATCCTTGTTTCGAGCCTAACAAGCCAAATTTCCCTAAGTCATCTCAATTAGGAACTAAACTTTATGGGCCCTTATCACTAAGTCCAAAGAGTTAAGCCCAAATAAATAAAGAATTAATAATGAATTGATAGTAGGCTTAGGTTAATACAAAGTTTGCCCTCTACATATAGCATTTTCATTTTTTGTAATTTATCTTAGTTCATAAATTTCCTTCAATTTTTTAGTTACTAACAAAAAATTTTTGTAACCTTCACCGAACATTCTATGAACTCTTCTTTTCCCTCTTCTCTCTCTAAGAGACTTAATCCTTTTCCTATGTTAAACGAGATGCAACATTGTAAGATACAAAAGATTTAAGACTAGCAATTCAAAAGATTTAGAATTAAATCAACAAAATGGATTATTAAGGTTCTAAGAATTAGTAGTGAAAAAGAATTAACATGAATGCTGGAAGTGAATGGGTAATCCTATTGTATAAGATACTTATCCATATCTTGCTTGATTGAATAACTTTTGAATGAGTGTTATGGATCATGGGATAGATTTCTTGTAGCAATTTTCCAAAATCTGCTCGGATAGGATATGGTACAAGATGATATTTTTATATCTTGTACTAACCTTGGAACTTGTACTTCAAAGTATATGTAGTATATATTCCGAGTGCAAAATCTACACGTGACTTCAGAAGAGTAACATGTGAATGATACTTGTAGGGAGAACTTGAAGAAAAATAGCTAAGAGGAGAAATAGACAATCTTAGTAGCTCAAGCTTACTTGTAACAAGTAGGGAAGCTATTGAGCATCAACCTCACTATTCTTGAGTGTTGAATTGTTCTTTACTTGAGAGTTTTTTTTTTTTTTTTTTTTTTTATCTTTGAGAACAAAGAATCTATAGGATAGTGTTGTTGCTTTGATCTCTAGAGCTTCTAAAGTGACTATGGAAAAAAAAAAAGGCATGGCTAAATATTTATATACTCTTGGGTTTGATAGCAACCGTCATATCATACTAATGATCAATGGTTGAGATTAAACTTGCTCATTCAAGGTTATCTTGATGAGCTTCTTATGGGCCCAAGGCCAATAACTTACCTTATTGAGTGTGCAAACATATCTAAGAGAGATTGAGAGTGTATAGATTAGTCTAAAATCCTTATTTTGAGTCTATTAAGCCAGATTTCCTTAATTCATCCTAATTAAGAACTAGACTCTAAGGTCTTATCACTTAGCCCAAAGAGTTAAGCTAAATAAATAATGAATTAATACTGAACTAATAGTAGGCTTAGGTTAATACAAAGCTTACCCTCTACATATAGCATTTTCATTTTTTGTAATTTATCTTAGTTCATGAATTTCCTTCAATTTTTTAGTTACTAACAAAAAATTTTTGTAACCTTCACCGGACATTCTATGAACTCTTCTTTCCCCCCCTCTCTCTCTAAGAGACCTAATCCTTTTCCTATGTTAAACGAGATGCAACATTGTAAGATATAAAAGATTTAAGACTAGCACTTCAAAAGATTTAGAATTAAATCGACAAAATGGATTATTAAGGTTCTAAGAATTAGTAGTGAAAAAGAATTAACATGAATTCTATTATATAGAATATCTATTCGTATCCTACTCAATCAAATAAGTTTTGAATGAATATCAAGGATCATGAGTTAGATTTCATGTAACAATTTCCCAAAATCTGCTTAAATAGGATACGGTACAAGATGACATCTTTATATCTTATACCGACTTTGAAACTTGTACTCTAAAGTATATATAGTATATATTCTAAGTACCATATACCCACTCTATAGTAAATCTTATTAAATAATATAATATATATTAATGAATAAAAAATAATCTCTTATGTTTTCATTTCACTTGTATGTACCTTCTCTTTTATGTTTCATAAAAGTAGTTTGTTATCTTCTATTGCTATTGATATATAAGTGCCACAAAAGTGATAATTAACTCCTAAAATTATGTGATATTTTAAATTATACAAATAACAATGTTCATTTTAATTTGCTACAAGTTTTACAAAATTTGTTTAAGATTGCATAAATTTAAAATAATGAAAATGGAAGAAGTAATTTTCTTGATATTAGAAGTTTTGCCACAAGTTAAGATTTTGCATATGAAAAAAATTCTAATATAATATATAAATTAATTTTTTAATATGCCACAAACTTGAAACTTCAAATCTATAGGAAGGTAATAAAAACTTTATAGGTTCCATGTGGTACAATGTATCTTATAAGTTCTATAAAATATAGGTTTTATAGTAATTTTAGGATATTGCGGAGTAGATTTTAGTTTTAAAATTTGAGAAATGATATCATACAAAATAACGTACAAGTTGAATCTCATACCCAATCAATCATGTACTCAATATCAATACCAATGATGAATATTGTCTTTTTGTAGGAATGCTATAGGTGTGAGGCCACATCCCCGTTTGCAATTAAAAAAGAAGAAGAAGAAGCTATGAGAATTCTCGTTTGGTTGGTCCTAGGTGCAAGAGTATCATGATTTATAACCGCAGTATCTCAACAAACTAATTGAACGAGAAATTTGTAGCACCCAAGCATCCATTTTTAAATTATGAATTAATAAAAAAAAAAAAACCCACACCAAATAAATGATATAATCAATAGCCAAAAAATCACCTTCTTTCCCCGTATAAAAACTTCAACACCGAACAAGCTGCCGGTCTTTAAGGGCCACCAACCTCCCATATGAACAATCAAGCACCCTCCACATGGGTGATGCAACCGCCATTATTGTAGCCAAGTGCCGATTCTCTCTCAATTTTACTAGCTTCGTATCTACAGATGCTCTTGTGTCAGAATGTGTCTGCCAAACCAAGTGAGATTTTTGGTCAATGTTGTGCGACTCCGTGAGTTCCTGGTAATTGCTTAAAGGTCTCGTTACCAGATATCTTAATATAAACTGATTATGGGTTTGAAAAAGAAATTTTCATATTTTCAACTTTTGATTATATACTTTGTAAAAAAAAAAAAAAAGAAAAGCAATTGTATGAAAAGATAAGGAATTTCTTTAATTAGCTTCTTAACTAGTATTCCTGCACACCGCTTACATTTTCCAGATTAAGAAAAGGTTGGTCCAAATGAATATTTGACGAAACGACTTAACATTATTTTGGGGTTCAGCATGTGGTCTGGTACTACACATGGATGTCGGTTTATACTTTATAGAGAAAACATTATGGGGAATTAAATTAAATATAGCACTATACCCATCGTCCTAGAGACATGTTCAATGGCAAGGATATTGTATATAGTACATTAATTATATTTACTATATTTTTCGTGCTCCTCGGTAGGTTTGATTCCAATGATGGACTCCGTCAGCCATCTCCAAGCAATTAGTAGGTGTAGGTATATGTTTCAACAAAAATACACGCATCCTTTAAGGGTCATAGCACTCGCAACAAGTGGTTAACGAAATTTTTTAGGCTAATTCATGCCTTGATGGTTTATTTTATTTTTTTTCCTTTTTTTCCTTCCAAGATATGATACTTGTCTATCATTATCTCATCATTGATAAAAGTGTCGGCAACTACATTTACAATTTAACTAGTAATAAGACCTGAGTAGTGGCTACCCTAAATATTAAATCAATGGTTAACTTTTAGGTGGTTATTGCTCTCCATATGCATTGAATTATATATATAGTACTTAAAAGAACTAATTAAAATATGAATTTAATTTTGTTAATATGTCACTGAATATCAAGTTTATGTCTTGAATTTATACTAGACTCAAGTATTTGAAATATGGATAAATAAAAAATGAGCATAAGGTAAAGATAGAGTACATAAACTAAGGCCCATTCAACCATTGGTTGGTTTATTATAATAGCAACTTCATTAGGGATGCTAATGAGTAGGTTATTATGGGTTTTCAACCCATTTAACTTACTAAAAACCTTATACGGTTTGGCCTTGTAGAGTTTTAGGTTAGGTTCTGGAAGTGGTTTTTAAATCATATAGGGTTTCGGGATATAAAAAAAAAACCCGACGGAAAACCTGAACCCAATTAAAAATGATAATATGATATTAGTAATTTAGTAGTTGTTATAAATAATAAAATATAATAATTAATAAAAAAAATATCTTATTTCTTTTATGTTTTATTTTTCGAAAAAATCTTAGCATCGTATCTTTCTCTCTCTTACATTTTTTGTGACTTTTTTTTGTCACCTTTACTCTCTCTCTTGACTAGTATGACATAGTTCTCAATCTCCATCCATCATCCATCTCCTTTTCATTAATCGTATATTAATTTAAAATAAAAAAGTTGTTTAGTCTTGAATAATCATATACCATTTGTTTTATTATTTAAAATAATCCATACGCTATTTGTTTTAATTTTTTGTGTATACCTATAAATTAATTTAAAATTTTTATTTTTTAGTATTAATGAGTTAGGTCATATTTTTAATGAATTTCACAAAACCCTATAGGAGCAGGTTTTGAAAATTGGATTTAAGAAGCCTTATAAGGTAGTGGGGTAGGTTTGAATTTTGCAAAACTCGTTCCGAACTTGTCCCGATGGCATCCCTAAACTTCATTATTCATTTGAACTATGTTTATGGGCTTCAAAACTTTCTATTTGTTGTTTCTTGATACCTAAGTTCTTTCTTATTTTATGTGATCTTAGATCTTTATAAACTTTATATATATATACATATGTATATATATGTGTTGATTATATTGGATAGGACGAACGTAAGATAATATGAATTGGGGCTTGGATTTTTATTAATTAAGTTGATATTAGAATCACTCACAAAAAAAATTCACTTGTTATTGAAATTACATAATATATAATAAATGCAAAAGAATTCTATTAATGATTGTACCCACAAACATTTTCTAAAACTTTTGTAAGATAGAAAAGTTTTTACGACAATTAAGGGTGTTTGATGCAAAATAGACGTTTTGATGATATATGTACTAATTGAAATTTGACTATGAATTTGTAAGAAAAAGCAAAATTAATATATCAAAATCATGTGATTTTTGTTTAAAAAACAAATTACAAAAGATATTTGAATAGAAAATTAAAAATTCGACATAAATATAAGTATTTGACCATTCATTTTCATGCAAAACCTTGCAAATTTATTTTATTATCAATGTAAAAGAAATCATTTTGAATATAATTTATTATACAATTAATCATCCAACAAACCATATGTATTTTCATAATATTAATTGTAAGAAGAAATGTTAAAAACCAAGTATTATTTTGTTGATAATTTATGTAATAAAACTAGAATTGTAATATGAACCATATAATTATTATTTATGATGTACTACAAATAAAAAAATGTATGAGAATTTATTTTATTAAATATGATTTTATAATGAATGAATTTAATGTTATTAGTTTTTAAAAAAAAAGTTAGAAAAAAAGCCAAAAAAAGAATATTATTAGAACAATAGATACATCTTGAAAAAGTAAAATACACTTGTGAGATTTAAACCCAAAACCTCATTATTAGTAAAATAAATATCTAAACACTTAACCATGCCAAATATTACATTAAAAATTGCTCTATAAAATATATATAATATATACCATTTTGTTTTAAATTATTAACTTTTTCCGTCCCTGGTATTGGATGGTATATGAAAGAGTTGGAAATTCTAAGGACCCTTGAATTTAGTGTTTTGAGAATTGTAAGTAATCCATTATGCTATTATTGTCGTTCTTATGTTATTGTTTAGTTTTGGTCATGGTTTTTATTCCTTTTGAGTTTTTCCACGTATACATTACGTCTTTCTTTCTCTTTTTATTGTTATTATCTTGCTATCATGTGTTATGTAATACGTAAATCTAAAATCTAAATTTGATATTAATAAATTGGTATTACATCAAGGTCGAGATATGAAAGATTTTAAGAATTTGTACCTATACCTAAAGAGATAAGCAACTAAGTATGATTATAGAACCCTAGTCTTAGGGAAAAAAAGGCAATAAAAGGAAAATAATGAAAAGATAACAAAACGTATAAAAAAAAAAAGATAAGACAAAAAAAATTGGAAAAGTTACAAAAAAGTTTGAAAAAGAAGAAAATCCAAAAAAATTGAAAAATAAATAAACAAAAAAAGTCCAAAAATTAAAAATTCACAAAAAAGGTGGCATAGTGGTCTATGTCTATGTAGGTTGTTTTTAGGTGGAGATCATTTTCTAAGGTAAAAAATGGAATCCCAAGTCAAAATAGACATATACAATTTTGATTGAATTAAGATTTAGACCAAAATGGTCATCTATAGAAAATCAATTTTCAAGATCCAATTCATAATTTGTTTAAGTTATATAAATTTTAAAAATGTTTTTCCACATATATCTATTAGACTTTATGATTGCTTGAAGAGAGAAGTGCATATTTTGGATGTTGGGATGTCAATCGAGTAATTAGTAAGGGAAAATATGGTTTATATGTAAGAAAAAGGAAAAATAAAGATAGTAAGAGAAACGTAGGAAAAGAGGGAGGAGAAACAAAAAAAAAGGAAATATTATAATAAGATGTCACATGGCGAACCATGGTGAAAACATATGCAACCCAAAGATTACGCCACGTGGTGAAAAAAGAGGAGTACTACGTGGCTTCCTCATACGTGCCATATGGTAGCACAAATCACGTGCCACGTGGCAGCTTCTTAATGTACCACGTAGGGCATGGGGTTGACCCAATCAACTTCTTTTTTTCTTTACCTTTCTTTTTCCTCAGGTACTCGAATAGAAATAGAAATAATAAACCAGTTTGGTCCTTATATTTTAAACCCAATTTAATCCATTTTTGGTCAAATTAATTCAAATAAAAAATAGAAATTAAATACACTTAGATACTATTAAATGTACTCTAAATTCAAATATTTCAGTTAAAGAAAGTGTCCCAAAAATAGGAAAAACAAAATGCACATATATTGTATTCGAGTCTTAATTAGCAACTAGAAGTAAATCTTGCATGAAAATTACAAATTAGACACATTAATTAAATAAAAAGAGCTTCTAGAACATAATAGTATCTTTAATTTTCTAAAATTTCCATAAAATCAAGATTAGATAGGATCAAAAGTAGAAATAAACTATAAACACCCGTAAACATTAAAGATTCAATTTTTGTTCAAATTTAGTATTTCTTGGCAGCATAACCTATTGAGACTATAAATAGGGATCTTAACTTTCGATTTAAGTAACCAATTTCACTTCACAAGCTCTTAATTAGAAGAAATTCATACTTTCTCTCTCTATACGTTATATTTGTGACAACAATCTCTCTCTTTAATTTCTCTCACATGAGTGCAAATTGAGGCAAACAAAATACACTAAATACTTCCTTATCCTCATAAGGTAGAATCCCATTGGTTAACTTCGGTTACTATATTCGAATTTGATCTAATTTCATCAAAATTCTAAGTTAGGATTTTTCATAATATTCTAAATTGATTTGATTAAATTGGCCATCTTATGCCTCGATTTTCTAAAAATAGACATGGGGTTTTCAAAGATCACCTTTGTAAGAGTTTACTTGACCTTGTCCTAAAGTTAGAATTAGTCTAAACCGACCCTAACCTACCTCAGTTCACTTGTGCATTGTTAGGTTTTATAGATTAGAAAGAATGTAGTTGAAATAAAATTTTACTATAAAACCTATCCCATGATCTATGTGTGACATGCAATAAAATATATATATGTTAATAAAAGATTATAAAACTACCTTTTCTTTAATGAGAAGTACCATTTCTTCTTGGGGATGGAGTTTAATTTAAATCTAAATCCAATTTATTGTTTCAAAATGTGTTCGCTACGAGAATTCCAAACATAGTCTCTCTATACATGCGTTAATAAGAACAAATTCTAATTCTTTATATTGCTACATAACTAGGATTAGAATTAGAATTAGAAATAGAAATAGAAAAAATTAGGAAATGAAAAGTTATATCTCTCTTTTGCCCTTTTTTTTGTTTCTTTAAATAAAAAATCATCATTAAAGACTCTTTCTCGTACCCTTATCTCTTTTAAATATTAATTAAAATTAATGAAAGAGACTTTTTATTTCATGAACTTTTCAATTGCTACAACCTTTCAAATGCCAATATGGAATTAATAAATTTCATATCATTTCAATTATCATGAACTTTTTAATATCAATTCAACATGGAATTAATAAATTCCATCTATTTTTACACAAAAAGACAATAATAAAATACATAACCTTTAAAAGGTACTTAATCGCAAATATGTATTATGTGATTAAAATAAATTGCTTTCATTTTATTATTTTAGATCAATTTATTCTTGCTCTGAAATAAATAATGACATATTTTAGTATCCACTAAAATTTTTTGTCCAAACTTTGTTCTCATTAATTATGCTATAGTGTGTGACCCTCTAGGTTTATATATATGAATGTAATGTCTATTTAAACATAAACCTAGGTAACCATCTAGCAGCAGTTATTGATCATCCAATGTAAAAGAAAAAGTATGAACGAGAAATCACTATGAATCGATTACCATGTAATTAAATCTCTTCATCAAATGATATCTTGATTAAACCATTGCATATCATGTCATTAGTGTTTAATTATTTTACTTGGTTTCCAAGATAAAATAAACTCAATAATACTTGCTATGGCTACAAG
Source organism: Lumnitzera littorea (assembly GCA_024138015.1). Taxonomy (NCBI): domain Eukaryota; kingdom Viridiplantae; phylum Streptophyta; class Magnoliopsida; order Myrtales; family Combretaceae; genus Lumnitzera; species Lumnitzera littorea. The sequence goes on from JAMXBB010000010.1 coordinate 93,096,401, forward strand.
CTTACAAGTCACTATTATTTTAACTAAGTGGTCTTAGATATTGACTCTCTAATCCAAGAGAGTGATAAATTATGTCTTGACTCATCATTATCTTTTCTATATTTCGTGTCATACCCAATAACCATATTATTTACGCTCGTTCATTTAGAGGAGGGACCAATGACATTAAACATTTAGTGTCTCCTATTAGCAGGTCATATCTAGTGTATTCACTTAACTTTGGGTACCCATTTGTATAACTCAGATATCCTTCTCTTGGTCTAGTGAGAATGAACTTAATTATATAATGTATTGGTCTAAATATCTATATTCCCTTTAGATATTTATCCAACCAAGGACAATTTTTAAATAATATGATATAATGGAATCTAATTGATAATATACCTTTATTATAATTCCATACATACTCTAATTATTTATGGAACTTTATTGTAAAATATATACTAGTAGAAAAGTATATAAATACAATAAATGTTTGCCTTTTATAAATAATATTCATAAATACATCAAAAGTACCTTAGCACATTGTGCACATATTACAACTATTCCACTTGCACTATTGCCAAGCACTATAGACTCTAAGTCCTAAGCTCCTTAGATGGGTCTCATGTTTCTATTGAGATAAGGCCTGTATGACTGGATCAGCAACATTTTCATCTATTGCTACTTTGCAAACCAACGCATCATCCCTTTAAACTATCTCTCTAAGGATGTGAAACTTTCGAAGTACATGTTTAGGCCTCTAGTGAGACCTTGGTTTCTTAGTTTGAGCTATAGCTATATTGTTATCATAATATAGTGTAGCAGGATCTACAATACTTGGAATAACTCCTAACTTGGAGATAAAGTTTCGGATCCTTACAGCTTCTTTAGTTGCTTTAGAAGCTGCTATGTTCTTGGACTCTGTTGTATAATATGTAGCTCTCTCTCTTTTTTGGAACTCCTCCAAAAAATAACTTTATGGTTTAAGCAAAACACATAACCTTGTTGCGATTTCAAATCATCTTACTCTGTTTAGAAACTAGCATCAGCATATCCTCTTACAGCTAGTTCCTCATCTCCTTCATAAAGTAAGAACAAATCTTTTCTTCTTCTCAGATATTCGAGAGTGGTCTTAATAGTAGCCCAGTGATCCTCACTTGGGTCGGCTTGATATCTACTTGTCATGCTCACAATATAAGTGATGTTTGGCTGTGTACATATCATGGCATACATTATGGACCCTATTGCCGAGGTATATGGTACTCTATCTATTTTATCCTTCTCTTCTTATGTTTTTGGACATATTTCCTTAGAGAGATGTACACCACGTAACATAGGCAAAAATCTTCTCTTGGAATTTTGCATATTGAATATATTTAATACTTTATCAATGTACGTGCTTTAACTTAGCCCAAGTAGCCTCTTATACCTATCTCGGTATATCTTAATTCCTAAGATATAGGCTACTTCTCCCAAGTTTTTCATGGAGAAGCACTTACCTAACTAAGTTTAAGTAGACTCTAAGGTAGGTAGATAATTTTCGATCAAAAGCATATCATCAACATATAAAACTAGGAACATAATTGTTCTCACATTCACCTTTTTATAAACCCAAGGTCCTTCTAGATTCTTAAGATAGCCAAATTCCTTGACTATCTCATCAAATCTCAAATTCAAGCTTTGAGAAGCTTACTTCAATCCATAAATGGACCTCTTTGTAGATTTTATTGACATTCTCAGGTGCTATAAAGGCAAGAGGTTATACCATGTACACTTCCTCTTTTAACTTTCCATTTAGGAAAGCCGTTTTAACTTCCATTTGCTAAATCTCATAATCTTTATAAGCTACTACTGCAAGCAAAATTCGAATGGGCTTAAGCATTACTATTGGTGAAAAAGTTTCGTCATAATCAATTTGATAACATTAAGTGAAACCTTTTGCTACTAACCTAGCTTTATAGGTACTTACATTCCCATCCATGCTAGTCTTCTTTTTAAAAACCCATTTGCAACCTATAGGTTTTACCCCAATTGGTGCATTTGCCAAATCCCATGCCTAATTGGTATACATGAAGTCAGTCTTAGATTTCATGGCTTCTAACCATTTTTCAAAGTCTGGTGAAGCAATTGCCTCTTCATATGTCAAAGATTTGTCATTTTTGATGAATAGTGCATCTTCTTGATGTGTTACGAGTAAATTTAATCTTTCAGGTTCTCAACGTATTCTTGTTGACCTATGTGGTTCTTGCATTGAAGGAGCAATCTCTTGTCGTGACACCATAGGTACTTATGATGTTGTTTGACACTCAATTGCTCATGTTCTAACTCATTTATGAAATCTTGAATTTCTTCAAGATCTACTTTACTCCCATTACTTTCTTTAGAGATAAACTCTCTTTCTAAGAATGTAGCATATCTAGCAATAAACACTTTATACTTACTTAGAAGATAAAAGTAGTATCCTTTAGTTTCTTTAGGACATTCTATAAATGTGCATTTGATAGACTTTGCTGTAAGCTTATTAGAGAATCCACTCTTCACGTAAGCATCACAACCCTAAACTTTAAGATAAGATAAATTGGGTTTCCTCCTAAACCATAACTCATATGGTGGTTTATCTACTGCCTTAGTTGTAACATGGTTTAGAGTTGATGTTGTTGTTTCCAAGGCATAACTCAAAAGGTTAAAGGAAGACTCGCATGACTCATCATTGACCTAACCATGTCCATTAGGGTATGGTTCTTTAACTCTAAAACACCATTCTATTCTAGCATTCTAGGAAGTGTGACTTGTGAAATTATTCTACACTCCTTTAGATAGTCAATGAACTCTTGATTAAGATATTATCTACTTTTATCACTATGAAGTGTTTTTATCTTCTTGCCAAGTTGATTTCCTATTTCACTTTTAATTATTTTGAATTTCTAAAAAGTTTTTGACTTATACCTCATCAAGTAAATACATCCATACCTACTTAAATCATCACTAAAATGCATAAAGTAAGAAAACCCACCTCTGGCTTGAGTTAATAATGGCTTATACACATCACTTTGTATGAGTTCTAATAACTCTTTTGCCCTTTCACCTTTCTTGGTAAAAGGTTTTTTAGTCATTTTACCTTATAAACATGCTTTGCAAGTATCTATGGATTCAAAATCAAATGAATCCAAATACTCTTCAAAATGAAGTTTAGCTAAGTGTTTCTCATTTACATGGCCAAGTCTACAATGACATAGGTAAGTTAAATTTGAATCATGTATTTTTCGTTTCTTAGTCTTAATGCAATAAATAGATTCACTAGTATTAAGAATATAAAGACTGTTAACTAACATTTCATTCATTTAAAACAAATAACTTCTGTTTTTAAACTGAAAAACAAATCCCTTGGTATCTAAACATGATATCGAAATTATGTTTTTAGTAAAGCTAAGAATATAATAACAATTTTCTAATTCTAATACAAATCCATTAGGAAAAGATATGATATAGGTTTCTACAGCCAAAGTAGCAACTCTCGCTCCATTAGTTACTCATAGTTCCATTTCTCCTTTAGATAAATTCTTGCTCTTACTTAAACCCTGCAAGTCAACATAGATGTGAGAACCACATCCTGTATCTATGACTTATGCAAAAGAAATAAAAAAGATTGCATTTAATCATAAAGATACTTGAGGTGTTATTCTCACTTGACATCTTTTTCTTAAATTGAATACAATTCTTCTTCCAATGGCCTTTCTTGCCACAATGGAAACATATTGCTTCCTTCTCATCAGAATTGGGCTTTTGTTGCTCCTTCTTGAGTTTAGATTGCTCACCTTTCTTTACTTGCTTACCCTTAGAATTTGTTAGTTTCGTTAATCTTTATCCTTTTTGACTTACCAATAAACAGACCCTCATGAGACATATTTGACTTGAACTTTAAGTCCTTTTCAACTATCCTTAACATGGTAAGAAAATTTATCAGAGACCTTTCCATTCTGTTTATGTTATATTTCATGATAAATTGGGAGAAGAAATCTAGTAGAGAAGCCAATATAAGATCGATGGTCAAGTTATCATCTAATTCAGAGCCGAAGCTCTTGAGCCTCTCTATGTATTCCATTATCTTAAGTACATGAGGCCCAACTTGGCATCTCTTAGCCATCTTACAGTTAAATAGGGCTCGAGATGTATTGTATCGTCCAGCCCCAGCACTTTCTTGAAAGAGCTCCTATAAGTGAGCATATATCTGTTTTGTAGACACATTTTCATGCTACTTCTACAATTTAGATGACATTGCATATAGCATGAGACATTGGATATCAATAGAGTCCTCCAGGTATTTTTGATATTGCTCATATTCTTTTGTAGTGGCATCCTTACCCAATCCTTTAATTTTTTTCTCTTTTAGGACATATAATTTCCTTTTATGCCTATGGACAATTTTCAATTTCCTTAGCCAATCAAGGTTCAAGGAAATTTAGTCCAACGAGGATATTGTCTTTATCAAGAATAGATCACACTAAAATGTTGTTGTTGCTATTTGACATTTTTAATCTACAAAAAGATGCAGAGTTTAATGCTTATGAATTTATTTTATAAAAGAACTTTTAAATTATTTCTCACTATTTTACTCAAATCTAATAGCCCTTTTATTAGATTCAGAAAACCTCAATGGAAAGTTTTCTAGTGAATGCAAAATCCCAAATAAATTTACTATGCCCATAGCTGAGCTGTATTTACATATTACATTATTTTAGACAAGCCTTAATAAACTCATCAATCATAAAACTATACGATTTTTGGATTTCCAATTGAGCTACTCTTTTAAAGTATAACTTTAAAACCCAATACTTGCCCATTAAATTGTTAGTCTTAACTAAGCTAACAAATCAAGAATTCAATTTAAGTCCACTTAGTAATAAATTATAAAAATTACAATTATTTAATGTAAGCCTACAACTTAGCTGTACTGATTTCAATGAAATCCTGACTATTTTATAATTTATAATTGGAGAACAATATTATTGAACCTTAACTTAATATATTTAAGGGAATTCATAATCTCTCACCAAACATATATACTATTATCGATCATTAACAATACTTGCATACATGAAATAAATGAACAATAATGTAATGATCATGGGCCAACTAAAAAAAAAAAATGGTCTGAGGCTAAGCTCATACTAAAAGGTCATGGGACCAAAATCCATTAACTCGGATGTAGCTTCTCTTTGACCTTCTATACTTTTCTGTGTCTCGAGTAAATATAAACTTCCAATTTTCCATTTCTTGTACTAAAACTAATTTTCTAAAAAAAAAAAAATTAGAAAACAATGTACAAATGGAATTTAAATTTGGGTTTGTAGACCCATATATACTCAATTTACATTTTATTTATGGGTACGTATACCTAAAAAAAAAAATTAAAATTACATCCATTTTTTGAACTCAACCTGTCAAAGGACATGCAAGTCCTATTTAATAAATCCATAAATATTAACACAAAAACCATACATGCTTAGGCTCATGATCATCAAAATCAATAATAACATAAAACATATTAAATAAATGATACAAAATAATTATTATAATCCAGATATATATACTTGAGATTACAATGATCCAATCTCATAAAAAAAATTTATTTATGAAATTTCTCGATCCATGGATCGAAAAACACTATTGATATCAAACAACAATTTATACTTATAAAAGATATAGATGTTTTTATCTGAAAGCAAAAGATCTTATGTTTCACATCAAATCCATAATGTAAATATAAATAAATTAATCCCATTAAGATCATAATAATTATTTAATGAATCAAATCTAGGCCAATACTAACATATATTTTACATATTACACAAGTCGCTCTGATATCACTGTTAGGTTTCAAAAAGAACACAATGGAAATAAAAATTTACTATAAAACCTATCCTATAATTCATATGTAATATGCAATAAAAAATATATATGTTAATATAAGATTATAAAAATACATTTTCCTTAATGAGAAGTGTCGTCCTTCCTAAGGATGGACTTCAATTCAAATCTAAATCCGATTTATTATTTCAAAATGTATTCATCATAAGAACTCCAAACATAGTCCTTCTAATGGTATCTATATACATGTAAACAAGAATAAATTTTAATCCTTTATATTGCTAGATAATTGAGATTAGAATTAGAAAAACTAATTGTATCCCTCTTTTACCTTTTTTTTTTTTTCTCTAAATAGAAAATCATCATGAAAAACTCTTTCTCTTACCCTATCTCTTTTAAATATTAAATAAAATTAATGAAAGAGACATTTTATTTTATGAACTTTTCAATTACATAATAATTAAACATGGAATTAATGATAGACAACTTTTTAATTGTTATGAACTTTTTAATTGCAATTGAATATAAAATTAATAAATTTCATATCCTTTCAATTGACATAAACTTTTCAATAGCAATTAAATATGGAATTAATAAATTCCATCTACTTTTACACGAAAAGGCAATAATGAAATATATAACCTTTAAAAGGTATTTAACCGTAAATATATACTATGCGATAAAATAAATTGCTTTCAATTTATTATTTCAGATCAATTTAGTCCAACTTTGAAATAAATATTGACAAATTTCTTATCAAAACTTTATTTTCATTAATAGTGATATAGGGTGCAACCCTCTAGGTTTTTATACAAGAAAGCAATGTCTATTTAAACATAAACCAATGTAATCGTCTAGCAACAGTTATTAGTTATCAAACGTAATAGAAAAAGTGTAAACCAGAAATCGCTATAAATCGATTATTACGTAATTAAATCTCTTCATCAAATGATATCTTGATTAAACCATTGCATGTTATGTTATCAATGTTTAATAATTTTACTTGGTTTTCAAGATAAAATAGACTCAATAATACTTGTCGTGGCCACGAGCTTAAAGTTACTATTATCTTAACCAAATAGCCTTAAATATCAACTCCTTAATCCAAGAGAGTAAAGAATTCTATCTTGACTCATCAATATCTTCTTTATATTTCATATTGTACCCAACACCGTATTATTTATAATCCAAATAAAGCCTGTGTTTAACGATATTAAAACAAAACATTTCATATGTAGGATATATAAAAGTCTTAAGTTTAGGGATTATTTATACTCGTTCATTTAGTAGAGAAACCAATGACATTAAACATGTGGTGTCCTCTATTAGCGGGTAGTGTCCAATATATCCACTTAACTTTGGGTACTCACTTATATAACTTGGATATTTTTCTCTTGATCTAATGAAAATGACCTTAGTTATACAATGTGTTATTTTAAATATCTATACCCATTTTAGATATTTATCTGACCAAGGACAATTTTTAGATAATACGATATAATGGAATCTCACTGATAATATACCTTTATTATAATTCCATATATACTCTAATTATCTATAGGACTTTATTATAAAACATATATCAGCAGAAAAATATATAAATATAATAAATACTTGTTTTTTATAAATAATATCCATAAATACATCAAAAGTATATTATGCACAAATTACAATTTGCAAAAGGTAAGATTTCCTTTCTTCTTTTTATTTTGTCATTTTTATAATTTTAGAAATTAAAAGAAAACCTTTTTTTCTGAAAAATTATTTTGCCACCATCAGTATACTTTTCATGCACTTTCATTAATTTATATACATGAATTGTACATGAAAAATGAGTTTTTCTTCAACAAGGGGGTTTTTTTTTTTTAATGAATAAAAGGTTTGTTTTGGGGTAGGCCATTATGTAACCCTCAAGTTTTGTGGTGTAACCATTGGCAGACAATAACTAGGCCAACACATTAGGTTTTTTTTTTTTAATATATTTTGAAAAAAGAAAAAAATCATTTTTTAAGATATGTTTTTCCAAGAAGTGTGTGTGTTTGTGTTTTCTTTTTTCAAATGAGGTTTGTTTTATACTCAGAGAAATGCTTTTATAAATAAAAATCTTAATGGGCCTTTTTTCAAAACTAGAATTTTTCTAAAAACAATTTTCAAAAAATAAAAATTACCTAGATATTAAAGTTTTCTATAGAAAAATGAGAACTATATAGGTTTGATGTTGGTTAATAGGTATATAGATACTTTGAGTAGCCTAAAATAAAATAAAATTCTTTTTCTCCCCTTTCCTAAAAATAAAAAAAATCTTTTTCCTAGTTTTCTAAAAATAAAAATTTTATTTTATTTTTAAATAAAATAACCCTTTCTTTTTTTTTTTTTAAAAGTTCCTTTTTGAAAGGAAAAGAAAAGTTGAAGGCCCTCTAATTTATTTATTTATTTTTTAAAAATTTCCTTATGAAAACCACATAAGTTTTAATAAAATAACCACTAAATCTAACAATCTTTAGTTGAAATTATGATTTATCAACCTGTAAACCTTAATTCACTCTTTTCTTAAGTTAGATCAAGTAGCGACTCCATTTTAGGGATGCTAATAACCTAAGTTTAGGATGGGTTTTGTCCCGTTACCTTATAGGGTATCTGAGAACTTGTCCCAAACTCTATAAGATTTTTACTCTATTCCCAAAACCCACTCTTATAAGGCTTCATAAAATTTGTTTAAAACCTAACTTTGCAAGAAAACAAAAAATCAAACAACATCACATCCCAAACTTTATTTTCTCCATCACATGTACCTATCATGCAAATTCACCACTATTTTTTGTAATCACCAAGAATAATCGCTATTTTACATGAGAATTAGTGAAAATAAGTTGAAAAAACCAGTCAAATCAAAATGTTGAGTCTATAATCAAATAAACTTGTAAATCACAACAAAAGGTAAACATGTTTCTTTTTAAAACTTCCTAATTACAAGAAATGAAGAATAAAAATAATATACCCATCAAGTACAAGGATATGAAAATCAAAGTAGAACTCACATGTCAAAGTCTAAGTGAGTGAGTTGTGAGGATATTCAAGTGATTACAATGACCTATAGACAGCAATGCCAATGATAAAGTGAAGGTTGAATTTGAGTATGTGATTCACGATTCACAAGTGTGGTGACAACTCACAAGTGGTTTGGTGTAGAGTTGTAGACTGAGGGTGAGGGCTGTGAAGTAGAAGCATCGTAGCTGTACTAGTAAGTTGTTAAGTATTGACTATGGTGTAGGGTAATGGACTGAGGGATGAAGGTGAGGTAGAGGGGAGCTATTCCAGTTATATTTGTAAGTTGCTGACTACTCAGTTGAGTGCTGAGTGAGCAAAGATAGTGTAAAGACTAAAAGGCTAGGGTTTGTTTCATTAACTATTATTTAATTTATTATTCTTCTTTTTATTTTTTAATCAACAATTAAACATAATTACAATGTATATCAATTAATTTTACTTGGTTTGAGTTTTCCTATTAGGTTTTTTTTGTAAGTCCCAGATTTTGACTCAAAACCTTATAGGGTTTTGAACCTTTCCTAGAATCCATTCCAAAACCTTATATGAGATGATTTATTGAGTTGGTCAAGCTTAATATAAGCTAGATTAAGAATAAGAGAAACTAAAATCGAACTCGATAATGATATTGAGAAATTTGATGGTTGTATAGAATTTTGAGTTATGATAAGTCTAAATTTAAAGGTCTCAATGCATACAAGTTTGAAGAAGGCTTTAGATAGACAACTAGATCCATGAATGAGGATGAGTGCATGAAAATTTATGAAAAAGCTTTGATAGAGAAAGATGACTGCAAGATTGTAGAAGAAATTTGAAGAGTTATACGAGAACAAGTCTCTTATGAACCAATTGATGTTAAAGTAGAGATTGTATTTTCTTGATGGGTGAGAGGTCATTAGTTAGATGGCATAATATAGATTTCATGTCAATTATAATGCTTTAAACATATTAGTATGAAGGTTGAGACAGACGATAATGCAATGATACTAGTATTTCTCTAAGGTTTTAGTTCTATGGGTTCAAGGAGGTTATGGTTTGTAGCAAAAGCAATTTTCTAATAGAAAAGATCAATAACATTCTATAGAATGAGGACTAGTTAGAGAGTGAGATGAGATCCATGAGCAATGAGGTTGCAAATGGTCTAAAAGTTAAGGATGATGGTTTGATGTTAATGGTAATTGTAGAAGAAGACCTACAAGTCAAGGAATAAATGGAAGGGTAGCATGAGGATTGAGTTCTTAGAGAGGCAAAACCAAGTTCAGATGTGAAATGATAAAGAAAAGTTGTTGGTGTAGCAATTTTTGAGTCAGATGATGGTGAGCTATTATTGGAATTTGATTGAGATTGCTTTTCACATGTGCTATATGAGAGATTGATCTCAGACCTACAAGATTGTGTGTAGTGGTTTTGTATAGATGGGAAATGGCTAAGGGCTAAAGATTGACAACCTGGATAGTAGAAAGATGTCCATTATATCAAATGAAAGGTACATGTTGGAGTTATTCTATGATGTTTTATATATCTCTTATTTTAATGGATCATGTTAGTCACTAAAGTACATATTTTATAGCATATAGTGATGGCCCTAAAAGGTCTGATGGTGATGAGAGGAGTTAGATCTAAAAGCTTGTTCTTGTTCTTGCTGCAAAAGATAGTGAATCTTTGTTGTTCAAGATTGGATGTTAGTCATAGGGTGGTTGAAAGTTTTGGTGTTTGTGTTATTATCTTTGATAGGAGAGCACATGCAATTAAATAAATTTAACATTAGTATTTAATTAAATTAATTATTGTGAACTTATTACAAGTTGACACTTGTCAATGATGGCTGTAAAATATAGCGGAAGTGACAAAAATCCTATTTAATTCAGAAAACACTAAGAACTTGAACAAAAACAAAAAAAGCTTGATGACTAAAATTGAAAAGTAGATAGTGAAATTCTTATAAATATCACGTCTTCATTATCACAACCTTATCTTCCTTTCAATCCACAATTTCTATGCCATACACATATTGTTGAGACTTTACATTATGCTTTACAATTTATAACCTATGGGGCATCGCCCCCAGACACATCCTAATCCATGTCCTGCATACGGTGACTCCCTGGGCTTGAGTATGAGCCATGATCCTTAATCTATTGGACTAGGAGCAAGTCAAACAAGAACATCGGAAATACATCGTCCACCAAAGAGGCATCGCCAATCTAGATAGGCATCAGCAGTTTAGCCACTTGCTCCGAGTGGGTGTTGCTCAATCTCCACTAAGATTAAATTCCCTTATGCTATACAAGAATTAAACCAAGTCTGTCTTCATTTAAAGATTTCACATGGAAAGAGTAAACTACGTTGTGAGTGGACCCAGTTCATAATCAATCATCCATATTTGAGAAAATAGTATGGTATATGCCCTCAGCAAATGGGTGTTTATATTATGTCACTGTCACGTTCAGTAAATGAATGCATGGGCATCCTTAAGCAATGCACGATCCTGTTCCCCTTTATTTGTCCCTTTCCAGTCTCCAAATAAATGAAGCTGTCGTTTGCAATAATAAACACGAATTCTTGTTTTGTCTGCATAATAAAAATTTCCATAAAATTTGACCTACATAGATTAATGCAATTTTTTAAAGAATAAATGATCCCCCACATTATTAGCACTGTATTACCTAGGGTTTTGCAAATAATTGGTCGCAAGAAGAAAAATTATAGTAATTGAGTCGATTCGAAGGAGACAAAGATGCAACTTGATGGTTACTCTTTCAAGCGTGCAATTGTGGGTGTATAATTTCGATCAAGTTCTTAAAAGACTTCTACACTAGTGCAGATAATAGCGTACCTGGCCGGTGACTGTATATAAGCAGAAAATTCTGAATGAAAGTTTCTTTCACGAGAAAATTATTTCCCTCCTGTTAAAGGATAGCCACATGAAAATAATATATAAAAGACTCAAGATGTCACATGATTCTCTACAAGTCTACATGGAAAGCTTTCCACCACTCATGAATCCTTTCGTATGAGGGAAAGTGTAGCTGTGTAGAAATTTTCAGTTGGATCCAAATATAGATGACTAAGCCACTGCTGATCTATCCTCAAATCATTTGAGTTTGACTTGATTTTACCCAAGCTTGATCTCGCGACAGTTAAGTCAAGCTTTAGCTCGTGCTGTACAGTTTTATAATATTTAGCTAAATAAACTTGATGTTATTTTAGTTTAGTCAAGTCCAAATATTGATGTTATTTTAATTGAAGCGAATTTTTCTAAAAAATAATTGCTTTTGGGATAGACGAAGTTCGATTAGCCCCTCCCCATAGTTATTATAACAATATTTGGGTAAAAATAAAAAAAGAGCTTAATTGAGTCAACTTCAATCTTGTTTATTACTATTCCAAGTCAAGCACAAAATAAAAATTTCAAAAACTTGAAAAAGCCCAAATCAACTTTTAAACTTTGAAATTCCTTAGTTGTGTTTGAATTTGAGCTTAATGCCGTATTAATTCGGCACAACTCCTTTATTTATACTGCAATGTATGATCATTAAATTAAATTGTTGGTTATAGATATATAAATTGAAGTCAAGTTTACAACAGAAAAACTAAATCAATTAGTTATACATAAATGCGGGCAATTTGATCGGATCTATAGAGGCGAATAAGGTGCAAGTCTACGATATATGATAATTAGGACATAGGACATAGGACATATCCTACATTATTGTATGGAGATAGGAAAAGATTTCTCAAAAGTGGAATCTGATGCTGTTTTCTATTCTCTATAAACCTACCAGTTTGGATCCAGTTATATGGTAGGTGTCTATATTTTCTATTCATTTTATAACAATTCAAGAAAGATACCACTTCATGGTCCTTTAACGTCAACATGGTAAAATCCAACTTCCTAGCTCAATAGTGATGAAATACACTGACACAACAAATATAACAATAACAAAGTAAAATTAACTCCAATCATGATACATAGATGTGACTTGATGGTCTTCTTTTATTATGTCCCTTCCATATTGAATTCCTAATAGATGGTCTTCTCTTATGTCCGAATGAAATTGTAAGATATCTTAGATGTAAAATTAATTATAGGATATCTTTGATATAAGGTTTGAGGCGTATACGGTTCATACTCAATATTGTACCCCACATGAGCAGGTTTCAAGAACTTGAAGTTGGAACATAGCCAATGAGGTACGTATTTCCATTCAAAATGGGATTTCGAAATTGAAAACTGAATAAACGTGTCTCCTTAAATGTCTTTTCTTTTTCTTTTTCTTTCATTTTTTTTTTCTTTTTATCACTTTGATGTATTAAATTAGCTTAATTAATAGGTTTTTAGGGTATGTCAAGCTCCAAATGCGTTTAGTTCGGGGTACTATGGATTGAGTTACCCAATTTAATCTTCATTGATCTTGTGATTTATATCTTTATGCATGTTTTTATATTTACATATAATGGTCTATTTACTTGAAGTAACAAAGATAGAATAAAATAATTATTTTTGAAATACTATCTACTATCTTATTTACTTGAAAATTAATAAAAAACTTTAACTTTTCTATTTCCTCTTTACACAAAAAAAGTTGTTCCATTTTGTAAGACGAAACTTTTCATTTCCTTTCAAGGGAAATAAAATGTTTAAGTAATGGACAACCACATCTTCAATTAATAAGAAAAGTTAAATAACTTTTGGTTAGTTTTTAAGAAAACCAATTAGGGATATATATATTTTGTACTTTTTGTTATATACCCAACGTAATACTATGTTTAATGAAATGAAGTAAACATTGGATTAGATATTCTTTACAATAAAAATTACATAAAGTAAATATTGATATATAAAATTCTAATTTATTTCTAGTAGCAATCAATTACCAAAATATAATTCTTCTATTTCTTATCTCTTTCATCATAATAATAGTTTATTTGTGATAACAAGAAAAAAAAGGAGATTAGACATGATATATAATAGGATGGATCAAATATATCTAATTTTTTTACTTTGTAAAACATTGCCAACGCTTAACTATTTCTTTTCCTTTGGCCAATTACTACTTACTTTATCTGGAAAATGGATATTATATTGAAAGATTAATGATAGGCAAGAAACAAGAATATGACACGTGTACCATCCTATTATGAAAACTAGAATTAAGTGTTTGTGAATGCTTTTAGGTGTTAAAAGGATATTGGTCCATACCTAGCAACCTCTATTAGAAATGGATTACTTAATTTAAAGTTACATATTAATAATTGCGATTATTTAAATTTTTAAGATATCTTATAATATAATTGTAACTTTAATTTTTATGTTGTAAATCGATTAATGATTATAAGTGACAATAGTTTAAGGCCATAAATGTAAAAACTTTCGGAGAACGTGAGTTATCGAAATTCGTATATAGTTTCTATTTATACAGATGATAAAAAGGCATTTCTTAATCAAAAACCGACACCGCCGGTAAAATTTCCATCCATACATGTGCATGAGTAGTTATATATTTTGTCATTTTGCACAGGATGAATCCAAAACATATGACAGATAAAAACGATAAATCTCTTTCTCCAAAATGGAGTGCGCATCTAAAAAATCTACACGTCCTATAAATAATTTTATCTTGTAGGATTATATTGTTTTGTCGTGTAGGGCTCAAGAAACTGGATCCGAAGCTTCCCTAATCACTATCAGCTTTTCATTAGTTGCCTTTTTTTACTTTTTCTTAATCTCTATCATCCTTTTTTTTATTTCTTCTATCTCCCTTTTTTATTAGATTGTTTTGTAACAACCCCAGTGGATAGAAATGTTACGTGCTTGTCTTTCTTCACTCCGTCTTCCACAGACGGGAAAAAATATAGGGATTCGGCCACACTATCTCCATGGAAAGTCGAAAAAGGCCAACAACCAAATAACGCATTGAGAAAAGCTATAGCAAGATGAATCAGCCGATTAGGCTTTTCTATGAAAGTCTATTTTGATGATTGATTAATTTATTATTCAAATTCAATTCTAATAGAAGCAAAATAAGTCGAGAAGTTTTTTTTTTTTTTTTTTTTTAAATTTTTTTATGCTAATAAAGTTATACTGTCTTTGACTCGTTTATACATCTACTTGCCACGGTGAGATAAAAAAAAAAAAAAAATGGAGATGCATGCACTCATACACTCAATAGGAACATATTCTTGGACGATACAGCTTGACAAATTCAAGTTTGTATGAGTAACGGGTATATCTTCCCGAATTTCAAAGGGAAAGAATTTCTTCTTTTTTCTAGTGGATGTAGTGGCAGCCAAAAGATTATCTAGAACTTAATGCAAAACAAAGGCATTTATTGACGTAACGTAATTTCCCAAGGTTACAATCGAACATCTTCATAAAATACCCCAGATATGATTAGTTAACATAGGAAAACAAAATATAACTCGCGATAATGTTGTAGAAACGCAGGAGAGATGTAAATCAAAACCAGAACATAAATGTTTGAAAGAGGGAAGATAATAGTCACACATTTAGTTACATCAGTACTCAATTGGCTACTGGCATGACAATTGGCAAGCCACAAGTAATAACCCGCCATCACACTTGATAGTTGACTTCTCTTCCTCAAATTTATTTTATCTTTCTCATGTTCAATATCGTTTATACTATTTGTCCAACCATCACATGTAGTTGTTAGCCCGGTCCAACATTAGATTCTTACCAATTTAATTATCTTAGAGAAATTTTGATCAAATGTCATTAAAAATATTGGTTACAAATGGTAGAATACATAGCAAAAAGGGCAATAGAACTATACCTTCATTAAGCCATGTCAAGGGTTTATGACCTCTAGACAATGTTCATTGAGTGAAAGCAAAGCATGAAGTTATCCTTAAGTAAACAATATTTTGACTAAGGATGTCGTTAGGGAAAGTTTGGGACATGTTTTATAAAACCTAAATCCAACTTAATACCTTTTAAGGCTTCTCAGAACTCACTCACCCCAAATCTTTATAAGGTTTTTAACCTATTCCCAAAACTTACCTCTTTGGGGTTTTCTTAAACCCATTAACAATTAAACCTAACTTGAGAGCTCCTGTAAGTTAACAGACATACTAAGACTTGAGAGCTCCTATGGGTTGTGATTGGCATGAGAGTCAAACGAGATAAAGAGCAATCGAAACCCAGGCTAGTAGATGAAAGAGCAACTAAGAGAGACGGTAACAAGAGAGTAGAGTCGATAAGAGAGAAAATAGAGAAAGAGATGACCGTGTGACTTTGCTTTAAGAAACATTGACTTGTGAGATGACATCTAGGGCTATTCTTTCTTTCGAAATATTTTTTTTTAGGACTAAAGGCATGTGCATGAGGTGATATGCACAATGAGAGTAAAGTAAATAATACATTAAGTTTCAATTTTCAAAACATCAAATTTCGTTCATTTTTTACTTACAGTAATATGTACTAGTATTAAATCATATATTATTATTATTATTGAGTTCAGGTTTCCTTGTTGGGTTTTTTTATAAGTCTAAAAACCCGACTTAATGTCCTATAAGATTTTGAACCCCTTTCCTAGAACCCTAAAACCTTATCGGGTCAAACCTTATAGGTTTTTACTAGGTTGGGTGCCTTATAATAACCGACATAGTAGCATTCCTAATTTTAAACAAGTCTATTAGATTGTTCAAAATACTTATCTTTTACACCAAAATCTCATTGCAAAAAATGACATCTCGAATGAAGTGATGTTCAACACTAATGTATTTAGTTAACTCATGATACATAAGTTTTATTGTCAAATGAGTGGCACTTTGATTACCTCTATGGACAATAATAAAATCATGATCTACTACAAGGTTCCATCAATTGAATAACTTCTTTCATCAACTTATTGACTATCTTTACCTTAGTTGTGTAGTTGACAACTTAAGAGTAGGCCAAAAAGAAGCATTGCAATGAATAATGCAACTACTCATAATGAAAATATACCATGTGAATTATCGTATGTGGTCTACTTCATCATCACTATGTGAATCCATATTGCCAAAAGGTTATCGAACTCTAACCAAACTATAGAAGTTCCCCTTTAATAATGCAAAATCCATGTCATGTTATACTAATGTTACTTTCTAGAGATGACATGTCTACTTATAGCACTAACTACATGTGTTATGTTTAAATAAGTACAAATCATAGCATACATAATAATGCCAACTACATTGTGGTACGGGACATAAGAATATGTCTTATCTCATCATCCATGTGTTTGCAATATTGCTATTGACACACTAAAATGAGCAACAATTGGAGCAATCACTAGTTATGTATCTTAAATAATGCACCTATGCTATGAAAGAATTAGCCTTCTTGAATGTTTGTCCACGTTAATCTCCACATCTAAAATCTTCATAACTAAATGGAAATCTTCATATCAGACTCTTTATTTGGTCTAATTATTAATGATTTCTTAGAGAAATCCATTGTTATCGATGAATCATCAACATAAAACGACAAATAAATGAGGGAGTTACTTCTTAGCTTTTGTAAGTAAACACATCCACCATAGTTGATTCACTAAACAAATAAATATTGACCATAAAAAACCTAACATACTTAGTACTATTTTTTAGGAGACAACTTAAGTCTATATAAAGACTTCTTGCAGACACTCTTAGTCTTCCTTACCCTTTAACAACAAACCCCTCCAGACTCCTAAAACTCACAATTGTGCATGACAATTAGAAACAAAATAAAGAATATAAGGTACTTTCACCACTAGAGAAAAACATCACACAAAACTCCCTTCACTAACTATAGCCCTTGGTTACTAAATATACTTTATATCTAGCACTTTCTATACTGAAAAATTTCTATTCTCTTAAAGATTCATCACAACCAAGGATTCCTTAACCATTGGATTTGCAAACCAAATCCCCAGTACCATTTATGTGAAGAGACTATATATCATGACTAGTGATCACTTTTCAAAATAAAGTAAAATCTGTTGACTCATTTTATTCAACAAAATAGAGGAAATAATAACTATGTTGCAAATCAATAGATTTTGAGGCAACCTATCATATCTTCTTTGTCTACTTTGAAGGTGAATCATGAATAATTTACTATGTCTAACTCTTAAAGAAACCACTAACTCTAATCTCTACCTTCTTTGGAACATTCTCCTATCGTACATAAAATCAATAAGCAACTTATATCTCGATACAAATTCATCAAATTCAATAACCTTTTAGACATTTTAGATAACAAAAAAGGATAAATCATATTGATTACCCTCAATAACTTTCAAAATTACATAGACAATAAAAAGAATATCGTGAAAATATAAAAAAAAAATACAATAAGGGAAAATCAAATAATATAAAATAAAGAAAAAAATTTGGATGAAAATGATGATGATAACCAAGCCTCCTCCACTATGCCTTCTTTTGTTAGGTCCCTTGCATTGCTACCTTTATCTTCCAACAATGATCTCTCTCTCTCTCTTTCTCTTTCTACCAACCCCCTAACAACAAAATAAGCCCTAAAATCCCTCTCTCTGGTTCGAAGCTTGATGATGACAACAACAAATAGAATGAATTTAAAGATTGATCTTTATATTGCCTTATGATTTAATTTTGTTGCATCAACGAATTGAGTCATTGATGAATTGTTAGTGCTAGTTGATTAAATCAAATCTCATCTCATTTAGACTAGAGAAGGAATATCGCTTAAAGTGGATATTACCTGTCATTCACATTCTTAAAGGATTGGTAGGATGACAAATACTAGCCTAAAAGGATGGTTCAATTTTTTATATCCAAAGCTTTATAGAGATAAAGCGCTAAACTTGTTAGGTATTACTTAGAGACTTAAACATAGACTTACTTAGATGGCAAACATCATTCACAAAGAGAGAGAGAGAGAGAGATGGACATCACTTATTTCCATTATTGCTGTTTATGTAGGTTATTGCTAGTGTTTCATCATTGCTATGCTACTTCTTAGAGGAACTCATGGCTATTGTTGATTTCTAATAGTTATGTCTTGTAATAGACAAAGTGTTGCTAATTTTGAAAGAATCAAAGGAGTTGGTAAGTGGAGTTTTTGGCTATTGCTATTGTTTTGAAGAAAACATGCTGCAAGGAGATCATGGTATTAGATTTTTAGTGCGATTTATGTCCCTTGATGCTAGCTCCTTGTTGAACAACTTTAAGAGACCAAAGACCTACCATGACCAGTGATTTTTTTATGAATTTATTTGATTCTTGAGCTTTATGCTATGAAATAAAGTCTTAGTGAGCTTCTTTAGTAGTTGTGGTCTTCCATTGTTGATGGTGATTGGGAATAGTAATGATGAGTAACCTTTTGTTATGTAGTTGTAGATGCTTAGGCATTATCGTCATCCTCATAATTTTTTTTTCTATTTTATCTTTTTCTAAATTTTCTCCATTATTTTATCACTTCTATAGTTTTAAAAATTTGTTATGTGGTCATACCATATGCAAAATATATGGGCCTTATATGTGCTAGAGGGGGGAATTTGCTTAGTTTTGAATAGTAAAGGTATTGTGCAATTCCAAAAGTGCATTGTAATAGTGGATTGATTGGGATTCTAATGTACTAATTATATAATTTGGCATTTTTAAGAAACATTATGTTTATATGCTCTATGATACCATTCTTGAGGAGTCATCATTGCCCTTGACTAATTTTTAATGTTCTTCTTAATCATAATGTTCAAGTATATAAAATTATGAACCATAACATTCTTGTCCTTATAGAAATATACCTAAAGCTCTTCAAATTATCATCACTTATGGAGAGAAAATACTTATAACTTAAAGTGTTGGGACATAAGTGAACGCTTAAAGTAACCACACAAAATAGGGGGTATTTTAGTTGTCAAAATCATGATTCTAATCATGTGATTTTGAGAGATTTTTTCAAGTTAAGTTGTATATAAAATATTTCTTTTATAAAATCTTACATTTTTAACTTATTGTACATGTTAAACTTGGTATAAATTTAAGTTTTTAAACGATTTACTGATTCTAGTATAGGTTGAATGGGCAATATATATATATATAGGCTTCTCTAGCTTATTGACTATTACGACACCAAATCATTATCCTTATCCTATTCTAATCTTTTTCCTCTTTTCCTCTCTCTTAATCCATTATTAGATATTCATAACTTCATTCGTGTTATAGCTCCAATAGAATTGTTTATAGGGAAAACTATATATTTAAGCTTATAGTATCAATAAATCAAAATGAATTGAAATATTTGGTTAATCTTCAATCATTACTTTTTACAAATAAAATAATGGAAAAAAAATTAATTTCAACCTTGCTTATCCTTGTTTCTCGAATGTTAAATTATAGGTCAAGATTTTTTTTTGTGAAAAAAAAAACTCAATTTCTTTATTTCTATCTTATATTTCAAGTATTTCATAACTACTATAAGCAAATTTATAATTTTTTTAAAGCAATTTTATATAAGTTGTAAAAACTTATATTTATGTATTTCAATTATATGTTTCCAATTTTATAGACCTTGTAATGATTCTGGATAGAATTATAAGTTTGACAACCTTCGAGGAGATGGTTTTGAACCTGGAGACGATTTGAAAACTAAATGGTTATCATAAGATAAGCTAAACTCGTACACAAACAAATGGATATGATGCACCACTTGCATCATAATAGCTATAATGATATGATGTATAATTGAGCTAAATGGGGTGCTTGCTATTAACCTAACTTAAGGGTTGGATAAAAGGAAATTTGGACTTAAAATAGCAATGGCTACACATAAGAATATGTTATTTATACTATTCTAATTATGGCAACTAATAGGTTCTACACAATTACCAAAATGGATCTTACACTAAAACTGGTATTCATGTGATGTTACAAGGACAAAAATGGCATTTGACAAAATGAAAATGCATATGACATCTTAGGGTTAAGGTCAATGTTAGTATCAAGGACACATGTTAATAGATGAGTGGATGTTTTTCTACCATTGTGTAGCAAACTTTGTATGGATGGGGACGCGGTTGGGGTCTAGTAAATAGCTTGGACTCATAGATGGACAGCTTGAAAAAAACAACGGCTAAGCTACTAGCCGAACTTACAAAGCTATTTTTAGTCAAACTAATGGTTAACATCTTCTACCTAAGGGATGGTGTAACAACGATGGGAGCTCAAGTACTTAGATAGTTTGGTTTTTTGTAGGAGTCTAACCTCTTCCTCAATAAGCTGGTGGGAGAGAGATTGACAAACTAAGGTAGTCAGTCCATGAGCTCAGGATTAGGTCAACAGTCCTTGATTCCTATCGCAACTGCCTTTAGAATGAATAAGGAATGGACCATGAAGATTTAAGTGAATGTAATTAAGTGTCCTCTTGATTGTATATTTAGCAATAAAACTAACATGCATATGCTGATCAAATAAATAATGTTCATAAAACTTCTCAAGATTGTGCTTGAGAATCAGACCCCTACTACATAAAATAAACATCCTTTTTTCCCTTGTATGCACCAACTACATCTAACATAGCTTGAATAAATTTGACTTTGATATAGATGAAAATAGTGCGTTACACCAAAAACTATGGATTTGTACAAAATACAAAAACTACTTGACTTTGATTCTTTCATCAGCATATTGCTTTTTGGAAAATGCTCATGTTAGATGACTTAAAAACACATTTACAACCATTGGCATCAAGAAGACTTAGTGTTATCAAAATTTTCTTCAATTAAAGCCCATGTCTTACGTTAGACAATATTCTAATGATGCCATCATATTTCTTAATCTCGACTATGTCAATATCAATTACCTTGTAAGCAACAATACAACTCATAAAAACAAGTACACATTTAACTAATTTATGAATGGAAAGCCAATCTTGATTAGGAAACATGTAGTAAAAGTACCTAAAATCAACTATCATCTTGTCACTAGCCTTATCCTTGATAACGTCAGCATCAACCATTTCTATCCTCTGTTTTCATTTTTCAATACTATGGCATAATCCTTGTATGTAGATAAGCCTATTTTTTGTTTATGATAATTGGATTAAATGGATACGACTAATTCATACGTATGAATATTACTCATTAGGATTAAGAAAACAGCCTAGGAATCACCTACTCAATATAACTCATGAATCAAGCAATTTTAGGCGTTTGTTACAATTCAAGAATCATTAAGAAAACAATTGTGGAAAAATCCATAATGTATATTAAGGTTATAATATTCTAATAACAAAACGATATTGAACCCTTTACTATAGTTTAAAATGCATTAGGGAAAATTGGACCAAAAATAGACGCAAAGCACGGCATCTCAAAATTTAGGTAAATGTTAAGTCATTTCGAACGCATAGTCACTGCCATTCTAACAATAGTTGAAGTCTCCTAATGCTCAGAATCTGGAAGCTTCTTAGTTAGATACCGTCTCGAAATTAGTTGGATAGTAAGCCTACATTCTATTGACCTTTAACCTACCATTAGGATAGGGTTAACCCTTGATGTGATTAGTGTCTTTTTCTCCTTATTCATATGGCTCCTTATAGCTAGACGCATGCCTCCATTAACCATGCCTCTCGTTCAGATGGCACAAGCTTGTCATTTGAATGGTAGGCTAAAATCTAATAATTCCTCTCTTATGCCCAACAACTATAGCAACCCAACACTCCTTCCACTTCTAATGATCTCAACCCTCAAACATATCAAACTCGAACACCTTGAAGCCTTAGCATAGATCACAGAATCAACCCTCAAACATATAAGTCTCTATACCTATAAGAAGTCTCAAAATCAAAATCATTAAGAATTTTATAAGCTTGTTGTCTGTTTAATCAATTTAGGTTGAAAACCACAATATAGGGGATAAGTAATGAGGATCGATAAATTCACCAATATATAGAAAGAGATTATAAAGAACATTTAAACCTCACGAGACTCTTAAGTATGTTTGTTTCAAACTTCATCTCAAACAGAGAGATAAAAGGAATATAAAAGAAAATCCTATATAAGATATAATAGGCCTTGAAATAAATTAGAAATGGAAATACATGAGTGGAACAAAGCTAAAAATAAAGAGGTTGCTAATTATGGTCAGTAGTTGATAATGATCCTTAGTAATCAACTGGCAATAGGTGACTATTGAATAATATGTTGTAGCGAACTAGTTAAGTATTACAAGAGATTATCATCATAATTAAAAATTGATCATTTCTCCTCTAATTCATTTAATCTTCATTCAATTTACCTTCCATCTACTCATCTCCATCTTAGCACAATTCTAATCGAATAGAATGGGCTAAACATATTTGAAAATAAGACTAATATCAAGTTCCATCATCTTAGGTCGCAATGGTTATAAACTAGCCCAAACTGTCATTTACTAATGACATTAGTGATGCTATTGCCTGCTTTTATGAAAACTTGTGATTTTCACTCTGGATTTAACTCAAGGTCTCTATTTTATCTCAATTTATGTACATATAAGTTATATGTTTTCTTTAAGCATTAGGTATTTTGTGGATATTGCCTTTTGTAATGTTCCAAGTCAAAAGCAGTGAATAATTAAGCTAACAAATACTAATGAGTCCATTTCAATCATTTAGCCTAAAAGTTTCAAACTTGTGTTGACAAGGAATTTACAACCATTGTTTTATAAACTAATACCATAACCTTTTACAATCCATATGGGATACTTAACCATAGGGTCTTACAATTTTCTCTCCTCTTTAAACACGTGATATCCCTATTGCAAAACCTTACAATTGGGCTTAGATCTTATTTGCATTGACAAGAAGTTCACAACAATTGTTTTATAAACTAGTAGCGCAACCTCTTGCAATTCATATAAGATAATTAATCATGGAGTCTCACAATCTTCTTTTCTTAAATATGCGGCGTTCTCATCATGAGACCTTATAATGGGGCCCAAATCTTCCCTCTTTTTTAGTGTATGATTTAAATCACCTACTATCTACAGATCATCTTAGAAGCATGTAAGGAGTCATCCCTAGATGAAATTCTCTAAGGGGTCTATTTTAATACTATTTATAACGTCTCATGTTAAAAGCAGTGAATAATCAAGTCAATATATACTAATAGGCTCATTGTAACCACTTAGTCTAAAAGTTTTAAATTTGTGTTGATAGGGTCTTTACAACTATGATTTTATAAACTAGTAACATAATCTCCTATAATCTATTAGGACATTTAATCATGGGATCTCACACCTTTTTTTGTGTTATATATATGTATTGTGTTCTACTAAAAAACAACAAAAAAAAAAAAACGAAAAAAGGGAAAGAAAAAGAACAGCACAAGGTATTTTACGGACATTGCCTTTTTGTGTGTTATATGTATGCATTGTGTTCTTAGGAAAAAAAAAAAAAAACGAAAAAAAGAAAAGAAAAGGAAAAATGGTTTCCTGCGTTTTACTAATTCTACCGTGTAAATTCCAAGGATTGTTATAACGTGAATGTATCATTCGGCAGATGAGTCATAGACTCCATCAACTTAATTTACGTGATGAAATTAAAAATTATGTTTCTGGACG
This sequence comes from Lumnitzera littorea, assembly GCA_024138015.1. Taxonomy (NCBI): domain Eukaryota; kingdom Viridiplantae; phylum Streptophyta; class Magnoliopsida; order Myrtales; family Combretaceae; genus Lumnitzera; species Lumnitzera littorea. The sequence continues at coordinate 93,120,866 of JAMXBB010000010.1, forward strand.
GAATTTTTCTTTCATCTGTGAGAGAATTTGAAATTAAAGTGCGTAATGTGCTTTTTGTAGATAATGTTGAATAATTCCTTTTCTGTTTTTTTCTTCTCGTTTTTATGGTACAAATGTTAAAATCATTTTTGGTAATGATATATGCTATGGTTTGGTTAAAGTTGCAACATCATCTACCCATAACGTTAATTTGACTCTAATTGCTTGAGTTGGTACGACAATCCTACAAGTAATTAACAAAAGAGATAACTACAATGGTGCTAACGTATGCTTAGCGCATAAGGTAAATGGTTGCTTTGTGTTTTTAAATGTATAAATAGGTGGTGAATATAATTATAAACGATGGTGTAGACTGTTTTTATCAATAATAGATAACTATCAATTATATTTAAATATATATTAATAATAATGGATCCATGTATTTATGTGTTAGAATCTACTCATTAAGACATATGCTGTATTAATATTATTAAAGGCTTTCTTATAAAAAAAAAAGTCTTTTATATTTTTGAAAATGCAAATAGGTGGAAGTAGTCCTCACAACCAGAAAAGAAAAGGGTAGGGGTATTGCATCTAAAATTGAATAAGCATTTAGGTTGATTTTTATTTTTTATATTTTTTCTTTGATAGGATCAAAATTTGGCAATAAGTTCCAATGGGAGATTAATATTTCAAAATAATTAAATAAGACATCAATGTTTCATAAAGAGATTTAAATAAGGGATTTGATTATTATAAAACTATAATTTAATAACCTTTCTATAAAATCATTTGAGCCAATTTGTGAAACGTAAATTCCTTATTTGGATTTTTCGAAAAATTGATTCCTTATTCGAACCACTTTGTAAAACGTTTATCTACTATTTGAATATTTCAAAATATTAATATCTTATTTAAATTTACTTCTTAACGTTAATATTGTAATTTTTTGAGATTAAATATAATCCATATATATGGGTCTTATTTCCTACGTGCAGACTATACTATTTTAAATGGTTGAAATATTCATGGAAAATGAACCTAAAACTATGTGTAGCTTGTTTCACCTTCCTCATTCTCGTTATTTTGATGTTAACTACATCACTCAAATAATGGACTATTATTTATAATAATTCATCAACTATTTGTATTACTAATAACTGATATCAATTTTTTTTGTCACTTTAGATAACATATTTACATTACTAAAAATATAAATAACCTTTTTATGTACTTATCTGAAATATACATCATCCTTAAGGTAATAATTCCATCTTTTATGTTTTATAATTAGCATTGTAAGAAAATCCAATTTACTCTTTTTTAATAAGCTAAGTTTCTATCAAGATATAAGGACGCAATATTGATAGAATTAGAAAAATATATAAAAAAGTTCCTAACTTTTACTTGTGTTTATGAATCAGTTCTTAACTTTTTATTTAATTTATTTTAATCCTCAACATTTTAGTAAATTTACAAAAAATCAAATCCGTTAGTTTTTCCGTTATACGTAGATATGTTGAGGATTAAAATAGACTAAATGAAAAAGGTTAAGGACCGATTCGTATATATAAATAAATGTTAGGGATTTTTTTTACTTATATGGACCAATTATATACTGATACGTATGTACAATAATGAAAAATTTAACTGAGTTCAATGGAAGAACTTATTTGATACAATTAAAAAAAGGTTTAAGACTAAAATGGACTATATAAAAGATTAATGATTAATTTGTAAAAACGTGAAATGTTAAGAACTTTTTTATATTTTTCTTGAATTATATAGCTAAATGATTATTAATTATTTTGTATTTATGATGCCTCCTTCCTACTAACAACTAAGATTTTAGGTAATCGGAAGCTATTCAACTTTGTAATTCTCATCCTGGCATTCTTTTTCAGGCTTCATTTCATTATACAATTAAGGTAGCATAGTCGAAAGCGTAATTATTGGGATTCACTCATTATTAATATATTATAAAACTTATTAGAGATTAGGGTGAATGGATAATCTTATTATATAGAATATCGACCCATACACTACTCGATTCGAGTAGGTACTAAGGATTATAAGATAAGTTTCAAATATCAATTTTCTACAACCTGTTTTGATATGATAGGGAACTTCATACTCACCATGAAATCTACATTTTATGATAAACAAGATATGAATTCCAAGGTATTCATACCCTTCTCCTTAAAATTTATTATATCATATAATATATATTAATAAATGAAAAAAAAAACCTTACATTTTCTTCGATCAAGAAAATTTAAAAAATAAAAATAATAAAATATTGATGTTAAAAAGAAAGGGCTCCAACTCAAAACAACCCTAAATCTATACCTAATAGTTAAAACCTAAAAAGTAGCCTTAAACTTCAATAGGCAATATTTACTTTTAGTTCTAAAGAACTTTTATCTCCTTCTTTTTTTTGTTCTTCTTTAAAGAATGTTATTTAATGTTTAGGTTCCATGTGATGATTGAAAAGCAATCTTTTAGCATGGAAAAAAAAAATATATAATTAGAATATACTATAAAACTTGTGTGAAGTTGAAGTTCACAAAAATATATAATAAATTCATAGGTTCCACAAAATACCATATACCTTGTATGTTTTATAGGGTTGAGGCTCTAGGATGATTCTAAAGTAATATTGGATAAGGAGAATTACAATGAAAGAAATCAACGTTTAGGGATAAGTTTAAATAATAGATCAATATTTTACAAAATAGTTCAAATAAAGGATTAATATTTAAAAAAGTTTAAATAAGTTATCAATATTTTATAAAATAGTTTAAACAATTTTATAAATTAGTTATTATGAATCCCTTATTTAAACTGTTTTGTAAAATATTGATTTTTTGTTTGAATTTTTTGAAATATTGATTCTTTATTTGAACTTTTTAAAACATTAATTTTTTATTTAAATTTTTTGAAACATTGATTTCTTATTTAAACTTATCTCCAAATATTGATTCTTTTTACTGAAAATTTCCCAATATTGGATAGGTCCCGGTTTCAAAAATTTCGAAACTCATACAGCATATATTATGAGTAAAACTTTATAATTTACTCACCTTATATACACTGATTTATAGAGGTACTTGCCTATTCATAACTTATCATGGGTGGTTGTATATACTTGCCTATTCATAACTTGTCATGGGTGATTGTATATAACTGAGTAGAATCATATAAGTCGTTGGCCTACTCAATCAGGGTTGGATAAGGAATGGGTGTGGCATTCAAAAAGTCGGTATTAGTGACGCACTTACAAAATTACTTCTAATTTAAGTAATTTAAGGTTAATGTCTTGAAATGTGAGCGACATATGCAATTTTTTTTTTTTTTTTTCCAGAGTGGATGAATAGTTTCCATTTTATACAACTATACATGTGCTGTGACGTAAAAAGCTGTCGTCTTTATATAATTTGTTTCTTCCGGATGGATAGGTGTCTTGACAAACCAAATACATTACGTCCTTAAAAAAAGTAAAAACCTTTTAGTTTACACTTTCCATTCGGATTAAAACTAAATTATTTAAACTATCTAAATCAATAACCCAACCATTATAGCACAACTTTTTACGGGTTTAAATATATAGTTGCTTGGAGCACAAATGGTGAAGCCATTTATCGTAATGAAGTTAACCCGGACGACCTCGTGCTTGATTTCGACTTTTACAAAGTCGGTGTTGGGCTTGCATAATTCTTTGTATATATTATTTTGTGGATAGATGGACCTTGTCTCTAATTTAATGTAATCAAGAAAAAAAAAAAAATCTTTAGTCATTAAATCAAGTTCAGTGGTCTACCGACTTTCGAGATCCGTCTGAATCGCGTTGTTATTCCCAAAAATTATGATGACATAATTTAAAATGTCATCAACGTTAATATTTGATAATAATAATAATGACAAAATAGTACAACTAAATTATTATATGTTATATGGAAACAGATTTTATGCTTCGGTGGTTATATTTATATTCCAGTCCAAACGTATAGTTTAAACGATTGTCGAGTTAATTTGCATTGATTAGAAAAAGACATGGCTAAATTCAATAATAACCATGTTATATCAATTAAGAGCAAAAGAAACTATTTGTTGATTTATTACTAGTGATTATATTTACTTATCATCATAACATACCTATCTATCTATCTTTCTATCTATCTATCTATCTATCTCTCTTTATATATATATTTATTTTGGTATGACGTAATTCTCAAATATCAGGATGTGATTATTAGTTGACTTATGAATGGTTATAATCTATTTCATCTAAAAGAAGAAAAAAATTTTTTCAAAGTGCTCGTCTGTAGATATTTTAATTCGAAGCTCATTCAAGAAAAACCTTAGCTATGAGCTAATTGAGAGGTGATACTTATCAAACACAAATGGAATGGAAACGAAATACTTATTCCATTGTTTTACAAAACATCGATGACTCAGATATAAATGGAAAGCACACTTTGGACCTTTTTAAACATTTGTAAAATAGGACCTCCTTAACTTTTCCGCCCACCTCGAATGGGAAAAACAAGGTTTAGGGTTTAAATAAAAGAATTGTCAAACATTAAAAATTAAAATGTGTGCTTTTCCATAAAAATATTAAAACCGTTTTAATTAGAAAGTATGAAAGCAGGTGGCAGCCAAATTCTGAAGAAAGTAAATTTATAATTATCTTATTATTATTACAGTTAGGGATGAAGTGTTTCAACTTAATTTATTCGGTTAAAAAATCGATATTCATAAAATTAAATTATAAGTTTTAACATATAGAAACAATATCAGTATTAACCAAATATCAATGTGTGATATATTATTGGAAATAGGAACTGAGAATAGAATAAGATGGGAAATTATATCTAATATGTTTTTAATATTTTATCACATGAGTTTTCTACACGTACCTGATCAAAACCTCGGCATGAATTTCTATACCACGAGATAGGCATCAGAAGTAATAATTCCACTATAGTCTTAGTCTTAGGGCATACTGTATTCATTTGAAAAAATATAATATATGTATATTTTTTTTTGAAAAAAAAAAACGGAGAATAATGTATTGCTTCCTGGAAGCCATCCATCGGTTATATATCAATATTAATACTAAAAATCTGTGGGACAAATTAAATATCGAATTACCCATCAAGTTGACTCTTTTTTCTGCTTCAGTGTCATGCGAATCATGCACATTAGGCTAAATAATTTTTAGGGAGAGAGGACATGTGTCATCCGTCCTTTCCGACATTTTTCTACACGTATTCTCAAGAAAAGCATTCTCCGAATTGAGTTATCGTCTTGTATGTATTTCAGATGGCACCTTTAACGTGTATTTCCAGAATTGTTCCGTTGGAAAAATCTATCTGTTGTCTAAAATTATTCTCTTAAAATGTTGATATGTATATAATTAATGGTTAATGTCAATAGTTAAAATTATAATAAAGAACATGTTGTTATTATATTATCACAAGATAATTAAAAAAATTAGAAAATCTCAGTTATTGATTTTGTAATTTTGCTAAAATTACATTAAAGAATCCATTTCCATCTTATATTGCTATTTCTCCACTAAAAAAGGAAGGTTATTTAGACTTTTTATCATTTTGTAATAAGAAATATATGATTTCTCATGTTATGCCAAAATATGGTGAAAACCCAAAGCATTTAATATCTTTCTAGTAATAAAAATAAGTTTTGAAAATTGACAACGATAAATTAAAAGTAATAAATTTAAGTCTATGATCGGTCATAGCTACTTCATTATCCTCAAGAAATGCGATCTGGTTCAAAAAATTGAAAAGCTCAACTTATGTGAGATCGGTTTTTAGGTACAAATCCATAAACTGCCTCTACCTACTTAAGAATCGAATCACTCTCTAATGAAACAAAAAACAAGATTAGGAAAACCAAAGTATTTAGATTTAAGCATGGCTAGTTTCAGGTTCAAGGGTGTAAGGAGGTGATTTACTATGCTTAAAGTTTATCTAACTAACTAGCAAACATCAACCGGTTAATCATAAAATTTAACTCATGAAATAGGACATTAATTGCTTGGAAGAAGGAACATGTCAATAACAACAAATTGATTATTGAGAAGTTGACAAAAAAGCTAGCGCATTAATAAAGTAAGCCTGCCTCTTATCTTGATATTATAAAAGAAAGAAAACCCTAACTAGAGTCAGATAAAGTGCAGATGCAAAAACTATATTTACATCAAGAACCATGCTTGAATTACATCTAAAGTGGAGATTAAGATACAAAATTTTTTATCGAACTACCCTCTCAAAATGGGCTAAAAATGAAGTATTTGAGAATCCAAGATAATGATAATGTTTGGGTTTATAAAGAGGAGGATATAGTAGTGGGGCTCATGAAATTTTTCATGGACTTATTTCCCTTAAGAGTATGATCACAACAAATAAGAAGTTTTGAACTTTCTCGATTTCATCGTATCAGAAGAGCATTAAAATTGGCTATTTCGTCTTACAAAGAATTACAAGGACAAAAATATAGTTTTAAGCATAAGGGCTTTGAAAGCACTAGGTTGTGATGGCTTTAATGGACTCTTCCATCAATTTAATTCAAAATGCTTTGGTGAACTATCTTATTGAACCCATCAAACACTTCTTTGAAGCATATATGTTTCTTGTAAATATAAATCCTATTTATCTTGTTCTTATTCGTAAGCTTATATATGCCCTGAAAATAGTTCAAGGTTCTATCAATTTAGTTTATGCGACCTTTTATATAAGATCATTTCTAAAATCTTAGCAAAGAGGTATCAAGTCATTCTCATTTCTAGTATGTCTTTCTTTCAATGTGCTCTTATATCGGATTGGCTCATACAAGATAATGTGTTTATAGCTCATAAGGTGTTTGATGCTCTTAAACTAAAAAAAAATTGAGTAGAGATCACATGTGTGCAATCAAAATAGATATTATCGAAACATATATATGACGAGACCAAGTAGAGTATCTTAAAAGCTCTAATACATAAAATGGGTTTAATTACGTTTCAGTTAATTGAATCATGAAATGCATCTTACTATTTCGTATAATCTCACGGTGAATGGTAAACATGTTGGCACTATTAATCCTACTATAGGTATAAGGCGAAGGGATCCCATTTTCCTTATTTATTTATTTTAGTAGTTGGCACTTTATTGATATAATTCATAAAGTGAATCAGCAAGGGAGCTTAAAGGGTCTTAAGATTAGAAGACAAAGTCCCAAGTTAATTCACTTACCTTTTTTTTTTTAGATGATTTTCTTTTTTTTTTTTTGTAGAAGCTTCAAGTGCAAACATAAATAAGTATAAGGAAATTTTTAGTTCTTATGGAAAGGCTTTTAAGCAATTTATTAGTTTTCAAAAGTTTTCCATTACTTTTAATGGTAATACTTATAGTGAGATTAGAGACTTATCTTATGATAGGCTTTAAATTGTAAAGGCGAGGGAGCTTGAGAAATATTCAAGTTTTCCTTTGAATGGGGGTAAGTTCCAAAGGCAAATTATTAATTTTATTCAAGAAAAAAATCATAGGAAAGCTCTAAGCTAGAAGAAGCTTTTGCTGTCACATGGAGGTAGAGAAACTCTCATAAATCTATGCTATTCCTACAATGCCATGGGAGGTTATTCCCAGACTCTTATCATCATCATGTGAAAGTGATGACCTTGGACAATGAAGGACATTGTCTAATGTATATTAAGTTTCTAATTAAATCTTGAATAATAGTTTGTTATTCCAATGTAAGGGTGATCAACCAAACTTTCACGAGTAGATTGGATAAAACATGCACAAAATAAATAACACTCAATTAAAGAAATAATAGAATAGTATAATTTCAATGTCACAAGAAAACATCATTTTAGAATCTAACTCGATTATAAAAGAAGTCGATACACTAAAATCACACTTTTGTTATTATTTGATAGTCCCATCCAAATGGTTGTAAAGGGCTATTCCAATGGCAGTAAGGGTTAGGCACTAACTTTAGGCGAGTTGTCTAATGTCATTGGTGAAACATTTGGATGCCCTATTTCAAGGAAGCATGAATGACGAGAGGTAAGTGCACTGTCAAATTAAAGTATAATAAATGAATTTTGAGTTAAAATTATGGATCCCTCAATGAAAGATTGAATTAGAGGAAACACTGAATTGTTAATATTTTTCCTCAATTCCCAATTATCTAACCCAACAAATAGGCATTAAATTAAATAAGAGAAATCTAAATTAACAAAACCTTAATTAATAAAATGAAGGAACAAGAACAATAACTAGAAAAGAGAATCAAATAATTAAAGAACACATAGCCTTAGTAAATAAATTATTTACTATCTAATCCTATGCAACTATAATTCTCAATGATTTATTAGACCATGGGAATTCCTAATATAAGTTAATTGGACTTGTATCTCAAATCAACTCATAAGCTTAAGTATATCTTACTTGAATCGCTTCTATAGTACAACATCCTAAGATCATATTACACTCTTGAATTTCATTATTAGGTTACCATAATATGGAGAAACTAAATAGCCGAACTTTAGTCTACTTAATTACTTCTGATTACACTAGTCTATTTGCAATAGGATCTCGTAAACTCTATAACAAACTCAAATAATAAATCAATAGCTAGCAATACTGATTTAAAGGCAATATGCATAATGTAATTAGATCACAAAAAGCAGTATCATTTATTGAAACGTAAGACAATGTTGAATAAAGAAACTAATGTTTAATAATAATTTACTAAGAATTATTGAATCAAAAAATGGAAATTAAATCATAGACTTACAAGAGGAAGAGAATATTCTAAATTTGGGGTTACAAGAAAACTTTCAAAAAATAAGAGATTATTTTGCCAACAACATGTTCATGCCCTAAGACCACAATTGTGAGCCTCCAAGCGCAATTCTCCTTTGCAATTAAAACTCTTCATATTCTTGGACAAGGGAATCGTGGTTAGAAGCACAGGTGTAATCTTTAACCATGATCTTCACTAGACTTCAATTTTTAGCTAAAATGCTTTCTTTGAATTCAATAATCATTGTAATCTTTATTGACACTCCAAAACTTCTCCAAATTTCTTTAGAAATTCATCAAAAACTCTTCAACATCCTACAAATGAAATAGTTCAGAAATAAGCTCAAATTACTTCAAAAGTAATATGTACAATCAATAAAACCTTATAAAACAATACTAAAATATGTTTGCTAAATAAGTGTCGTCAATGAGTATCTACTAAGTTGTTGTCCAAAAACCTAGACAAAGGCATTTAGACGACATTACAAAACATAATAATAGTAATGTAGGAGCTTGATGCGGATGGGAGTCGCGCATCCGATAAAAATTGAGATCTTTAATGTTAAATAATAAAAGAAATAATTTTGTGGATTTTCTATTTAGAGAGCAACTAAAAAAAAAAAAAGAGATATAAACCAATATTGAATTGGATATAATGCACTAATTCAATAAACAAATTAGTTTGATTAATTCTTAAAATTGATATAACTCACAATTCTAAAGATCAATCGGTCCATAATAATAATCTGATATGACTCACAAATTATAAGAAAATATCGCCACAATCTTAAAAGATTGATTAGATAAAGGAACAAAGAAAAACTCTTATGAACAAATTCAATGGTCAATTTTATTAAGCATTTGGTATAACTCACAAATATTTAATATGAAGAAAATGTTGCCACAATCTTAAAAGATTGATAAGACAAAGGAATAAAGAAAATCTCTTATGAACAAATTCAATGGTCAATTTTCGAATCAAGCTTCCGATATGACTTACGGATATTTAATATGAAGAAAATGTCGCCGCAATCTTAAAAGATTGAAAAAACAAAGGAATAACTCTTATGAACAAATTCAATTGTCATTGTCAATAACACATCTCCTTTTACATTAATGTTTACAAGCTTATTTATAATACCTTTCTAGGATACTATAAATAAGGAAATAATATTAAAAAAAAAATACAAATCAATATTACAAAATAAAAAGTAGTAACATGACCAAGGCTAGGTTCACACCCATAAACTAGCCTATGTTTCTCATGTTTCTAAGTCGTCCTTCGATTTTTGCAAGAATTTCCCAAACAGTAGGGTCCACAACTAAAGAACATAGCTACGTTTCCTAGTTGTAGTCCTCTCAACCTAACTTCCTTCCAATTGGCTTAAGCCTTAACTTCTAGCTTTGATCATATAGGTCGATCTCTTCATCATTACCTCCACCCTAGAAAAATTCAACCCAAATCTTGGACCAATATTCCTCCTAGATTGAACTCTAACCTGCAAAACTCAATAAGGATTAAATGAAAATGTTCAACCAAGCTAAGCTTGCTAATTGTTTCCACAAATCCTTTTTGGAACAATAATTCCCAAAGTGTCACAGCATCAACTCCATTATTCCTCATAGGCTTATGACAAACATCCCGTAGTCTTAGCAAAAATTTGCTCCAACTCAGGTAAGGTTGACTCCAGTCATTGTATTAACATCAAACCTCAACTACTCTAAAGTAAACCAATTCCCTTAAAAGCCACAGTAATACTTGCTTCTCTAACCAAAAGTTCCTATGACAATCCATAAAGATGTAACCTTCCAAAATGTCCATAGAACCTCAAATATCCATGTACCTTCACCTCCTTTACACCTACTCCAACATAAACAACCATTAATGACTCCATGAATAATTCCCATAAGCAGAAACATCTTATATGGTGTAACAAGCACAATAGAATTGCAATACTCTACACCGGCACATAATCCCATAAATAGATCAAAATAAGTTAGTAAAAAAGGCAGAAGGTGAAAATATAAATGACTATAATTACCATTAGCCTTAGGAGTTAATAGCATCATAGCTATATTAAGAATTACATCAAATCCCACTATAGGTCTTTCTAACTCGATCTTCACACCCCTACTAATAACCTTTGGTTCTTCATTGATTTCAATCTCAGGTTCTACCATCCTATCTTCATATTTTTTTTTTCTTCACAAAAATCGCTACTTATTGCTTTAGACACCAAACAGTAGAGTGCCCATATTTGATACACTTGAAGTACTTTGTCTTGATGACCTTCTTCTCAGCTTTAATGATGTTAAGAACCTCTTTCTTTTTAACCACTACATCTTTATGCTTATAATGTGTAGGTGTAAGTTTGGCAAATTGACAACTTAGACTTAACACTTGAAAATTTAGGATGTTTATGAAATCAGTCCATATAGGTTCGGAATTAGCCATAGCTACCTAAAATTTGGTTAAGGTGGCTTTATAAATTAAAATTTTGAAATGGAATATTAAAATATTACTATAGGCTAAAATGATAAAACTAACTCACTCGCTAGTAAAATTTTAAGAGATTTTGAAAAATGGACCCAAAATATAAGAAGAGGTTATAAACAAAGTAAATAAATTAGAAGAGTAATAAATGAAATGAAAAAATAATAAATATATTTTATAATAAGATAAAATAATCGTAACAAAATGTATTTGGTTATTTAAGAATATAAAATCTTTCGTAGAAGCTCCCACTTATAATGAAAACTAACCTAAATAACTAAATATAATAAGATAAGTTAGATAACTTCCTTAACAAGTCATGGAATCAGGTTTATTGTAAAAACAAGGAGTTTTGTTGCTAGTTTTGGTTAAAAACTATCAAGAAGACCATGGTTTGGATGACAATATTGCACCCAAAATTGCCCTACTAATCTATGTCTATAAATTAAGAAAGTCCACAGTTGGCATTTACTTAGCTTGAGATCCTCTGCCACCAAAATTAGAGTGTATGTTGGAGCTATAGTCGTATCTTGAAGATACAATTCACTTTTTAATCAAACTCATTGGCTATGCTTATAAATGCTAAGTAACTCCACATATAAAGGCCTTTGCATTCTTACTCTCATTTACATTACTTTCCTTTAAATACTTTTTCGAGCCTTCTCTAATTTAAGCATTAAAGTAATTACATTCAAACTACCTCTAATAACCCTATGAGCTTATATTTGTTATTTGTATAGGTTGTTCCAAACTTCAACTACACCTAAAGAAAGTTGACCATCAATAAGTTCCAAGCATGTTTATGGTATGTATTAAGGTCATATCATATATTTTATCATATGAATACAAGTTCCAAAAAGACATGTCATACTATCTTACAACATATCTTATCATATATGATCACATAAATCTATGGCTCGACAATAACAGGTTCCAAAATTCATCTCCAGTGATGATAAGCAGCACATAAAATTATAAATGAGACAAATAAAATAATATAAAAAAATTTAGCAATCATTAAAAAAAAAAAAAAAAAAAGGCCGTCCTCATCCGAGGGTCAATTTATATTGGCTTTAGATCAGGACCGTTAACACTAGTAACCAATATTAGGAGAACAGAAATAATAAAAACTTTAACTACAACAAAACAAAAACAATTTTAATGCATCCTAGTAGCCTATATTTCGTTTCTTTCTAATATCTCACTAATATAAAACTAGACAAACAAAAGTAACGGCCCCTCGCCTTTCCGGATCCAACAATCGACGAACCAGTCTTATAAATTCATATCCTCTTCCCCCTGCTTCTCCCGATTAAATCTCCCTCTCTATCTCTCTCTCGCTTTGTGTCTCCTTCCTTTCCCCTATCTCTCGCTCTCTCTCTCTCATCATCCATTTCTTAACCTTTTCTTTTCATCATGTAGATTTCAACTTTGGTGTAATAAGAAAACAGCCAAACAAGGCATTTCATTTCCTTATTGTATGAGAATTGTATGCCATTCAAATCACCCGTCCGCCGTCAAAAACCAAAGCACTCGTCGACCAAGAAGACCCAGTCAATTACTTTTCAAGAACATTTCGTTTTCCTTTTCCGGGGTTCTTTAAATTCTTACAAAAAAACCTATCCTAGGCTTTTACGACACCGTTTCTCTCTCTCTTAAGCCCTATCTTCTCTATCTTATCTTCTGCATTTTGTCCCTATAAGAAAGAAATAAAAAGTCAACCACATCCCCTGGGATTTGGTATGAAAACACCTCTTTTATCTGTTTGAGAATGTTTTTCTTTCTTGCCCTTTTTGTATGTTCTTGACGTACTGAGTGTTTTTTCTTTTCTTTTTCTTTTTTTGGTGAAGATTTTTTTTTTTTTTTTTTTTTTAATTTTTGGGCAAACACATCAAGGGGACATGTCTTCATTGCTTGCTCGAACTGGCCGACACCATCAACGTTATGAAGATAATTTAAGGCTTGTTTCTGGGTATGTATATAAAAATTCTCACGCTTATCCATTATAACGAACAATGTTCTCCATTCACAGTTTGCATAATTTGTTTTGTCAAAAACTGTTCATGTAAATTCCATTTTTCTCCGTCTATTTTCATCATCGACTTAATCACCAATCACCTTATTATTATTATTATTATTAATAACAACAACAATAATAATAATAATAATTTCACCAACTTAATGATTAAATAGTTAGGTGATCCAGAAACCAGCGACGCGAAAATCATTTAGATAAGTCAGCTGGGAATATTGAAACACCTGCACTATTGATCATGTCGGAGACACCCCCACCTACTGCTTCTGGAGGCTCATTTGCAAGGTTCTTATTAGGAAATGCTTTCAAAGTATCTTCTCAGTTTGGACGGTTGCAATAGCTATACAGAAAATTATGTTTAAAGAAATTAGGTTTGAAATTGTTATTTTAATTAAGATCTTGTTACATAAAATAAAATTAATTTCAATACTTTTATGAGAAATTGCAGCATCTTTATATATCTGAAAGGAACTGGATTCTGTAAGAAAATGACTAAAATAAAAATAATGGGCATAAAAATGATGTAATGAGACAGGAGCATATGGTTTTTTCATAAAAAAAACTACCTTTGGTTATGTCATGTCATTATTTGTCTAAGAATTTGATTCCTCCACTTGTTACACTGAAAAACAAAGACAAAAAGCTAAAAATATTTAGGCCCTTATCCACAGTTATAATTCCACCCGATTGGTTTTGTGATTGATACACCACGACTTGGCACATATCTAATTATCAACTACTTGCATGTAATTGCATATTATTATTTTTTTAATTAAATCATGTGTGAATAAACTATATGTGATCTTTTTTGTCCTTTATGTGGAATACTGTGACCCAATTATTGTAAATGCCTGGGTAGGTTCGCAGAGGACGCATAGGGACCCGGACGACTATCCATTTTTATCTTGTTTTTTCCTCTTCCTTTTCAGATGCGTGTAGAGGAGAAATGTTAAATATTTGATGGGTACTTGTTAAAAGAATTAAATTTTAAAAAATAATTATTCATTTTGAGTTTTAGTGTTTTATCTAAATTTTACCCGTTTTTACAATTAACTACTTCAATTTCACTCATTTTTATAATTAAATATCTAATCAGTATTATAAATAACTTCGAAAAGCTTATAAATAGAAAATAGACATTTGGAAACTCTAACTAATTAATTGTAAGAAGGAGCAAAGTTCACCTATCAAAAATGTAAAATTTAACCCCATTCTGTTTTTTTATATAATCTTATTTTTTCGTCAGGTGTATAATCATTTTGAAAAAAAAAACTCAGACAATGGCATTAATCGGTGGGACCTTACATAAATATATATTGTATAGATGGTGACATGAGCTTGACTTTAATGCCGGAAGAATTTGTTAAATGAAGCTCTTTAGGACTTTGTAAGCCTAAAATCGCTATCGTGATAACAATTGATACTTCCCCATGGCTTTTGAGATACTAATAATTAATTGATTTAGTTGCTTTAATGATTCTGGGATCCATGACTAAACCTAAGCGTTCCCCACAACATATTGATAAAGAACAACCGGTGCATACATCCCCCACCCAGAAAAAAGCAGGAACTTGTCAGAAAACTAGAATGAAATTCAAGAGCTTTAATTTGAAGAATCTGAATTAACTGAGTTTGATAAATAATTAACATACTGCAATTAAATGGACTAGTTTAAATGTTTTCTTGGGTTTAGAATCACATTCGCTCAAGTTTGATAATATGTTTTCTTGTTACTGATCTATCCCTCTGCTGTGTAGATGCATTCCATACCGCATCATGAAGGAAAGCGATTGTAAAAGTGGTAGCATTGAGAATAGAGTAGAAGTTCTCATGGTTTCAACCCCGAACCGCGATGATCTAGTATTTCCTAAGGTATACAACGCGGTTAAACTCCATCCCCCTACACTTATGTGACTTGTATTTGCTCTTGATCTTAACAGAGGCAAGATGTTTGACAAACACCCCTTTTTCCTGTCAGGGTGGATGGGAGAATGATGAGACCGTTGGAGAAGCCGCTTGTCGTGAAGCTCTAGAGGAAGCAGGAGTTAGAGGAATACTAGATGTAGGTTCTTTGCCAACATTGTAGCTGTTAACACCAACACCATTTTCTGTTGTGAATTATACATCCAATGCGTCCATCTTATGATTCTTCAGTTTCGTGTGTGTTTTATTTCAGGAAACTCCTCTAGGCATTTGGGAGTTCAGAAGCAAAAGTAGACAGGAAATTTGCAGCTTAGAAGGAGGCTGCAGAGGTTACATGTTTGCATTAGAGGTTACTGAGGAACTGCAGACCTGGCCCGAGCAGGAGAATCATAGTCGCAGATGGGTTAGTAGTCTGACATCCCATCCCACCAAATGTTGGATTAGGATCCTGCATTGGTTACATATCTGTTTCATTTTGCAGCTAAATGTAAATGAAGCGTTTGAACTCTGTCGCTACGATTGGATGCGTACGGCCTTGGAGAAGTTCCTGATAGTACTGGCAGAAACTGGGAGGCTTGACACGGCTACTGAACAAGTGCAACCGTCTTCCCCACCGGTTCCCGAAGTCGTGCCTGATTGCCAAATTTTGACAACGAACTTCTGTGTAAATCCCTCAACTAGCCAACACAATGGTTTGACTCAATTCTCGTGGCTTGTCTCTGTAAAGAACTTTCCATTGGTTTAAAGTTCATTAACCTCGTAACGGGATCTTATTACGTCCCAAGTTATTTTTCTTACTCTTCAGGTTCTTGTTTGGTCTAGGATGTAGAGTTCCTGGAGTGGCAGCAAGTAGCTCCTCTTCAAATGTGAAAAATGAACAAATTGTGAAGGGAAACACTTGTTGCACTCTGCTGCAGAATTAGGGGAAAATTATGTAACTGTAGATTTCTGCAAGTTCACTTGTAAATTCAACTTGGTATCCAATATAAAGCTTCCATTATCAAAGTCATGTATTAGCCTATGTGGTGCTATTGCGATATGTGATTTAGAGGGTGTGAAGAGATTAGATTCAACCAAGAAAGGAAGCAAGAAATCAGAAGGTTGTATTAGCTTCTGATAAGGATGAAGAAGCAGAGCAATGAAACGGTGCTTCCACTCTGTTACTTCCAACTGTTATACAACGACCTATTGTATAAAAATCAAATACAGAAACTAATAATTAATATTACAACCTAGAAATAAATATTATACACTATCTTTCACATCCCCCTCAAGTTGGAGCAAATTGAAGCCTTAACTTAGAACAAGAAAATCGAAACGTAGTTATAGAAAGAACCTCGGTAAGAAGCCGGCTAGTTGGTGCGAGTATAAAATATGAAGAGGTCGCACAAAATAAAACAAGTCTAATTAAGTTCCATAGTAGTAGAGGCCATGCTTCTGTATTCAACCTCCATAGTAGATCTACTAACTGTTGATTTGCTTCTTAGATTTCCATGAAGTCAAGACATTTCCGAGCATAATATAGTAGCCAATAAGGAATGTATGGTCAGAAGTACTCAAGCCCTATTCAGCACTAGAATAACAATGAAGATCCAAGGAATTCCGAGAAGAGTAAAGTCGACCAAGGCTAGAAGTGCCTTAAAGATAACACAAAAGATGTAAGAGCAGCCTAGAAATGTGGTTCATGACAGGAAGATAAAAACCGAATCCATTTGTCCATGGCAAAAGAAATATCAGGCCTTGTCAATGTAAGGTTACAAAAGCCTCCCTATGATCCGACGATAGAAGGATGGATCATTAAGTAACAACCTTGAATTTCTATGAAGTTTCAAACTAGAGGGTAAAGGTAATTGAATTTGTTTGCAAACCCCCTAAGTCAACATCAGTTAACACATTTAGAATGCATTTTCTCTGTTCTAACAAAGTACCGGCATCTTGCAACGAATTTCAGTACCAAGAAAGAATCTTGCCAATCCTATTGTCTAGGTCATGCTTCAATGATGCAACAGAATTTGCTTTTGTACCGGTGATCGACATAAAGAAGCACTACTAATAAATTATTAGCACCAATTGAGTAAGTGAACAAGGAATAATCATGAACAGATTTTAAAATATAGAATTTCTATCAAATATGTTAATTTTTATACCCATCTTACGTATGTATTGGTTTCAAATTAGCCTTATGGTAGTTTGCTAAGTTTACTAGGTTTGCATAATTTTTCTGGCCTGTTTTTCTTATTTTTAATTATTTTTCATGCTTATTATTATTTTATTATATTATATAATTGAATTTATTTTTAATATTATTTTTGGTTATATTATGTAAACATATAATAATAATTATCATTTTATTTAATTATATTGTGGGATGATTTGAAACTAATATCTGTCATGGATGGATGAAAAATTCAATAATTTTGATGGAAATCATATTTCTATTAGAGTTTGAAAACCTTAAGGATTTAAACAGTATAGTTAAACTTAAATTGATCCCCACAGTTCAGCTCAGTTCAACTTTTTTAGTCAAACTTGATTTTTCTCTTAATTTTTCATCTCTGCATATATCAAGGTGAATGACCTCATTTGGTTTTGAGAGCACTGGACCTAAATAGCAGAAAAGAAAATTGTTAAGAACTCAAATAAAAAAAATAGGAAAACATTAACGACAAAAATAGTACTCTCCCGTTATTTATTTTGGTTTTGGAAATGCTTAGTAAGATGATCAAAAGAAAGTATAGCTAGAAAATTAGGAAGTTTTAAAGGTGAGAGGAGCATATCTGAAAATATTTTACACTAATGATATCGTTTTAATGGCAAAAGCTTCTAGGATAATGCTAAATATAATAAGAATACTTTCCATATCCTCCAATTTATCAAGTTTGAAAAATTAAATAGGATAAATCCTCTGTGTGTCTTTTTTCTTTTTTTAGAAATGTTTCTCCACAAAATATAGAGGAATCATCCCATATGTTAGGTTTTAAAAAATTGGAGAGATTTATATATCCCCTTGGACATGGACTAAAACCAACAATTTCACGGCTCTTTCCTTTTTTTTTTTTTCTTTTTTTTTTTAATTTTATTGTATTGAGAAAGCTAAAGAGATACTTGGTGGATGGAAGGTTAGACACCTTGGTATGGCTGAAAGACTAAGTCTTGCTAACACGGTGTTAAAGGCCCTTCCTACTTGTTATATGCAAATCGGTAAATTACTTTACGATATGATTGCCAAGAGTAACAAATAATAAGAAATTTCTCATGGAATGGATTAGAAGAGAGAAATAGAGCTCACTTTCTTTGCCTAAAGAGGTAGGAGGACTTGGGTTCATTAATTTGGTTATGAGAAACAACCGAATTAAACGAGTTCGGGAGTTGAGGCACGAGAAAGTGGTTTGGACATTCTTAATGAAGGCAAAATACAAAGAAATTGGCCCTGACAATTAATGAACATGGATCGGCAGTTCAAGGAAATGGGAAACGCACACGACACGAATTTCTGGTTGGATAAACGGGAAGGAAATTTTATGACTGGACAGCTAATACAATGTCCAATACATGAGAAAGCCTCGAATCTCTTGGTTTGGGATTGCTTGAAGATGAGAGTAAATTGGATGAGGATAAACTTGGCTTTCAATTATCAGATATATTAAGAGATCATGTTGATCTATATCATAGAGATATCAAAGTATTTCTATGGATGCCCCGCATAATCCAAATGTAAGTGACGTCTATTGGCAGATAAATCAATAATGGAGAACGCAATGTGCCCTGGTTGTATGGGAGGCAAATGGAATTATCTTCTCCCTTTCTGCAAGAATAAAACTTTTGTTATGGGGCACATGACATGACATGGTAGTTTCTCCATTGCGGTAAAACTTTGCGGCAAGGAAAATAATGAAGATTGCAACGTGCCCTAGGTGTGGGAAGAAAAATGAGGATGTGTATCATGGGTTTAGAAATTGCAAGGAAATAAAATCGACTTTCCAAAATGTGGCAATCTTTATCAAATTTGACTAGAGATGTGTAAACGGATTGAATGGACCAACTCAGTCTAATCCATTTTAGTCTGTGAGTTAAACGAGCTGAACTCATTTAATTTGCTTTTAAACAGGCCAAAAATTCTTAACCCTAATCCATTTAAAAATCAGGTTAAATGGGTTGGTCTGCGAGCCGAAAGCATAAATATATTAAACGGGCCTACCTAAACTGATACACTTTGACCCGTAGTATTAAATGAGCTAGGCTCATTTAGCCCGTTTTTAAATAGGTTAAAAAACTTTAACCAAAACCCGTTTTAAAAGCGAGTTAAACAGGTTGACTCGCAGATGAAAGCCCACTTATATGCCTCTAAATTTGACATCAAATCAATATTCTTTTTTTTTTTTTTTTAAGATGGACAAAATAAATTGTTGCTTTAGGATGAATGCTCAAATGAATACTCACCTGACGGATATGCATATCAAAAAACAATAAATTGTTTAGGCCAAATATGAATGCTGGTTCGTTAAGCCACATTATTAAAAAAGCTAGCTTACAAGCATCAGAACCAAATAAGGAAAAACAAGGTCATTTTCAGTATTGAATAAAGAAACTTAAGTTGAACAGCAACTCTATCTAACTAGGTAAAATTAAACACAGATGCGTCTATTTTAACTACAAATGACAAAGCAACAATAAGAGGCATGGTTAGATATTCATAAGGAAAGTAGATATTTGACTATGTAAGGAAAATAGGCCACATAAACATTGTAGCAATTGAACTATAGGCTATCTAAAATTCTTTATACAGAAAGGATTATTACATATTGAGATTAACACTTATTCAAGTATACCTATTACTTTAACATCTTAGCAGTTAAATACAAAAATTTGTACTTTTAGTTTACTGGGGAAAGCTCTCCAGATGTAGGATTGGAACATTGAAGTGGTTTCATAGGAAGTAAACATAGTGGTAGATAGTTTGGCAGGGAGCTAGGACACAATTTGAAGACAAAGATGAACTATTTCTTAAAATTCCCCCGAACCATGTTTAAATTTGTTAAAGAATGGTGTAACAAATTATGATGTATGAAATATGAGAACTTATGTTGTATTGGCACAATATGAGAATTTGTAGGTTGAGAGAGAATTCTCAAGAGGTTCCAATATCTTTTATTTGCTGGCCCTTTTCCTATTTACAAGTTAAAAAGGATTTACTTGTTCAGATAAGTGGTAGGAGAGGATTAGTTGAAACGACATTTGAGAAGGTGATGCTATTATTATGAGAAAAGATTTCCACCCTTCTATCAATTGGTAAGAGTTTGAAGTATGAGTGATAACTCTGATTTTAAACATATTTTATATGGTGATTTTATAGTATTTCCCTTACATTTTTGGTTTTCTTTAAAGAGATTGATACTTAATTGAGTAAAATTTTGATTTCTAGGTTTGAACGCGTTCTAGGATCGAAAACGAAGAAAAGGAATTAAGTTTCACTCAATTCCGAGTTCAAACGAAGAAGTTATGAAGTTTTGAAGTTGTGTAGAAAATTTTGCTTTAGTGCAGAAAGTTACATGACCTGGGGACACGACCATGTCCCAGGCCGTGTCTGGTGACGAAAATAGAATCCTTCTAATACATATATAAAAGGATATCTTAAGGTTTAGACAGAAGAGAGACATTACAAAAACGAAGAGACACAAAAGAAGAGAAGAGACTTGAGGAGAGACATTACAGAAACAAAGAGATACAAGAGAAGAGAAGAGACTTGAGGAGAACATCAAGAAAGAGGCGAGAACAACATCGATTTCAAGATTAGAGAGATTGTTCATCAAATTAAGAGGAGTTTTCATGCTTTATTTTACATTTTTGATAAAACTCATTTTTAGATTCGTTATGATAGCTTAGAATTCGAGTATTTAGGATTATGGAACCTAGGGTTTCATATAACCCTTGGATTGAATTATAATTTCAATAAAGTTTCTATCTTTTCTTGATTCAATTATGTTGTTTAATTATGGATCGATAATTCTAGAGTGTCAATATATGATATTATGCATGTTGATTGAGAAATTGCATGTGTAATTAGATCTAAGCATAATTGGAGAGAATTACATGTATACTTATAGATAAGATACATGTTTCTTCCAAAAAGTTGATTGTTTGTGTGAGAATTCATTATACATTAATGCAATTCTAAGTTATATTACTAAGTGAAGAGATTCCGGTAAATAATTTAGGATTAGGGTTAATATGCTTGAGAAAGATATTAGCTTTAATTGTGAATCCCTCCGGTCAATAATCATAGAAACTAAATTGAATATATTTTAAGTGGTCACATGTTAAACACTAGGGGAAATAATTCCTAAATACGTTATTAATTTCTTGAAGTCGTTCGTAGTTTATTGCTTTCTAATTTGCTTAATTAAGTCTCATAATTAGTTTAGTTGTTAATTTCAGTATTTTTAATTCATTTAACTCATCACAATTTTCCGGTTAGATAATAAAGCTAAGGTTAATATTAGTACTCAAAATCTCTGAGGGATCGACTCGGACTCACATCTGCTATATTAAAATTGATAGGTGCGCTTGCCTCATATCAAGTTTTTGGCGCCGTTGCCGGGGATTTTCGATATTAAGAATGCTAGTTGCTTTATTACTTTAACCATTTTTTTTCTTTATTTTCTTTTGTTTTCATTGTTTACTTTTATTACCTAGAATTGCAATTGATTTTATATTTCTTACCTTTGTAGTACATGACCCAAAGCAACTCGGAAGATTTGGTAGAACTTGATCCTGAAATTGAGAGAACTGCCCTTCAAAATTTGAGATCGCGACCTAGACAAATTGTGGCAACTATAGACGACGAGTCATTCGTTGAAATCAAGGAAGAAGGTCAAGAGACCAACTCTCAATTCATAGAGCAGGAAGATTCACCACACATGGCTAACAACAAGAATGAAGCAAATCGGACCATGTCCGATTATTCAAGGCCTACACTTATTGGAGCTGACTCTAGTATTGCAAGGCCAACAGTCACGGCTAATAACTTCCAAATTGCACCTAACATCATACAAATGGTGCAACAATATGTTCAGTTTGATGGTCTCCAAGATGAAGATCCTAATGCTCACATCTCTAGCTTTCTAGAGATTTATGATACGTTTAAAATCAACGGAGTCACGGATGATGCCATTCGATTGCGGCTATTTCCTTTCTCTTTGAGGGGTAGAGCAAAACAGTAGTTGAACTCCTTACCAAGAAATTCAATCACAACTTGGAATGAATTGGTAGAGAAATTTTTGGAGAAGTATTTCCCACCTGCAAAGACCGCTAAACTTCGGAATGATATTTCTTGTTTTGCTCAATTGGAAGCGGAAACGCTATATGATACTTGGGAGCGGTTTAAGGACTTGCTCAAGAGGTACCCACATCATGGCCTCCCACTATGGATGCAGATTCAGACCTTCTATAATAGTCTCAATTTATCTGCTAAGCAGATAATTGATGCATCCGCAGGAGCTACTTTGAACACAAAGACACCTGAGCAAGCACAAAACCTAATTGAAGGAATAGCGATGAACAATTATCAGTGGGAAACCACTAGAGCCAAGCAAAAGGCCATGGGAATTTATGATGTGGACTTGACCACTGCTCTGGCAGCCAAGGTGGACCTACTGAGTAAGAAGATTGATGTACTCTCAATTGGCCCTCAACAAGTGCAATCGGATGTAAGTGATTTTGGTATACAGGGGTATGGAGCACAAGAACAACTGGAACAGGTGGATTATCTAGGAAATCCACCTAAGCAACAAAATAACCCCTACAGCAACACTTACAATCCAGGATGGATGAATCACCCAAATTTTTCATGGGGAAACCAAAAACAAGGCCAGCAGAAGACCAACTTTGGCCCACCTGGATTTCAAAAACCATTCCCACCTCCTCTCCCTCAAGAAAAGAAGTCTAGTGTGGAAGAACTTCTCACAAAATATATTCAAGGCAATGAGGCTCGCTTATCCAACATCGAATCCTCGCTGAGAAACCAAGAGGCTTCAAATCGCAACCTTGAGAACCAAATTGGTCAACTTGCGAAGCTAATCTCTGAAAGACCACAGGGAACACTCCCAGGAAATACTGAGGTCAATCCTAGGGAACATGTTAATGTTGTGACCTTGAGAAGTGATAGAAAACTGCAAGCGGAGAAGAAGGATGGTGGGGAAGTAGTTGAGAAAGAAGTGGAAGTCAACTGTAAGGAAGATGCAAAGCCACTAAAATCAAAAGAAAGTATAGAACCACCGAAAGTGGAGGAGTACAAGCCTCCCATCCCTTACCCACAATGCCTTAAGCAAAGTTACACTGATCCGAATAAGGAATTTGGTAAATTTCTTGATATTTTCAAATAATTACACATTAACTTACCTCTTGTTGATGTCATCTTGTAGATGCCAAAGTATGTGAAATTTCTAAAGGATCTTATATTGAATAAGAGGAAGTTAGAAGAGCTTACAACTGTCACATTGAACGGGGAACGCTCGGCATTTCTCCAGAAAAAGCTACCACAAAAATTAAACGATCTAGGGAGTTTCACTATTCCTTGTATGCTTAGCAATTTGTTAGTAGATAATGCTTTGGCAGACTTAAGAGCCAGTATAAATTTGATGCCGTATAAATTGTTCAAAAAGCTAGGGTTAGGAGAACCTAAACTTACGTGCATGAGTCTTCAATTAGCTGATAGGTCTATTACATACCCTAGAGGCATCATAGAGGATGTTTTAGTGCAAGTAGACAAATTCATCTTTCCTATGGATTTCGTTATACTTGATATAGATGAAGATATTGAGGTGCCAATCATTTTAGGTCGACCCTTCCTAGCCACTGCTAGGGCCGTTTTTTATGTTAGTGAGCATAAGTTGATAGTACGGGTCGGGGATGATGGAATAGTTTTTAAAACTCCAGAGGCAACAAACAAATTTCTTGACTCAGAGGACATATGTCATAATGTTAATGCCACTAATGTTGTTATATCTATATGTGTGCAGGAAACACTTGCCAAGGATTCCTCGAGCTATTGTTTGCAAAAGGGAGATGAAAATTTGGTGACCAACCCCAATTGTGCAGAAACGGTATCTCAAATAAAAGTTCATGAATTTATTGTGGATAAGAAGGGGGTTGATCAACTCCATAACTCAAAGGATCTTAGGTTAAAATCCTTCAAAGAGAAGCCACCAATTTTGGAACCAAAACTGTCAAGAAATCATTTGAAACATGCTTTTGTGGTGAAAAGTTCAAAACTTCCAATGACAACTGCATCTAAGGTAAAAGCGGACAAAATGAAGAAGTTTAGGCTACATGAATTTGATAAGTGGCATGATAAGGAGAGAAACTATGAAAGTTATGCACCAATGAAATGGAATTGGCAAGGTCAATGGTCGAAGGCTAAATTTACACTCGTATGGAGAGTTCGAAAGCGAGATACAGGAGGAGTTTTATCTCCACCTGGATGAAGAACTATCATAAGAAGACGTATCCCGTCGAGCTATCGACGTTAACTAAAGCGCTTCTTGGGAGGCAACCCATGTTTAACTTTGCTTACACTTTCGTTCTTTAAGTTTATTTCATTTTATTTTTCTTTTATTTAACTTTGCTTTGTTTTTTTTTTTATCTGTTTCGATTTTAGTCATAGGTTTTTTTTTCCCTTTTAATTTCATTTTTATTCTTCTCTTTAGTTTTCTTTTTTATTTTTCTAGTTTAATTACTTTTATTTCTTTAAGTTTCCTTTATTTTTAAATTAAATTCATGAATTAAAAAAAAAAAACAGAACAGAAAGTTACACGGGCATGGGACACGGTCGTATCCCAGCCCGTGTCCATCCAGGCCCCTTTCATCTGCTACGCCTACAGAAAGTTATATGGGCATGAGACACGGTCGTGTCCCAACCCGTATCCGTCCAGTTTTAATGCACGAGAACAAAAAGTTACACGGGCATGAGACACAGTCGTGTCCCAGCCCGTGTGCATCCAAAATTCACTCACGGCAATAAAGAGTTACACGGGCGTGGGACACGGTTGTGTCCTAGCCCGTGTCTAACCAGTTTTAACACTACCAACACAAGAAGTTACACGGGCATGGGACACGGTCGTGTCCCAGCCCGTGTCTGCCCAAAACCCATACGATTCAGCACACGCCCTATTTATTTCAACATACACACTCTCTCACACACTTCCACACATCAACACATATTTCTTTTCTCTTCTCTTCTTCTTTTCCTCACAATTTACTTTTCATCAACACATTTCTTCATTAAATCCAACCCGATTCAATGTTTCTTCTCAGGTCGTTAATGGAAAATCGTGAAAAGTAGATTGTTTGAAGGAGGTCCACCTCTGTTACATCATGTTCTAATCATGAGGGCACTATTGTCGAGCTACTAGCTACTCTTTCTCCACTAGAGTATCTTGTGCTTTAAGATAGGGAAGTATTAGTTTCTTTTTCAATATATGTATTTCCTTTTTCCCTATGATTTTTTTTCTTGTTTGATATGTTGTTATTATGCTTTCTTAGTGGTATATTGGGGACAATGTACATTATTAAGTGTGGGGAAGGGATATATATGAATTTGTTACTGTTTAGGAGACCAATTATTCATATTTGACCCAATTACTTTTTAAGTTAACTTGCAATAGGTGATTAATTGGTATTAAGCCAAATCAACTATGTTATGTTGATCATTATTGATCTTATGATACTTTACTAGAATTGATTAGTCAATATTTTGGAAAGCAAAGTTACGAATTATTTAGTTTAGGACTTTAAGACTTTAAAACTTGAGATTGGAGCAACATCATTAGTTGAGAGTTAGTCATGGTTATTTTTTTAAATTTACTTTTATGTATACCTTTCTCTTAGAAATTATTAGAGTCCTATAATTTTTAGCAAACAAACAAATGAAATTCTTCTTTTGAGAAACTCCTGAAAAATTATAATGATTGGAGGTCAAAAGTAATAATAAGTGTATGAATAGAAAAATTGGTAATGATTCGTCTTGGTCCATCAGAAAAGCGAGATTGAGTCCCAATGCCAATTCTAATGAAAAAATTGATATGGATCGGCCTTGGTCCATCAGAAGAGCAAGGTTCTTTCCCGCTATCAATATAAGAAATAAGTTGGTATGGATTGGTCTTAGTCCGTTAGAAGAGCAAGATTCTTTCTCGCTACCAACACAATTGTGCTTAAATAAAGAAAATTCAAAAGACCTCTCAACAAAAGCATGAACTAAGGGGATGATTAGAAGAAGAGTGGATGTAAAATGTGTTTATTTTAGATTATGGTGCTTGGTGAGATGGAAGAGAGAATTGTATACACTTTAGTCAAATGGATAAAATTTTTATGACTCTTTCTCGGTTGGCGAGATGTTAAATCTAATTTTTAGTTTAAGAATCCTTGGTTAAATGACTCGGGTAAACTTTGATTTTCATAAATTAACTAGTGAACTCTAGTATTAAGTATTGTTGGAGCATTTGAATATGATCAAATGAAATTGGTTGACTTTATTATTGCAAGTTAGCTGAGAATGATTTTTTTACTTTTCTTCGGGTCAAATGTATTTGTTCACAGGTTTCCTAAATAGTGATAAATTTCGATTAGCATTTCTTGTCTTGAAAGTTTGGTTTTGATTTATTTGCTTGAGGACAAGCAAATGCTCAAGTGTGGGGAAATTTGATAACTTTGATTTTAAACATATTTTATATGGTGATTTTATAGTATTTCCCTTACATTTTTGGTTTTCTTTAAAGAGATTGATACTTAATTGAGTAAAATTTTGATTTCTAGGTTTAAACGCGTTTTAGGATCGAAAACGAAGAAAATAAATCAATTTTCACTCAATTCCGAGTTCAAACGAAGAAGTTATGAAGTTTTGAAGTTGTGTAGAAAATTTTGCCTTAATGCAGAAAGTTACACGACCTAGGGACACAGCCATGTCCCAGGCCGTGTTTGGTGACGAAAATAGAATCCTTATAATATATATATAAAAGGATATCTTAGGGTTTAGATAGAAGAGAGACATTACAAAAACGAAGAGACACAAAAGAAGAGAAGAGACTTGAGGAGAGACATTACAGAAACGAAGAGATACAAGAGAAGAGAAGAGACTTGAGGAGAACATCAAGAAAGAGGCGAGAACAACATCGATTTCAAGATTAGAGAGATTGTTCATCAAATTAAGAGAGGTTTTCATGCTTTATTTTACGTTTTTGATAAAACTCATTTTTAGATTCGTTATGATAGCTTAGAATTCGAGTATTTAGGATTATGGAACCTAGGGTTTCATATAACCCTTGGATTGAATTATAATTTCAATAAAGTTTCTATCTTTTCTTGATTCAATTATGTTGTTTAATTATGGATCGATAATTCTAGAGTGTCAATATATGATATTATGCATGTTGATTGAGAAATTGCATGTGTAATTAGATCTAAGCATAATTGGAGAGAATTACATGTATACTTAGAGATAAGATACATGTTTCTTCCGAAAAGTTGATTGTTTGTGTGAGAATTCATTATACATTAATGCAATTCTAAGTTATATTACTAAGTGAAGAGATTCCGGTAAATAATTTAGGATTAGGGTTAATATGCTTGAGAAAGATATTAGCTTTAATTGTGAATCCTTCCGGTCAAGAATCATAGAAACTAAATTGAATATATTTTAAGTGGTCATATGTTAAACACTAGGGGAAATAATTCCTAAATACGTTATTAATTTCTTGAAGTCGTTCGTAGTTTATTACTTTCTAATTTGCTTAATTAAGTCTCATAATTAGTTTAGTTGTTAATTTCAGTATTTTTAATTCATTCAACTCATCACAATTTTCCGGTTAAATAATAAAGTTAAGGTTAATATTAATACTCAAAATCTCTGAGGAATCGACTCAAACTCACATCCGCTATATTAAAATTGATAGGTGCGCTTGCCTCATATCAATGAGCATCTCCTATTGATTTAGGGATGGCTGCTTTAGCTTAGCTGCTAGTTTATAGGTTACTTATCAAGGGTTATTCAGCATTTAATGAGGTGAAAGAAAGAGGTAAGGAGGAGAGGGGAGAACAAGCTTGATTGAGCCAAACGGCAAGCTTCTCGAAGGTTGCCTTAAGAGGGAGGCAAGCTCTTTTCCTATCGCCAAAAGGTGGAGCTCAAGGACTATGGGAAAGGACTTCTAGAATGCTTGGGGTTCCTCGTGAGCTAGGCAGATAGGGCCAAGATGTGTGCTGAGCTAATCTTTCATATGTGCTAGGACGAGTTTAATACTCTGGTAGTCGAGAGCTCTCTGGTGGGCTTGAGCCTCGTAACCTTCGGCCAAAGGGTGATTGTCAGCAAGAACAAACAAGCCAACCCTAACTCTTCGTGACCTTCTAAGTAATGAATTCGATGAGCGACCTACCACGTGACTATTTGATGGATTATTCCTGATTCTAACCAGAGAGAGAGAGAGAGAGAGTCAAATATCCAAACTTGATACCATGATAAAGCAACCCTTTCTATAAAAACGGTTGCTAAAATGTTAACATACCTTTACAACGTCAGATTTTTGTTCCACAGAGAATTCCTCAAGTTTTCAGTTTGTGCAGGTCCTTATATGAGTAAAACACGAACGCAAACCTGAAAAGAGACCTGCGGCCAACAAAAATAAAAAAAAACCTTAAAACAGACCTAGAACTTAATCTTGGGAGATCCAGTTCTTTAAATAGACCAAAGCATACATTGGTAATAATTACCCATGCAAAGTCAGAAAACGAGTTATCTTTAGATTTTAAATTTTTTATGCCGTTTTCCTTTTTTATAATTTTCAGATTTTTTAAATAACTTTTATTATTTTATTTATTTATTCATTTTTATTTTATTATAAATAAACTAGCCACATTAGCACCATGTGAGAAATAACTTGTTGCATTAGGTCGGGATTAATAATATTATAACGGCAATTTAATAAATCATTTATTTAGATTACTTAATCAAATGTTAATTTTTCTTACTCTAAAATGGTTGATTTCTTCTTACATAATTTCCCCGTTATTGGATCATAAGATCTTAGAAGAGTGATAAACTTAATGAAATTATCTTTATATTTAAAGCATTGGGAGTAGAGATGAATAAGTAATATTATTTATAAAAAAAAAAAAAAAGTAGCTATTGGAGTATAATATTGATAAAGGTGCTTTATCATATTGTAATATGGATTTATATGTTTTAGAAATTTTATTACACGTTTCAAAAGAAATACAAGTGAAAAAAAATTAAATAGTTCTTTAGTTTAGACAATTAACAAGAGGATCGTGTATGGGTTTTATATTTATCTTCTAATTTATATATATATGTATGTTTTGTTTTTCGTTTTTCGAGGATAAGCAATCTGACAATTGTGAACTATTCATTGGACCCTGTCAAAGGAAATGATCCTATCTTTGGAACTTTTTACGTTGGAAATAAATCAAACCGACGTGGACCACGTTGGATGTTCGTCGTTTCGCTTTTTATCCAATGGAGTCCTCACGAAACAAAAAGAAAATCAAACCATCATCGCTGTCTCTTTTCCTTTTTTTTTTTTTCCTTCTCCATGTCACATTTGGAATCAATGAGTTCGAATTAAGTGAAATATAATGTAATAATAAACAAAATAATTAATCGTTTTTTATATTTAAAAATGTCCATAAAATGATGTGGAATTGAATGCATATATACTAATTATTGTCAAAAGTATATTTAATTATAAAATATCATAATTGAATTGAATATTAAATAAGTAATTTGATTAATAATAACAAATACCGGAGGAACATAATTGTGATTCTACCTATGGAATAGGAGATTCTACCTATGGAACAATTTCTAATGTCATGTTTAATATATAAGAATAGAAATATAAATAAATCAAGTCGGAAGCTCAACTCAAGTTTTATTTAAATTCGATTCGATACTCAAGCTATTTGAATAATAAATTGAGCCGAGCTCGAGTCTAATTAAACTTGATATAATTTTTACTATATTTTTAATTTATTTAAATATAAGAAAATCTGATATTGATTAAGGAAAATTTATAAAAAATTTTGAACTTAATTTAATCGAGCTTGAACTTACTATATATATTTTCAAATTATACTCAAGCTTAAAATTTCAAGCTTGATTGAAATCAAGTCGAGCTCAAGTATGGAGTTTTGAAGTCGAGCTCAAGCTCAAACCCAATACTATATTAGTTCAGCTTGATTCCATTACACTCCTATGCGAGAATAAGCCAGAATGGAATCTTGATTATGGGTTTCATCCCCATTATCCATATTTGGAAGTACATTTTGAAACTGAAATCACGATTCCAACTTTAAGAAGGAATTTGATTTCGCATTCTCAAAGGTAGAATTATAATTCTATTCTCACTTCCTTAACTATAATTAATTGAAATTCCTTTTACACCCTTAAAAGAAATTAGAAAATGCAATAATTAAGGATATTATTAATAAATAATTTTATTTGAGTATTTAATATCATTCCATTCCATTACATTCTATGACCATTACCAAATATAGGAAAGGGTTTCTCATTATGGTCCTTGTTCCATTCCTATCCATTCTATTTGCCATTCCTAATTATTGCTTTATACCAAATGTAATATATATGTGCTTCTAACCATGAGAAAAGAAAATGAAACTCCAAAATCTATTTCACTCTATTCTAATGTACCAAATATGACAAAATATGCACTATTCTAAAATTTATCATGAGTTAAAGGTTTGGAAGCATTTTCTTTTTCATCCATCACATTAAATTATGACACAATTATTAGATTCATTACTAGAACTCTATTATAATGTCATAACTAAAATGTCTTAGGAACTAAAATCGAACGAAAACCTAAAACCTAAAAGAGAAATTCAAATTTTATATGCAATAAAAATATAAACTAACTTGTTGCTAAATGTTCCCTTTTTTTTAAATCTTATTTAAACTGGATTAATTTGGTTTGAAACCACTAAGTTATGGACCAAGCATTTACTTAAGGCCCTATCTCTTATAAGTTGAGGAGTAATGGAGTTACTTAAAAGGAACTCATATTAATACCAATAGTAATCTATGAAAATCTCTAGAATAATAACTATTGGGGAAATTACACAAGACCTTCTTAAACTTTGACTTTGGTGTGGATTACTCGAAGGATACGGAGTATCTTCTCCCTTCAACATCGCTAACCTGATGCCCTATGTAAGCCCCAAAGTTCAGCCAAGTAACCATAGGATTAAACTTAGAACCTAAGGTTTAAGGCGATCGGTTAAAAGATCCGATCAAACCCAAATTATAAACTATTGAGAAGAATATTAGTAAAAATGACCCCATAAACTTAAATTTAAGAAAATAAGTAGTAAAATAGGAGACTATAAAATTTTCAAATTTTAAGCATAATAACTGCTAATTACCAAAAAGGCGAAAAGTGTAATATAATAACTAATAAATTATTAGAGATAGATTATATGTATACTAAAAATTTTAGAATGACCAAAATAATATTTAGGAATGTTCACGTGTACCCTACATGTATTTACGTGTAGATAAAAATACACGTAATTACTAAAATTGGCCGAAAACTAAGCAAATAATTAAAGAAAATTATAAAATAATTGTGGAAAAATCAGAAAAAAATCAGAAGGGTGTGGAATGATGCAAGGTTGGTCGTGGCAAGTCAGAATCTGAAAAAAAAAATTCAACCAATTAAATTAGGACAACATAAAAGCCAAACATTTAGGGATAAAGCACTTGTCTTGTACAAATTAATGCACAATAAATCCCCTAAAACCCTATAAATAGCAGGAAAAATCCAGGAACTCATTTGGACAGTTAGAAATCAGAGAAAATTAGGGAGAGTCGAAAATTCGAGAGAAAATCCAAAAAATAAAAAAAATAAGAAAAACTGTGCAGTTAAGGGTTTTAAAGGGAACCCACACCAAACGAGGAGCTGGGAGTGGACGGCCACCACCACCACACGGTGGTGGCAGCGCCCAGGCCGGCCGATAAGGCCACGGCGGCCCGCGGTGGCCGGAGCTACCTGAACCGGTGAGTCCAAATTCTAGCCCGATTCTTGTATAATTTTGTAAAATTAGTTATTTTACCCAGAAAATTATGAAACTTGTTATTCTGAGGTTTTATCGTATGTAGATTTAGGGAAAAATTTTGATTTAGTTTAATTATGTCTGGAAATATAGGGTCCTTAACAAATTGTTCAAAACCGAGCATGATTAAACCGGAAATTAAATAGGCTTAGGGATGTAGTTTGGGGTTAAAAATTTTTCTGTAGGATGCTCATGTGACATAGAACAGTGCTATGAAGCCCTTTTTCAAAAATTAATTTTCAAAATTTTTAGATAATTTTTAGGCTCTAAAAAGAGGCATAAAATGGGTAATTTAGGGTTAATTATGTAATTAAATGATTAATTTCTGATTTAGTGAATAATTACATGTTTTAGGATGTTAAGATCTGATGGAGTATGATACTTATAGCATTTAGGGTGTTAGATGTAATTATTAGGTTAATTATGTAGTAAATTAGTAATAGAAAAACATAGTAAATTATGAGTTAATTTTGTAAATTAGAATAATTAGGTGTAAAACCTGATCTAGGATGAATTTAGACATTTTGAAGTGATAAATTATGTTAGAGATGGTAATTAGGGTAATAGAAATATTAGAAATGCATTATGTGCATAATATGTAATAATGCATAATGTGTAATTTTTGAAAATATAATAAATAGAAAATATTAGGATAAAAATTGATATTATATAAATAATAGGAATATATAATAAATCTGATAAGAAACTTGAATTTATGTAATTATATGAAAAATGTAAAAATTTCTCACATTAGGAGTAAATTCGGTACACAAATAGGGATTTAAGTGTACCGGATGGAATAAAATACTGACTAGGGGTAATAATGGTATATAGGAGATCGAGAAGTAATGTGATTAATTTCACATTATAGGTTGAAACGGATTTTTAGGGTTGGAATCTAAAACATTACTTAAAAATCAAACTAAAAACCTGGTTCAGAAATCGATGCGAAAACCGAACCTAAACCTAAACCTAAACCTGGAATAATTATAAAAGACTTAATACCTAGATAATTAGGCATATTAGACCGTAAACAAAACCTAACAATAAGCATTATAGGATAAAACGAATCTATAATAGTTATATGAAAAGCTGAAACCACGTTCGTGTTATAGGGATAATCGGCGATGGCCTGAGCAAATCGGACCTCGAGTGAGCGAGCGAGGAGTCGAGGTAAGTTGGGATTAATACGATGCTGTATTTTGGAGGTTTAAGATTATGCTTGGTTGTGCTTGTTAGATAGTTGAATGCGTGTATGTGCTTGATTATGGGTGATGCTATGATTCTGTTTGCTGCTTTAGCACATGTTGTATGAATTGTATGTAATGATTGATCGCTCTAAATTGGACTTAATCAAATGTGCGACCAATAATCATAATCGAACATGCATGGCAACCCGTTAGGGGATTTAGGACTCTCCGGCCAAATACCGACCCCTTCGGAAGGGATAGCGCAGGATTGCAAAATGGTCCCTTCTTCATCCTCAGTCGAACTAAGTAACAGGAGAGGAGGTCGCGGCGGGGATGAAGACAGTGGTTCGAAGGTAGTCACGGGAGGAGCAAGGTCTCCATTACACAAGCCTGGGTTTGGTCGTGAGCTGTTGCATTAACGGTAACTCCTCAACCCGGATTAGAGCGGGCGCAATTTCTCTAATCTCACGACGGGCCGGACAACGTCGTGCGATGGCATTTGCTTGCACATGCATTGCAACTAATAAGTGATTGAAAACCTTGTTGTGTGTATGGTATAGTTTTAAGTCCTCCTTCCTAACTTACTGAGCTGTGGTTGCTCACATCCCTATAGACATCGTGCAGGTGCTGGCTAAGAAGCGGCAACCAATTACTCTGAAGCTAGCAACTGCTAGATCCTGGGGAGTGAGGAAAAACATTGAAGAATAAACACATATTTTAAGGTCTAAGTTTTTATTTTAGAATTATTTTTCATTTCCGAGTGATGTAATAACTAGGGAATATACTATAGAGAAATGTTGTAAACTTTAACTGCAATAATTGAATGATAACATATATATATAATTTCTCACTTTTATAGGTAAATGATTTATTTAAATTACAAATTGTCTACTTCAAAGCGGGTTAGTTGTGGACGCCTTGTGTAGATCAGGTCTAGGATAGCGGTTGTGAGGCCGACTTCTATCTTAGGGTGGTTTACACGGCGGAGCTGTTACGACTCTGCCGCTTCAGGGCGTGACACCCTACGTGTCTAAAGAAGAATAAGACTAAGATTTGAGGGTAAATCTTCAAAATCCATGGAAATTGATGGACTACTAACCTTTAGCCCACTCATTCATGCTTATCTCCGAGGTCTACAGTCTTTCGCTAGAAGAATTCTCTCTCTTCAGCCTGCCAAAGACAAGTACCAGGATACGGAAGAACAATGGGCGAACCCTTTAAAGTCCCAGATTAGATACGCTCTTCTCTGTATAGACCCTTGCCCAGTAACTGACTTACTAAATGACAAAGTCGAGGTGACTGTGCATTGAGCCTAACTCCAATCTATAGAGATGACAAGTACCGAGGCTAAGTTCACAACATGTCGAGCTCTATTTATTCAACCTACAGAAAAACAGCATTCGTCTTTTGTGTCAACAACTCCAAATAACATCCGTTAGCAGTTGCCACAATGTCTATACAACTTAGCTACTACGCCTTAAGATTCCCTAACATAAACCCATTGACAAGCTACCATATGTCTATTATTTTTTGACATTTGTACTATATTCCTCTTTCCTTATTGCCTTTTATGTAATTTTTCTTATTTGTATTGTTGCCTAAAAGGACTTACTATAAATAGTCTTTTTACTGCAGTCGCAAAGCATCTTATACCTTTCTGATATTACATATACTTATCCTTATGAGATATCTTTCTCTAAGTATATTTTATTTACACTCTTATCTAATCTTACTGAATAACTCAAGGTTAGCGGCGAATGGACCTTAATATTAGCTTGTGAGTTATATCAAGCGAAGTATTAAGTCGCGTTGTATTCGTAGGTATGTAATATCCTTCGAATAGCTCACGAAAGCTACTATGTTCACTAACATCTTCACTTCATTTTTTTATTATTATTACAAAGGACCCATTCAATTACTGTTCCCTTTCGGTAAGCCCCAGTAATTACTGAGCTCCTAAGCACATCACTTTCATACTTTTCTCATTCTCTATCAAAAACTCTTATCAACTTAAACATCAAAATAGACATGCAGGAGCAACCTTTAGTGCCCATTCTTAGCTTACTATGTTCATTTTGCAAGCTTCTCTAACCGTAAGATCTCCTATTGAAATTTCACCATCAACAGTTAGTTTATTGTAAGAATTGGTAAAGTTCAAATATAAATATTAAATGTAGCATTTTATATTTAGTGGTATTGAAAACAACATTACATTTTGAAAAGAGTTAATCTTTTCTTACAAAAGTATAGAATTTTCCATTTAGTAAAAGAATGTCTTCCTTTACTTTATGAGGGAAAATATTTTCTACTTAAAAGGGTCTTTTTCAATTCAAAAGAACAAAGAAAAATTAAAAAAAAAAATTAAAGAATATTTTTCTTGAAACAACTGAGGCTAAATTGCTCTTTGTGAACCTAACCTGTCTACTCCTGCACGACCTAGGAACATATCGAAGTAAATAAACTTTCCAACACTTTCAATAGACCGCATTTATTTACCTAGACATAAATATTGTACATCTTACTCTCTACTTACCTTTTATTTAACACTACAGCAATATGAGACTTTCCAGGTAGAAAGATTGGGGTGATCTTTATTTTTACCTTTAGCAAAATAATAGATTTCTTTTATGTCGTACATAGAAGTGAAAATTAAAACTACCTCTATTTGAGCATATTAGCAAATTATTTATACAAAAAAAAAAGAGCTAGGTAAACAAAAATTAAAAGAAAATGAGAAAGACAGTGAATAAAGCGTGTAAACAAAATCGGAAAGAAAACTAGAAAATAAAGAGAAAGACGGATAAGCAAACAAATATAAAACAAAACAAAAAGGCAAAAGTTAAAAAACCTACTCTCCACCTCTCCTAGTCTCCTCTCCACTTTGCTCTTTCATTGACACTTTGTTTGCTATGAAGATAAAGGTACATTCTTTTTATATTTTTTTGTTTCATTTTCTTCTTAACCTTTACCAATTCTGTTTGCAATGGAGTTAAGGAAAGGTTCTTTTTTTGTTAGGGTTTTTGAAGTTTAGTTTATGAAAAAAGTAAAATCCGGTAAAATCAACATTGAAAAGTTTAGTTGGTTTCACTCACCATAGGGCTTCTCATTTTGTGTATTTGATTTTTGTTAATTATTTTAACATGCAATGTGTAATTTGTGATATTGTTGTCACTTTTTATCTTCAAACTTTTGACACTTTTTATTTGTTTTGGTGAGAGACAATAAAATTGAAGGAGATATATCCTATGCATTTTACTTTTATATTTTTATAAACAAATAATCAATGATGAAGTATGTGGGGTTAGCATAAGAGTTTGTTTGTTCTTGAGCACTTGAAGCATTAAACAATTTTGATTGACATTTTTACATAATCATAAACTTGATATTAAATTACAAAGCAAATTATTAAGTGATCTTTTTCTATTGAACCTATTGATTTATTATGTTTATGTTAAATTGTTTAAGATTTTATTGAACCATGATTTTATTTGCCTGTAGACCTTGATGGAATTTGGAAAGAGAATCTACTCAAGAGTAGAATGGCCATAAGTTCTTCAATCACTTGTTTCCATTTGTACTTTAATGGGATGTTCTTCAATTTGGATCAATTCGATACATTGTAAAAGATAATTTTATAAACATTCTACTAAGGAGATGGATAAACACTTCTAAATGGAAGAAAGAGAAAGTGAGAGAGCGAAATCACATTTGATTTTCATAGTATTGTTATGGGCTTCTTATGTGGTGCAAATAAAGTTATTCACCTTGAGTTAAACTTTATTTATAGATAAATTTATTTTTTAATTGTGGCTAAAGAATAAAGGAAAGTTTTAAATCCACATTAAAATGCCATGCAATTTGAAATTGTTAATATGTCAAGCTATTAATGGTAGGTTTTAATTGACATTAAGAGAAACAATAGTTGCAGTTCAAAATAGTTAATAAGTTATATCTGTAGTGGTGATTTGAATTGCGACTAACTATATAACCTATGGTTAAGTAAAGTCTTACATAGATTGTGAGAAAGATTGGTAATAATTTTTAAGGTAATGGTGGTAAATACCTAGTCAATACAAGATTGTAACTTTTAGACTAAGTAGTTGAAATAGACTTATTGGTATTTGTTGGTTTATTTTATTCTTTACTTTTGGTATAGGGTGTTATAAACTATAATACCCCTTAAATATTAGGTGACAAAAATTTAATCATTGAGGTATCTTTTGCTATTGTGGTTTAGAGTACATCGAAATTCTAAAGTTAAGCATACTTAGGCTAAGTTAATCTTAGAATAGATGGCCTCTTAAGATGCTGTTGTACCAAAAGACAAAATCATGCAGTGTTTTACACCAAAACAGACAATACCTTAATATGAGATGAACCTATCATGTTGTTACAACGCTTTAATACAGTATATAATGCCTCATACCAAAACTAGTGAATAAATCAAGTCAATAAACACAAATAAATCAATTAACCACTTAGCCTAAAAATTATAACCTTGTGTTGAAAATATATTCACTATTATGGCCTAATAAATTAATACTAATCCCTCCCACAATCCATATGGGACTTCACTTAATCATGAGGTACACAATTAGTCTTAATGTTAATTGTGATACCCTATGGTTACTAATTGTGAACTCTATGGTTAAGTGAAGTCGATGTGGATTGTGAGAGATATTAGAAATAATTTATAAAGTAATGGTGATGAATACATAATCAATACAAGGTTGTAACTTTTGGCCAAGTTGTTGAAATAGGCTCATTAATATTTATTCGTCTATTTTATTCCTTACTTTTGGTATAAGGTGTTACAAACTATAGGACCCCTTAAATATTACTTGGTGACGAAACTCTAATCATTGAGATACCTTTTGGAGTAGTGGTATGAAATACATCAGAATTCTAAAATTAAGCATGCTTTGATTAGGTTAATACTAAGATATGTGGCTTCTTAAGAAGCTAATGTACTAAAGAAAAAAAATTGTATAATGCTCTACACCAAAATAAACAATACCTCAATGTGAGATAAACCTATTAGGTTGTTACAAAGCTCTAATATTATTTGTAATGCTCTAGGCCAAAACCAGTGAATAAACTAAGTTAATAAACACACTTAAACCCATTAACCACTAAGACTAAAAGTTATAACCTTGTATTGAAAAGATATTCACCATTATGACTTTATTAATCAATATCAATCCCTCTCATAGTTCATGTGAGACTTCACATAACCATAAGATATCACATTCCCTTCCCCCAAAAACATGCAATGTTTTAGTTGCAAAACCTTACAATTGCTCTATTCTTCTCCCTTTTTGTATACTATTCGAGCCACCTACTGCCTAAAGATCATCCTAGAAGTATGCTAAGTAGCACCATCTTGATGATACTCCTCACCCTCTTCATATCTCTTTTATAAACTGGAGCTAAACTCAAATTATTCAACTACTTGTAGGGAGTCAGCTCTAATATCATTGTAATGTCACATGCCAAAACTAATAAATAAACCAAACCAATAAACATACAAATAAGCCCATTAAACACTTGAGTCAAAAGTTGTAACCTTATGTTAATAAGATATTTACTGTTATAACCTTATAAATCAGTACTAATCCCTCATACTATGTATGTAAGACTTTACTTTATCATAAGGTATCACAATGCTAAAGTGGACAACACCTCAATGTAAAAAAGCCCTATTGGGTCATTATAGGAATTACAATACCCTATCCCATGGCTATATGAAGTCCTACATAAACAGTAAGAGAGATTAGTACTAATTTATAAGTTATAGTGATGAATATCTTGTTAACACAAGATTGAAACTTTTGGAATGAACTTATTTGTGTTTATTAGCTTGATTTATTCATTACTTTTAATTTAGGGCGTTATACTTACAGTTCGTATATTTTACAATAATAGAAATTTCATTTCCCTATTATTCTTATTAGAAAAGCTATTATGAGATTTAATTACATTTTAAACTGTAACATCAATCTATATAGAGTCCTTAAGTTATTAAATAGTCATCATTACTCAAATTTATGAATAATTACTCAATGTTGAATTGATTTTTCTCCTAAAATATCTTCAATTGTATCAATAAATTACAACGTACTATTGATTCATAATTTATTATAAATCTATTCCATTTCCAAGTAATATTTATTACATTACAACTTTAATTTGTTTAGGGAAATAAATGGTTGGAAATAAGATGAGTAGTAATGATTTAAATAGCTTTTATATTAGTTGTATCGCTAGGGATACTTTTTAAATTGCTCTTAAATAGTTAATTAAAATAGTAGATTTTTATAAATGTTGCTATAACTTATTTAACTTCACTTTTAAATTAACCACTATAGTTTCCAACACTTGTACTATGAATAGCTATTGTATATATCTTCCTACTTTTTATCCCAACAATTTTAAATCCTCGCTTAAAAACTTTAATCTACAACATTTTAAATGGCTACTATTGTATCCACTTTAAGTCATTGAAGGCAAATGTTCTTATAATGACATTGATTATATTAAACTTGTAGAGGGATAATTTTGTATTGGCTTAAGCTCATAATTAATGCATTATTTATTTAAGCTTAACTCATTAGGCTAAGCGATATGGTCTATCGAGTTTGGTTAGTAATTAGAATGATTTTGAAAGATTTGATTTGGTTAGCTCGGAACAGAAATCATTGGATTGTTCTATCCACTCTCAACTTTTTTTAAGCAGGCTTGTACACTCAATATGATAAGCTACTAGCCTTAGGCTCATAGTAAGCTTATCTAGATAATCTTAAATAAGCAAGCTCAATCTTGATTGTTGATCACTAATATTTTCCTCTTTACTAGATAATCTTAAATAAGCTAAATTGATGAACCGATTCAAGTTACACATTCACGCATAAATATATAAATATTTCATATGTTGCACATATTTAACTTACAATTGTTTATACATTCAATAGTATATGCACTAATATATATAGCATGTCCATACTATGTCCAATCACTGAATGTAGTTGTGTGTTGTATAATAATCTTATATACCATCTCTATCATTCATATCAAC
This sequence comes from Lumnitzera littorea, assembly GCA_024138015.1. Lineage (NCBI taxonomy): Eukaryota > Viridiplantae > Streptophyta > Magnoliopsida > Myrtales > Combretaceae > Lumnitzera > Lumnitzera littorea. The sequence goes on from JAMXBB010000010.1 coordinate 93,161,511, forward strand.
TAACTATTCCAACCATATAATGTTATACACTAATAATAGTTTGTTCATGATAACTATTATATAAATGCTTCTTGTGTATAAAATGGATATATGAAAAGAAATTCAAGGTTTAGATTGTGGAATGTTTTGTGATTGTGATAGAGGAGGGAGAGAGAGAGAGAGATTGAAGTTACAAAAAAAGATCGTGGAATTAATTCTCTAGGAATGAAAAAGCAAGTTGCTTTATTTTCTTTATATTGAAAAGTTTATTAAATGGTATATAGCCACTTTTTTGTTAAATCGGTATGACATGTAAGAATGATGAGTTGGAACATTAGGTGCAATAATTTTTCTTCCTACCACCCTAGTTAAAATTGTCAACATTTCGAGAGAGATTCATTAATTGATAACATGAAACTTGAAAAATGATTTACAACTAGCGATAAGTGATAATAACGTCACACGTAAATGTTCTTCCCACGCATCTATATTTATCAGCTCTTATTTCCCACTAATAGTCTTTGAAGAAAAAAAGATTCAATGATATTAATATATTACGTGTATTTATGTATCAAAATTTTATTAATACTTATATATCACTCATTAGGTCATGTAACGTATTAGTATAATTTGATCTTCTTTCTCTTAAAAGAAGGAAAAAGGAAATAAAAACAAATAGATATATATATTATAAGGAAAAATATGGATTTGAATCATTTTTATTTATTTTGACTCAATTTTTCTTCATTTATAAATCAATAGTTGAGATTATTTTAAGTTTTGAAATATCATGTAATATCACCGTCTTGCTTTTAATATTAAATCACAAAAGTATAAATCAAGAGAAATAGAAGAAAATTAAATGGGAAGAATCCATTTGAAAAGATATAGACATACTTATGGACTATTCCATGTACCAAAAAAATGAGGGTTTCCCAGGTTTCAGCATACAAAGAAAGATTTTAGTTACCTTAAACTTTGTCAGCGAAATATAGGAAAAGCTGTTGCCTTCTGGCGTTGAACCGTTCCTATACCTACGAAAAAGGACAGCCTTCAACTCTTTGGAATCTATTTTCCTTTAAAATGACCAAAAGCCCTAATTGCAAATCCTTTGTGGCTTAACCTAACATTAACTAAAGCTTGTCCCTACAAATTTTTGACTTCCCTCGTACAACGGTCGTCAAGCAAACAAGAATGGCTGATGATCCGCAGGAGGTTGCTGAGCGTGAGCGCATCTTCAAGCGCTTTGATGCCAATGGCGATGGGACAATCTCGGCATCAGAGCTTGGCGATGCGTTGAAAACCCTAGGCTCTGTCACCGAAGATGAAGTCAAGCGTATGATGGCTGAGATCGACACGGATGGTAATGGTTACATCTCTTTCGAGGAATTCGCTGCTTTCGCTCGCGCGAATCGAGGATTAATGAAGGATGTTGCTAAAATTTTTTAGTCAAACATTTTTTGTATTGTGATTCTATCGTTTCAGTCTTAAAGAGGATGTATACTTGTCATGGGATCACTCTCTCATGATGCGGTTTATCTTTTACGACTCAGCAATTACCTTTTTCTAAATATATTTTGCTAATTCGTTGAAGGTGTCTCTATTTATACGGATAACTTTACTCAATGTACTTTATAGGATGCATTTTCCATTTACGTGCCATCGTTTCTCATAAGCTCATGACACCATGTTTAGGGTGGCAACACAGACTATATATATAGGAATTAGGTAAGCATGCACCCATGCTATGAGATTGAGCGAATAAATGGTTTTAATCCATTAGAATAGAGGAAGACAAACAAGCGAACATAAATCCTTAATGAAATTGGACGAAAGCGTTGATATATATGATAGATTGGTGTCCAAAACCTTTATCATATTTTGTGTCGAAAGGAAGCGGAGGTAAAGACTATATGTACCCTTTTCTTTTGAAATAATCCCGAGTGAATTAGACTTTTATACGTTTGACCATAAATTATACGATATTTCGAAACTATCGAATATATGGCATAATACACTGGTCACAAAATGTTGATGAAGTTATCGTATGTTATGTTAGACAATTCATGATCCGGTCTTCATAATCTGCCCACTGTACTGGGCTATTCAATCTAAATCTTTTGTTTTGCACATTGTATTACGAGTATTAATCTTGTACAAACAATGTAATAATGTAAAAGACAATCCTAAAATTTTCTCCTTGTAATCAAAGCAAACTGAGAGGGCCAAAATGCATTTATTTATTTAAACCTGCAGATCAAAAATTTACATTCTAAATTTTGCATAAAATGTCTCGCAACTTGCAAATGTTCTCTTCAGAATATCTTAGTTGGATTTGATTCCTCTCTTTTTCCATTTTCCATCCATTTCTTTCAATTCTAAAATCAATAGTAAGGTTTACATGTACTCTTAAACAGTTTTGAAACGTTATATCCTTGCTTACTCTTGGCCATTGATTTTTACACCATGCCAGTTGCCACAAAGTTTGAAAAATTGATGAAAATGGAAATGCACATGCTATCCACATAAGCAACCATTATTCCACACTTGAAAAGTGTAAACTAAACAGATGTGAATTCTAGTTTTGTTGATGGAGAAAAAATATAATGCGCTTGTCTTGTATTTCGCTAGGAAATATGAATAGTTCGTTTAAAAATGCACATGACGTGCCCTGCGGGTGAACTTGATGTTTTTTTAAATATAGTATTTGTTGTGTACGCTTAAATTCAAAACTACATGTGAGTTTGGTCCCGTTAACTTCAACGGCATTAGTCCTTGAAAACAAGCAAATATAATGTCTCAGTTCAAATCACAAGAAAATTCAAATAATTGGGAATACACATTTGAGATTATGTGCAACGATGCTAAGTGCATTTAAAGTTTTGTATCAGGTTGCTGAGCAAGTTGCAGGAAGTACAATTAATAATCTTCTATTGCAATTTGACAATACACATGTTTTCCATTGCTACAAGGAAAGCGGATGGCACTACTAGAAAATGAACTAATAGATCATTGGGAGTTTGTAATAATTGATATTGTTGATGTACTGTTTTTGCTTCATAGATTTGCCCATAGAGATTCCTGAATTTGAGCCTTCAACCAAAGAAAACACTGTTAATGAGGCATCAAAATTTGCTCCAATGCGGTTATCTTAATACTTAAGTCAATAAAGTATGTCGAGAGAGTAAAACCCTGATACTCAATCTTCTTATCAAACACATCAACAAAGACATAGGGTAAAGGGTGTTTAGTGTTGATGGGTATTTTTAGGTTGTAGGAACCGACCAGCCTAAAATCGTTAATAAGCCTACTTCAAGTAATCCCTAATTTTGTATCCTATAAATAGGAGATAAAAATATCAAGTAAATAACTCTCTTTTTGCTCCTTCTCTTTCTTAGTTAAGGCATATATTATTGATGTAAATATCGGAGTACCATGCCGAGCAAATTCCTACAAGCTCAAATTCAGAAATCTCTACTGATAAATCTATGGAATAATAATGGTATATCAATAGCTAGCGTTGTTTATATATATAGTAGCAATATTATTTTTCAATATATATTATAATTTTTCGTTTTAATTATTGGAATCAAATAGCTTATACATTAAGTATGTTTTCTTTTGATTTTCAATATAAAAACTGGTGCAAAATGTATTTCGCTACTTTGATATATCCTATGTTTTTAAGCCTTGGATAAGTAGACCTATCGTTCCATTTATTTATTTATTTTCACTATCTGGATGGCTGATGTGCTAGCGGATCACTTCTTGTACTTAGCTCGGGGTGAAGCTATGACTTCTTGCAACTTGACTTTGTGCTAAACTTACTATGTTTTATGTTTAGCTTAGACCTGCGTTCACAGAAATAATAATTATTATTAAATTTAAGATTACCTTGTTTTCTTTTTATGTCATAATGAGTAACAAGGGTGAGTATCAGGATAAGAATGATAATACAAATCGTTACTTTATAATGAAAGTTGGAATGGAATGGAACATTAACAATCTAGCATTACAAGGATAACATCGGGGCCAATTCTTGTGCTTTAGTTGTAAGTGAAGGTGGGCACTAGACCGGATTGGGCCAAGCCTGAGCAAGGCTGGCAAGACTTGAACCGGACTGAGCGTGGGCACGGAGCCAAAAATGCCTCGGCTAGACCCATCAGGCCGACATGGTTAATTTTTTATTATTTTTCACTCTAAAGATATGGAAGTCCTGCGAATTGGAACGGGACAAAATAATTGCTCACGAGAATGTACTTCTTTGTTTTTACCACAATAAATTGAGTTCTCTAGTTACATGATCATTACTTAACAAACAAATTAATAAGCTGCTCACTTTGGAGAAATGAAATTCTACATCATCCACATATTTTTTATCCACGCTTTATTACGGAGTTTAGCTGGTTTTTGACTTGATGCCATTCATTAGGAATTCTAATTCTTAAAATTTCAGAATGTGCATCCTTACACTCCACTCATGAATTGCAATTCGAAGATCACATGTTTATCTATCTTCCCAAACTACCCTCATACAAATACAAGCATTACACAATTTTTTGCACTTAAATAAAACATCAACACTCACTGCATCATTCTCTTTAGTTGGTCAAAAACCCTAGTTTCGTCACTCTCTTCCATGTCTCATGCATTTGAAATAATCAAAGGGGAAAAATCGGTATGTAGCTTCCAATATCTCTTCCATTTGTCTCACTTCTTTGTCCCAGTTTTTCCTTATCTTTCTCTCCGATGCATTCGAGCTAAGGATCAAAAAATAAAAGCCACTATATCATCCCTTTGTTCATAGCCGATCTCTCAAGAAATCTGGGTAAGTCGATCTCTCTTCATTGTCACATATTTGAGGTGTGCTTTAATTCTTCTATCGGATTCGCTTGAAATTATATCATGCTTCCTTGTATAGTTGCCATTTCTTGTTGAATTGGCTGGTGGTGAGACGGAGATGTATAGAGGATTGGTGTATGATGACTTTTTTTGGACATACGAAAAAGAACCGGGGATTTGCATTGTGCATGTTTTTTAGGTTTTATTTGTGCATTGTATTTCAAACTTGAGATAGACTTAAATTATGTTGTTGTTCTCTAACGTATGACTTCTAATGAAGACTGTGTTTAGTAAACTTAAGAAAAGCGAAAATCAACGGAAATAATTAGAAAAGAAAAGAAAGGAAATGAGAGAAAATATAGTATTCCTTTCTTGTTTGGATCTTTGAAAGAAAATATTTAGTTTCTAAGTTAGTGATGGACCCCCAACATTATATGTTCAATTTTGCTTTTAGGGGTACTCTTATAATTTAATTGATTTCTATCCATTTCCACCCTTTTCTCTCCCAAAGTGGAGAGAAAGTAATTAATATTAAAATTGAAAATGTTTCTACTGATTTATTTTTAATTCTATCAATTTCTGTCCTCATTCTTAATACCAAACACAATGTTTCTCTTGGTTTCCTTGCATTTTCATAGATTTCCACCTTGCCAAATACAATGGAAATTTATATAACTATTTAGCTGAATCCAGAAGGAGATGTGTTTCTTCACATCTGATACATGTTTAGAATTATTATTGACCATTTCATTTTCTGGATGTTTTACTTAATCAAAATATGTTTTTCTTAGGCAGATTATGTTGTTGTTGATTATACCCAAGAACACATTTCAATGAGTGAGAATACAAAGGAAAATTATATGTACTGCGAAATGCTATCTGAACCCAAATTGCGGCCCCTAATCCTCCCTATGGTGGTCTAATCTAATCCCTCCTTTTAGAGTCATCATTGATAAAAACTTTTAATTGATTTTGGCTAAACCCTTTGTTTGAATTGAAAATCATACGTATTGCGAAATGCTATAGAACCCAAATTTGCACCTAAATCACTAACTTTATAATTGATTTTAGCTAGGCCCCTTTGTTTTATACTATTATCTTGATGGGTTTTCAAAAAGATTGAAGTTTGTGTAGCTCAAATTAGCTAAAATCGATCGCCTTTTCACCTCATTCAACGCAAAGATTAAAGATTCAATCTTATGAATCTTTTACATTACTGTTCTATTCCCTCTTTCAAAGAAAATATTCATGGGTTCCCAACAAGAAATCTCCGTTAGCTCAACTCAACGAAAACTTAGAAAAACTATATATGCATGTAATGAGATCCCCCGTTTTTACGGTAAAGAAAAAGATAATGTTGTTTGCTCTTTATGGTTTATTCTGGTTAATAGGCTTTCAAAAGTACTGAATCATTATACTTTTTTATGTTCGTCCTCTGGAGAGATGGAGAGACAGGTTAGTGGCCTTTCTAGCATTTATCTGAGAGGAAATGTCATAATGACATAGGTGAAAAAAGATATGAACAACTAAAAAAAATGCAATTACATTACTAATTTACTTGAAGAAGTAACAAACAAATGATTAAATAAGCAATCCCTTATCCAAAATCATAATTGTTGCTCAAAAATGTCAGCAGAATACGGCCATTAACGAATAATTGTCAGTGCTATAACTCACTGAAAATGCTAGTGTAAGACTACAAAAGGAAATCATTTCCCTATTTTTGGTTAAGCATAGTAAGTTGGTGCGTTGGACCACAAGTCACATAGGTTACGAAGAAATCAAGAATACGTGATTTCTTTTGTCTATGCCATCAGCACTTATCAAGGCACCAACTACAACCTACTGAAACAATTTGGTATACGTGTGTGTATTGTTATTTTTGTATACAATCTAAACAATCTCACTTTTTCATCGTGATGGTGCTATAAAATGCTAGCATTTTAAGGTATGAAGGAATCAAGTATATGCATCTGCTTTGCCACTTGATCATCAAATTGAAATTACAAAGAAGCTCATGTATTTATACATACACAATATATATAGATGACATTCTATAATTGCTTTTGCAAATCAAAAGTAAAAGTAAAGAGATTCAAACTTTATAATCGATTTCTTTGGAAACCACTTCTGCTTATATCATCATGGTCATTTCTTCATATTGTGTTTTGTTGATTTCTTCTCAAATTAGGGTTAGGGTCTTAAATAGGCATGGTCTTATGATCTTATGAGATTGGGGAATAATGTTTCAAGTTCCTAACTTAAGAGAGAAAAGATGATGCAATGTTTTCTACTGATTTTTCCTCTTTAATTTAATTTGTTTTATATTTTATTATTCATTTAAACAAGGGTATTTTAGGCATTTTATTTTCTATTAATGTCTTATTCCATATGGAATTCTATCAAGTGAACAATGAGATAGCAATTCAATTATACTCAACTAGACACTATAAAACCTATTCAATACTTCATTCCATTTTCTAATAATTGTGATTACATTCCCCCTTATTCTATTAAGTGAAGTGAATAGCCCATAAAAAATTTAGGGGATTTCTACCTCAATAGCACTTGCATAAGTGATGCAACTCAATCCATACAAGTATTTTGCTTTTCTATGTATAAAAGTAAAAAAGCAAGAGGCAAAGCTTGACTTAAAGCTTGAAAATGTCTTCAATAAGATTTGTAATCTATTATGAATATTGCTTATGGGAAGGTTTGAATAGAGTAACACTGAAGTTAATAAATTTAAGAATATTAATGATGAAGAAAATAAACATACGAAAACCCCTAAGTAATTCATGTTAAAAAACATGGGTAAGGATAGAAGAACTTCATTATGAAAATTTTAGTATTATAACTTCTCTATATTATGTAAGGAGAAAAACAATTAATATTCTCTCTTGTATAATGGAAGAAAATTTACCACTCTCTCTTCTTCTTTACTCTCTAACTTCTAAATTGAGATGTTGGGAGATGTTTACATGATCTTCAAATGAGAGAAATCAAGCCTATTTATAAATTCTTACTATAGTGTGAATATCATATATGAATGCAAAAAAATATATTATAGATGGTAAAAATGTGCCATGCATGCATGGTAAAGCAAATTTTCAAAGTTTTTGACTTTGTAAAAATTGTCTCCTTTTGTTATTATATCTTTGTCAATGAGCATTGATAGTAGCTCGATTTTATTACATAATCTTCCAAACTCTTTACCAACAATACAGGTGAAAACAACTGAAGAATCTGTATCGATTTGGAATTCTGACTAGATGCACTAACAGCAAAGCCTCTTAGATGGTTGTTGTCTTCACAAACTTCTAGACAATCCTCTTCTACTTCCATACATATGATAGTTGGGAATAATTCAACATTATAATTACAAACTATAGTATCTGTTCTTGCTTTCACTTTATTAACACCTCATATTGTGGTTTATTGCATCTTCTTTCTCCTATTTCCCTATATCTATTCAAATATTGTAGCTTTAATTCTACTTATAAGTTCTTTTTAGATTTAGTGTCATGATGCAATTCAACTTACAAGTCCTTTCTAGATTCAGTGTCATGATGCACTCACATCTATGCTCCCATAAATAGTTATATTGGACCTCTTAAAATCATCAGAGTAAGCAGAATTTCCATAGTCATATGCACAAAAGAGAAAGCCCCAATGTATATTGAAATGTAAAATGATCGAGTATAGAAAGCTAAACTAACAAGCAGTATTTATATTTACAACAAAACAAATAACTACTTGCTACTAGAAATAACTAACTATAGCTGTAAAAATAAATCAGTACATGTGTACAATAACTTATTAACATCAGCTCTTCATATACTTTATAGCGCCCCTCAAGGTGGAACTATGAGAAAACAAGCAATCAAAAGAAATAGACTTTGTGAACAAGTCAACTATTTACAACTAGGAAGCAAATAAGAAGATTGAATGAAACTAGTAGCCACATGATCCCAAAGGAAGTGTACATCCACGGAAATGTGCTTGGTTCAATTATGAAAGGATGGGTTGGTTGCAAGTTGAATAGTTGAATTGTTATCACGGTGCAATGGAATAAGAGAAGAAACAGGAACATCCAGATCATACAAGACATAGGATATCCAAAGAAGTTCTTTTGTAATAGCACTTAAACTTTTGTCTTTAGCTTCAGTAGAAGAAGTACTTACAATGTTTTGTTTTTAGTCTTCCAAAAAAATATAGAAGCCAATTAAGGACTTTCTATCAACCAATGAAGAACCCCAATCCGCATAAAAAAAAGCAATAAGTTGAAGAGAATTATTAGACAGATAAAACAAGCCCAAGGAGGTTATGCCTTTGAGAAACCGTAGAACATGACAAGCTACACTTAGATGGCCAACACGAGGATTAGAAAGGAACTGGTTAAGATGATGCACTACAAAAGAAATATCAAGACGAGTAATAGTCAAGTATAATAAGTGGTCAACCAACGATTGATAAATTAAAGGATCATCAAGAAAAGTACCATTGTCTTTAAACAAATTTAAACCGGTTGGTAGAGGAACAGCAAGACAACAACCTATCATCCCAAAATCTATTAGGATATCAGTGATAAACTTGTACCAGTTGATTAAAATATCATGAGACGTCATGCATAATTGAAGACCTAAAAAGAATCGAGCTTCTCCAAGGTCTTTAATCATGAAAGCATTATGTAAGGCAAATTTGAGAAGCAAAATAACAGTAACATCTATGCTAGTAATCAATAAACCATCCACATAGAGTAAAATAATAGTAAACTTTATTGCATTCTTCCTAACAAACAAAGAGTAGTTGCTTTTGGACTGGGGCAAACCTCAGTTTATTAGAAATTGAGAAATTTCAACATTCTACTACCTTAAACCTTATTTAAGACTGTATAATGAACGTTTGAGTTTACAAACTTAACCCAATTATGCTTGGTATAATCTTAAGGCGAAAGCATGTAGAATTCTTCATTGAGAAAGCTAAGAAGGAAGGCGTTATTAAAATCTAATTGAAAGAGTGGCCATTGTTTAGTTAGGCAATAGTAAGTAAGAGACGAACAATACTCAATTTAGCTACCGAGGAAAAAGTATCATGATAGTCGATTCTCTCAATTTGATTATACCCTTTAGCAATAAGTCTTATCTTATAACATTCTACACTACCATTAGCTTTATATTTAATCTTATAAACCGACTTTCATCCAATAGTTTTCTTCCTACAAGCCAAAGAAGTAAGCTCCCAAGTATTATTTAACTCCAAGGCCTCAAGTTCTTTCGTCATAGTTGTAACCTAATTTGAATCCTTAACTACTCAAGAATAACAATGTAGTTCATAGGTTATCAACATTAATTTTAAGGAATGTACAAAATTATGTAGGTGATGAGCAAACATGTCAAAGGAAAATAGTGACAAGGATGAGTGGAAAAGGAGGAAGAAACTGAAGTGGTATTGTGAAGGTTATGGAAGTACTTATTCAACCAAGTTGGTATTTTATGTTGTCTAGGAAGCTTGCATACAGTAATAGGAAGCGAAGAAGACAATGTATGTGGATTAGAAGAAGAAGGAGTAAACTCAGGGGAGGAAGGTGTATGATCAAAAAACTGATGAGGTAAACAATCAAGAATAATAACAAGACTTATGCGATCAAAACAATGAAAATCTAAAGGAGCAACAGGAGAAATATTAGAAAAGTTAGAGGATAAGGACACAAGAGGAAAATTATCAGAATGATTAATAGCAATAGTACCCTCAAAACCAATAGAAGCTATATCCTTAAATGGAAAAATCGACTCATGAAAAAGTATATCCTTGCTAATGAGAATTTTCTATATTGCTAAATCAAAAACTCTATAGGCTTTTTGACTAGCAACATAACCTAAAAATACACATTTAGAGGCCCTAAAATCGAACTTCTCAAAAGGACATGGGTGTATAGCAACATAACAAAGACATCCCATCATAGTTGTTAAAATTGTAATTAGACCCATGCGATTTTGCAATTTTAGGAAACTCTTTTGAGTTAACTTATGTATAAACTGTATTTTATGTAAAAACTTACGTTTTTAATTGAGTTTATTTGTAAACTCGATAGAAACTTATATTTTTAACCGAGTTTATCGATTCTATATATCTAAATTGAATAGGCTAATAAATAAAAAATATATAACTAAGTTTTTATAAGCCATCAACTATCAAGGCATTATATAATCTTTTCTATCCTATTTTATTTTATTTTTTCCTTTTTTCTCTCTCTCTCTCTTAATCCCTTATTTTATGTTCACATGCTTCACTTTGGTTTCGACTTTAATAGCAAAAATTATAAGAAAAACTATATAATTTAGTTTTTAGCATCAGCAATTTGAAATGAGTTAAAATATTTGATTCTCTTTAATTCATTGTTTTTTTTTTCAAAAGAAAATAATGAAAAAGATTCAGTTTTGACTTTGTTGTTTTTCTTCTATACATGTTTAATTTTATATTATTAAGAATTTTTTATGAAAAAATAATTTAATCTCTTTATTTCTATATTTTCATCATGTATTTTAAGTTTTGAACAACTACTATGAGCATCTCCATAGTTTTTAAAGCTATTTTACGTAGTTTGTAGAAACTTACATTTTTACGTTTCGATTTTACATTCCGATTCTACTAACCCTCCGACGATTCTACATAGAATTGCGAGTTTAACAACCTTACATCCTATAACACAAAGATGATTATAACTGGGTTTTATACCAAATAAAACTTCATATGGAGATTTCCAATGAAGTAAAGATGTAGGCATGATGTTTGATAAGAACCAACCCGTGACTATCTCCAAGCGGAGGCCGACCTATCCCAATTCGAAGCTAATCAGCTTTTGTCAAAGCCAAGCTGATAATAGAAGACCTAAGGGAAGAAAAGAAGACACTTAGCATCAAGTTTGTCGTCTATTAAGAAGCCAAGAGACCACAAGACCAAGAGATCACTTAAACCGTTGCTAATAATCCCTATAATACAAATGTTGGTTTAGTTTCCCATAATTATTGTAGATATGTTTTGTTATGTAATTTAGATTATGAGTATCTTTGGTTTATAATCTTCTTATATTTAGTGATTTAGGTCTAAGTCTTTTAGAATTATTTCTTTTGTTCAACTAGGTTTTGAATTTATTTCTTGTTTTGATTATGACTTTGGCTTCTAAATTAGATTCTGTTGTAGGAATAATCTACATTTAACGTGATCGCTTATACATATGTATATATATACATATAAGCTTTAAATCAAAGGTTTTAAGTTTGGGATTATAATTTTTACGCATTTATCCAATTTCCATATCTCTTATAATCGAATTAGTTCCAAATTAATTTCTGATTCAATTTCTGAATCAGTCTCTAAATTCAATTTTGTTTTAGCTTCTTATTATTGTTTTTATTTATGAACCCTAAGAATTCTTCCCAAACTAAAATGTGAGATTCATTTAACTATGCTTAAGTATCATAAATCTACATTTTAGCTCTTAATTAGTATTTCGATTAGTATAATATATTATGTTACTAATTTAACTACTAAATTAGCTCTCGAAGTAAGAAAATTTTACATTTTTTATATAATTATCCTAATTTAAGTTTCCTACTAGATTTATTACATGATTCTATTAGTATTATATTATCAATTTTATTCTAATATTTTCTATTGATTATATTTCCAATTTCACATATTATGTATTATTATATATTATTCACTTATTTTACTTATTTAACAATTCCAACACTATATATATCATCCTTCACTACCAATAACATGTTAAGATGTTTAATTATATTCTAAATCAAAATTTATACCTAATTAACTCCCAAATCATAAAATTAACTTAATTATATCAATTTGTCCCATTTTCATCACATAATACATACTTATAATATTCTAAATACTACCAATATCATACTACATTAGCAATTAACATCCTAAAACACCTAATTACATACTAAAACAATAATTATTCAATTAACCATTAATTAATCCCAAAAATCATTAATTATATATATATATCTTTTAAAGGCGTAAAAATTGCTTAAAATTTTCAAAAATTCATTTTTGAAAAAAGGCTTCATAGCACTATTATGCATCCTAAAAGTAATCTATACAAAAATTTTAAGCCTAAAACTACACTCCTAAAGCTATTTATTTTTAAATTGAAATATGTTAGGGTTTGCGAGATTTCTTAAGGACAGCATATTTCTAGACATAAATTTATCAAACTAAATTTTTTTCTTAAATCTGCATATCTAAAAACCTCAGAATACCAAATTTCATAATTTTCTAAATACACTTAGTATTTTTTCAAAATTAAACAAAATTGGATTGGAAATTGGATTCACCTGTCCAATCGACTTCCAACTACTAATGGTGGCTCTATGTGTATTAGCCAAGTTGGACGGTAGTGGTGGAGTACGGTGGTGCCACCGGCGGTTCTGTTCCAATTGGTCGTAGGTTGTGGGTTCTGGGTTTAGTTCAATTGTCCTTATTGCACATTTTTTTTTTTTGTAATTTTTTTGAAAACCCTAATTCTCTCTTGATTTAGTTCTCTCTATTTTTTACACTCTCCCAACTAACTAAATGAGAATTTTTATGCATTAAATTGATGTGACATTTAGCCTTATTTTATCTTATTCTACTTTCTATTTATTTAATTTTGATTGGTTAAATTTTCATTTTTCTTTTCTAGATTACCACACCTCATTTCTGGACATTTCCTTATGTTTCCATATTTTTCTTTAATTATTTATGAATTTTCTTTAATTAATTAACATTATTTTGGCATATTTTGCTTATTTTAAGAAATTTCACGTATTTTTACCTACATGTAAATACATATATGATATAAATAAATACTCCTAAATATTATTTAAGTTATTTTATGATTTTTAGTGTACATATAATTTATTTTTATCAATTCGTTAGTTATCGAAACTCGTTTTACACATTTTCAATCAATAACAGGAAATTTAAATATAATTAAATATTATAATAATTAATTATTTTATTATTTATTTTCCTAAATTCAAACTCATTGAATTATTTTTACTAATAATCCTAACTTTGTCGTAAAATTTGGGCTAAATTGGACAATTTATTCAATCAACCTAAATTCTACTAATCGAACCCCAAGTAGTTGATTGTGGAGCTTACATCAACTCTATCATGTAACAGACAAAGTGTATCTGGATTATTACATGAAAGAGAATAAATATTATGTTGTACACAAGACTCCCTATTCTTATAACACTCTACTGTAGTTGTAATGACAAACATACCATTAATGGCTAAAGTAAAGCAATTATCTTCTTAGAATTCTGGTCCTAAGATTGGAAAAAAAATATGGATAAATGGTTATTACAACTTGCTAATCATGTAAAATTTGTGAAACTAAGAGCAAGTTATATGAGAAATCAAGGATGTATAAGACTTTGTAAAGGGTTAAATGGGTTGTTAAAGTAACTGATCCAACTGTAGTTACATGTTTAATACTCCTATCGGGCAAATAAACTATGATTGGCTAATCTAATGTGTATGTATTAATGAGTAATGTTTTGTATGATGCATGTGATCCATAGCACTAGTATCAACAATCCATGAACACATATTGTTATTAAAAATGCTACGAATTGAATTGGAATTACCTGCACGATGAATTGCATTAGCCATAGCAAAACTAATATGCTTTGTTGGCATTTGAACGTTCTTGCCTTTCATCATCTTTATCACTTCTAGACAAACATTCTAAACTAGCTGTTGATTGAAACAAGATGACCTTGCTCCATAAGTTTCTGTATCCTTGAAATATCATCAAAACTATCAAATAGAGTGTCAATAATAATAGTATCAGCTAGTCATGATTCAACTCATGCAATGGCTACCATTTTTAGTTTTTGCTTAGGAATCCTTTTTCCTTTATACCAATCTAGATACCCAATCAGTTGAAAATAATTATCAACTATGTGACCTTTACCTTTCCAATATTTGCAAGTTACCTTAACTAAACGACCTTTCCTCTTATCAATCGTAATAGCAACTTTCCTATCCCTATTTGCAAACAATATAAAACCTTCTATCTCTACTGAATTAACTCCAGTTATTTTCTTTTGTTTCTCTACCTGATGAAATAGATAAAAGGCTTTATTAACATTGGTTAATGGCTCCATATACAGAACTTGATTTCGAACTGACTTAAAGCCCTTGTTCAAACCCAATATAAACTGCATTAGTTTCCACTGCGATTTAAATACAACAATCCTCTCAAGTAAGGCACATGTACAATATTCTATTCTCCTACATTCACAAGTTGGATAACTATTAAAAGCTTGCAACTCGTCCTAAATCCTTTTTAACCTATTATAATATGTATTAACACTTTGATTTCCTTGCCTTAAATTAGACAACTCATGTTGCAAATGAAATATCAAAGGCCCATTCCCTTGTCTATATTGTTCTTTAGTCTCATTCCACAAATCAACAACAAATTTAGCATACAAAAAATTATGAGAGATTTCACTTGTCATTAAATTAAGTAACCAGCATTGAATCATATAATCGTTTTTAGATCAACAAATTAAATCAGGTGAATCATCCCTTAGTTTTGCAATGGTTCCATCGACAAAACCTAACTTCAATTTCGTACCTAATCCCATTCTCATTGTTTGACTCCAAGCAAGGCAATTGGTGCCATTAAAAACAATATTCCCAACAAGCATTCTAGGATTATCAGATGAAGAGATATACAAAAGATTTGATGGTATAACATCTCCTAGATTTCTAGTATTTGCTAACTAATTATTCATGTTCATAAATCACTATTCAACTAAAAAGAAAAAGAAAAAGACAATACGGTATGAATACTGCTACATAATTTTCCAGATATTGAAGAGATTACTTTATCGTATCAATCACAATCAATCGATCTTATAAGCTACATAGATAAGATACAAAGATTACCTTCGTTCTGATAACATCTTGAAATCATCAGAGTAAGCAGAATTTCCATAATCATATGTGCAAGAGAGAAAGCCCCAATGTATATTGAAGTGTAAAATGATTGCGTATAGAAAGCTAAACTAACAAACAGTATTTATATTTACAACCAAAAAAATTAACTATTTGCCACCAAAAATAACTAACTACAATTGTAAAAACAAATCAATAGACATGTACAATAACTTATCCACATTAGCTCCTTATATACTTTATTAGACCATAGAGCTATAATATGTCATGATATGACTCTACTTAAGGGCATTTAAAATTATAAGATATCAATTCAAAAGAAAATCATATAATCAATTATCGAAAAAAAATTATATAATCTGCTTAGGAATTTTTATTCTAAAAAAAAATGAGAACTCTACTCACATATCATTATAATTCATAAAAACGTAATGAAATTTTATATATCAACTAGATAAAAGGGTCTTTTTAGAGCCCACAAATTTCTATGCTAACCGAATATGGCATGAAAACGCCATGGACTAACTCTATACAGGAACGAAATAAAGGTAAACCAACTAAACTCATCTTGACAAAGAATGATATCACTATCTATTGATTCTTATACTATATTTGACATTCGATGGAGGGCGAAAATTGAAGGAAAGTTATGGAAAAGAAATAAAAGAAAATATAAACTTGATTTTTTTTATATAAAAAGTGAACATAGAAGGAAATGAGAAGAAAGTTGTAAAATTACTTTAATAAGTTAACTAAATTACCCTTTATACAGAAGAGAAGAAGATAGAGAGAACCGCAATTTCCTTTTTAGGTAAGAGACAATAGCATTAAACAAAACAAGCTTTAGAGAGAGAGAGCAGAGGCAACTAAAGTAGCTATCAATCAAAGAGGAGGAGAGAAAGAGAGACAAGTAACAAAGTGTGAAGAAGATGAACAATTAAGGCCGTTCTTGTAAATTCATGAGATTTTCATCCATTTCTACATATTACTATCTAAATTTAGAGAAAAAAAATTGAAGCTTTTAAGTGGAAATGTTTCCATCCATTTCCACTAAATTCATATGATTTTCACTCGTTTTTAGTTATTCAAACATATAATTTCTTTCCATTTCCCTTAATTTCCGACCATCTCCACCAATGCAAATACAGCATTAATTTAACATGTTGTATTCAAAGATGCATGGCAAAATTAAATATAGTAAAATTAGCTTAGTGATGAAATTCTTATAATAGTTGTTGATGTTAAATTCTGTCAATAGAGTTTGAGTCTATAGAGGCCTTAGGGTGATAAATAAAGTAACAAAAGTATAAATTTATTAAATAAATATAAAATATTTAAAAAAAGTGTAGTATAAAAATATCTAAAATATAAAAAATTAACAAAAAATTATAAAAATATTGGAATAATAAAGAAAAAAATTTACAAAATTGGATTTCACTTTTAATTATTTGTTTTTTTAATTTTGGCTACCTAAGGTAGCTACACATGGCTGCTATTGGGTCTCATGATTCACTATTCATTTAGGCTAAAATTTGGCCATCTAGTGGTAAGGGGTGGCTAGCAGCTTTCAAGTTGTCTTTCCTCTTTTTTTCCCTAATTTTTAGTTTTTTTTTTAATCTTCTAATTTTTTAGTTATTTATTTATATAAATATATATTATATCATTTTATTATTTTTTATTTGTTTTAATATATTTCAAATCTTTTATTTATTTATTTTATTTTTATTTGATATTTCTGAATTATTCTATATTTTTAAATAATGTACTTAATTAATATACTAGCAGATGATATACCTATATTACATGTACATAAAATGAATAAAATTATGTAATATAATTAAATATATTATAATATGGATAAAAAGATAATAATAAATAAGGAAGAGAGATGAACGGAGGTTATGGGAAGAGGAATAAGAATTAGTGGAAATGTTGGATGTGGGAAAGAGAGAGAGAGAGAGAGAATGGGAGAGTAGTAGGAATATTGGAGGAGAGAGAGAGAGATAGGGAAAAGGTTATGTTTTTTTTTTTTAAATTCTTAAATTATTTTGTATTTATAATCAAATGAATTAAAGAAAATTATTTATTAATAATAGAAATTTTATTTAAAAGGTTAAATAAATAAAAACAATTAAGATATTGTTTCGACAGTTATTTAAAACTCTACATGCTTTAACAATATAGATATTATATTTTTTAATTAAATTATTATGTTTGCTACTCACATGTTAATGTTTAATAGAAAATTTAAGGCCATGTTAAGATGGCTCATTGGTAACTTTTTATAGACATTAAGGATTCGAATGTAAAAAATAAAATACAAAGAACTCAAATAAAAAATTTAGTAAATATTGAAAACTAAATTTGTATTTTTTTTTTTTTCAAAGAATATTGTTGCAATGAACCAAATGCAGCTCAATCATTTCCAACTTGTAAATGATATTGTGGGAATGACAGACCTATCTTAACAAGATCACGCGACAAAATATGTTGGTATGTTGATAATTTGCACCACTTATTATGTGGGTGGCAACTTTAGGCTGATAAGACAACACAACTTTTAGGATATGATTTATGCTTTGCTTACAGGGGAAAATTACGAATTTCCCAACTCGTATTCATGTAAAGTACGAATAATAGATAAATATGTAATATAATCTAGTTGGACACACACACACACACATATATATATAGTAGTTTTTACAAAATTGTAATAGTAATTTTCAAAAACTATCTACTAATCCTATTATATATTCTGTTACATATCCGGGATATTAATGTTTATTAACTACTCAATAATATACATAACACATAAGCGAATAATTTTTTTTTTCATCGGATAGATATGTTGAACTTATATATACGATGTTGATGTGATTCAAGATAGTACAATTATAGAAACGAAAAGACAAATCCATTTGTTTCTAATACATTTAAATTATTGCTATAAATGTCACAATCGATATCAAAATGAAAATAAATCGTGCATATTTGGTACGTGAGAATAGATAAAAATGAAATTACTATTCTTGACTCCATTCCCTTTTTCTATAATTTGAAGCATATTTAAAAAATAGAATCGCAATTTAAACTTGGAAAAATTTGATTATATCTTTAAGAAGATAAAATTATCGATTTCATTCCTTTTACATTTATTTTTTTAATCAAATTACTTATTTAACCTTTAATTTAATTATAACATTTAATATTTAAGAATATTTTTACTTATTATTATTACACACATATTTAATTTTATTATATTTCATGGACATTTCTAAATATAAAAAAGGATTTACCACTCAACCCTTATTATAATTCGCTTCATTTTATTTTATTTCATTCCCTTTCAAATAATTCTTGTATATCAAATATAACAAAAGAGCTAGGCCAGAAGAAAGCTTATTGAGGGACCTCCTACCACACCCACATAATCTTTTAATGAAAGCACGATTACGTTATATATGACCAAGTTAAATGATCTTGACGTATCTCAAAACAATATTTTTATTTTAAACGACAATTGTGTATAAAGTACCTTGAGTTGCCAAGTATATAAATATAAATATATATATATTTTATTAGATAATACATATCATAGATATGTATGTGCGTTGTGTGATGGATAAATTCTAATCAAGTTTGCACAAGTATTAAGTACAAAAGTAATATGTTATTAAACTTATCCACTGTATTTGTTGATGTAATATGCTACAGTACTTAGGAAAAAAAAGGTTATATAAATATAAATTCAATGATTTTAATTACATAAATATTATTATTATATCATATTTTTAAAATGTAATTTTATAATTACAAAAGATATTGTATATTTGACTTACAATTATAAAAATATAGTACAATTATTATATCATATGTTACAAATTTGATTGTTAGTATAGAAAGTATGTTGTATATCGAATATGAAACTTTCAAGCATGTCATATAAAGCATTTAAGCTTACTAATCAATCGATAGTATAATTGAAGTATTAATATCGTAAGTATAACATGTGATACATATATTAATATAAAATTATATAATATTTATGTCGTATTTTATAAGCATGATAAATATAAAATATTAATATTACATTTTCAACATAAAATATAATATTAATAATTATATAATTTTTTATATATATAATATTTATCTAATTAAATCGGTAAATATAAACACGTAAAAACCTCTTATTAAAACTTACCCGCTGCAGTCATGCCTGCACGAGCACACACGGTGCGCACACTAATTAACGAATGTTTTTATTTTGCGCCGCAGTGGCTATGATTTGTCTTTTCTTTTCAAAATCCGGACAGGAAGGTACCTGGAAATTGCATGCTCGTTGCTCGTGCTTAACTAAAGTCTAGAACAGTGGTTTTATGTCCATGTTGGCACTATGATCCTTACCTACAGGACAACATCAGATGGCCCCGGCATTTGTGTTTGCGTCCTATAAATACGATGGTNGTTATGGGAAGAGGAATAAGAATTAGTGGAAATGTTGGATGTGGGAAAGAGAGAGAGAGAGAGAGAATGGGAGAGTAGTAGGAATATTGGAGGAGAGAGAGAGAGATAGGGAAAAGGTTATGTTTTTTTTTTTTAAATTCTTAAATTATTTTGTATTTATAATCAAATGAATTAAAGAAAATTATTTATTAATAATAGAAATTTTATTTAAAAGGTTAAATAAATAAAAACAATTAAGATATTGTTTCGACAGTTATTTAAAACTCTACATGCTTTAACAATATAGATATTATATTTTTTAATTAAATTATTATGTTTGCTACTCACATGTTAATGTTTAATAGAAAATTTAAGGCCATGTTAAGATGGCTCATTGGTAACTTTTTATAGACATTAAGGATTCGAATGTAAAAAATAAAATACAAAGAACTCAAATAAAAAATTTAGTAAATATTGAAAACTAAATTTGTATTTTTTTTTTTTTCAAAGAATATTGTTGCAATGAACCAAATGCAGCTCAATCATTTCCAACTTGTAAATGATATTGTGGGAATGACAGACCTATCTTAACAAGATCACGCGACAAAATATGTTGGTATGTTGATAATTTGCACCACTTATTATGTGGGTGGCAACTTTAGGCTGATAAGACAACACAACTTTTAGGATATGATTTATGCTTTGCTTACAGGGGAAAATTACGAATTTCCCAACTCGTATTCATGTAAAGTACGAATAATAGATAAATATGTAATATAATCTAGTTGGACACACACACACACACATATATATATAGTAGTTTTTACAAAATTGTAATAGTAATTTTCAAAAACTATCTACTAATCCTATTATATATTCTGTTACATATCCGGGATATTAATGTTTATTAACTACTCAATAATATACATAACACATAAGCGAATAATTTTTTTTTTCATCGGATAGATATGTTGAACTTATATATACGATGTTGATGTGATTCAAGATAGTACAATTATAGAAACGAAAAGACAAATCCATTTGTTTCTAATACATTTAAATTATTGCTATAAATGTCACAATCGATATCAAAATGAAAATAAATCGTGCATATTTGGTACGTGAGAATAGATAAAAATGAAATTACTATTCTTGACTCCATTCCCTTTTTCTATAATTTGAAGCATATTTAAAAAATAGAATCGCAATTTAAACTTGGAAAAATTTGATTATATCTTTAAGAAGATAAAATTATCGATTTCATTCCTTTTACATTTATTTTTTTAATCAAATTACTTATTTAACCTTTAATTTAATTATAACATTTAATATTTAAGAATATTTTTACTTATTATTATTACACACATATTTAATTTTATTATATTTCATGGACATTTCTAAATATAAAAAAGGATTTACCACTCAACCCTTATTATAATTCGCTTCATTTTATTTTATTTCATTCCCTTTCAAATAATTCTTGTATATCAAATATAACAAAAGAGCTAGGCCAGAAGAAAGCTTATTGAGGGACCTCCTACCACACCCACATAATCTTTTAATGAAAGCACGATTACGTTATATATGACCAAGTTAAATGATCTTGACGTATCTCAAAACAATATTTTTATTTTAAACGACAATTGTGTATAAAGTACCTTGAGTTGCCAAGTATATAAATATAAATATATATATATTTTATTAGATAATACATATCATAGATATGTATGTGCGTTGTGTGATGGATAAATTCTAATCAAGTTTGCACAAGTATTAAGTACAAAAGTAATATGTTATTAAACTTATCCACTGTATTTGTTGATGTAATATGCTACAGTACTTAGGAAAAAAAAGGTTATATAAATATAAATTCAATGATTTTAATTACATAAATATTATTATTATATCATATTTTTAAAATGTAATTTTATAATTACAAAAGATATTGTATATTTGACTTACAATTATAAAAATATAGTACAATTATTATATCATATGTTACAAATTTGATTGTTAGTATAGAAAGTATGTTGTATATCGAATATGAAACTTTCAAGCATGTCATATAAAGCATTTAAGCTTACTAATCAATCGATAGTATAATTGAAGTATTAATATCGTAAGTATAACATGTGATACATATATTAATATAAAATTATATAATATTTATGTCGTATTTTATAAGCATGATAAATATAAAATATTAATATTACATTTTCAACATAAAATATAATATTAATAATTATATAATTTTTTATATATATAATATTTATCTAATTAAATCGGTAAATATAAACACGTAAAAACCTCTTATTAAAACTTACCCGCTGCAGTCATGCCTGCACGAGCACACACGGTGCGCACACTAATTAACGAATGTTTTTATTTTGCGCCGCAGTGGCTATGATTTGTCTTTTCTTTTCAAAATCCGGACAGGAAGGTACCTGGAAATTGCATGCTCGTTGCTCGTGCTTAACTAAAGTCTAGAACAGTGGTTTTATGTCCATGTTGGCACTATGATCCTTACCTACAGGACAACATCAGATGGCCCCGGCATTTGTGTTTGCGTCCTATAAATACGATGGTGCCACGTGCAACTTGTTAGAGCGTCAGTGTCCTTCTCCCCATAGAAACCAACTTTTTTTTCTTTCCTTTTGTTCTTATGTTCACGAAGTGACATATTAAATATTAATATGTATTCCTAAAAAGATTATTAATTAAATTTTTATATATTAAAATTTTATTAATTTACATATATCATTCATCAATTTAGATAACATATTAATACTATTAAAATCTTACCTTGACTTAATATTATGTTAGCTTTTCATTAGTTTTCTTTTTTTTTTTTTTTCTATTGATAGTCTCGAATTATTGAACTTAGAACTAGATTATTATACTTTTCAAATTATAGATCTCTCTTTATAATTTTTTCATATATAAGTATTGATAAAACATTCATAATAAATTAAATGGAAGTTTATTTTTCTTTCACTTTTCAAGTTTTATGTAATTTTTCTTGATTGCGATCAACTTTTTTGTTCTTTCTACCGGGTGAACATGTTAATGTAAGAATTTAAAAACACATTTTTTTTTACTCAAAGGTTTGGGTGTATAGATATTTAATTCTAGAGATAAAGTCATAGCACACAAAACGGAAACGGTTATTTTGTAGCTTACCCGTTATTTTATCTCCAATCATGAGTTTTATTCATTAAAATTGTAAAACATAAAATATTAAAATTGCATATATATATTATTAAATTAATGTAAATTAAATGTAGAAAATACGAAATAATAAAATCTTTCTAGAGGATTTTTCTTTTATTTTTTCTTTTCCTTTTTCTGGGTAGACGATGCTTTATTTCCAATTTCCATGCCTTCCTCAGTGCGCACGTGCCGCATACTACGGATCAATTTCGTTATAATACGAAATGGGATATGATTGATTTTCCGTGTACAAAACGTGGGCACAAACCAGATAGGAAGACTGTGTTTGGCCCACTACAATATCCTTCTTTCTTTCCTTGTAATCATGTAATGCAACTACTAGTCTTACTACGCCAAGTCATAAGTGCACTAGTGATTTGATGAAACATAAGCGATGTGATTTCGGAGATGAATATTGTTATTACGAACTTTCTATTCAGAACGATTCTCACTAGTAAAGGTGAGATAGACTTATGTAATTATTTATTAATTTCTTTTATAGACATATATATGTAATTGGAAAGGATATATTTGAGAGAGTGAGTTGGGAACAGCAAATATTTATTCTAATATTAGACCTTTAATCTATTATTCGATCATTTAAGATGGCTATAAAAGTTAATAAAAAGGATATTCCATCGATGATTAAATCCTAAATATTTAATATGTTGATTTTTTGACATGGAAAAAGGAAAGGGAAAAAAAAAAAAAAAAACAAGACGTTAAGCAGTACATACGGACTAGAAAAGCAATATGTGAAACAACACTTGAAATTGGATATGACATCAACCATTCGTATGGTTCTGGTGACGAATTAATATAACGTAATAAAATAAGTTGATTATTTAGAAAATCAAAACACCTAACGATTGACATTGTATTATATGAGCTTTGCAAATCGAATGGGTTTTTATATATTCAAAGTTTAAAATTATTAAATATTACATTTAATAAAATTTTACTGTTAAATTTATTATCTCAGGTTTAGTTATAGTCTTTAATCAATAATTATATATCACATTATCTTATTAGAGATATAAAATTTGATAAATAAAAGTTTAATTAGATATAACATTTAGTAACTATAAACATGAGTATAAAATATGATTGGATATAAATATTTAATAACTTTAAGCTTTATACATAAAATTAAAAAAAGTGAAAAATTCATGTAATGATTGTGTGTTATGACATTATCACAAATAAGGGGGATTTGTGGTTTTTCTCCCTTTCCAAAGAACGAAGTTTGTTCAAATCTTTTGAATTTTAAAACTTGTACATGTAAGGTGAATAGAAATGAGTAGAAATAGTTACAAAGGAAAGAGAAGGAAAGAAAATGTAACTCTCATTATTGATAGGGGAAAAATTTTTGCTTTTAGGGTATTTTTATTTGATTTCTGCTAATTTTCACTCTTTTCTTTCTAAAAGTGGAGTGAAACTTATTGGGTTTAATAGTAAAAATATTTTCATCGATTTTTCTCCAATATCACTTATTTATATTTTTATTTCTAGTAATCAAATATAACACTTCCTTTGACTTTTTTTATTCACCGATTTCATCGATACTACAGTTAGCCAACAAATTCGTACCAAAATTAATATCTGATTTTTTTAATTAAAATATCTTATTGTTATTACCATATGTATTTTGCACTACATAACATAATCACGTATCGAGCTACTATTTATAGAAACAATAATCCAACTGGAAAACGAAAAACAAATAGGAACCGATCAGCTACCCTATGTTGTTAATTGTCTGAGTCAGTCAGTATATTCATAATCATAATTTAACATGGAAATACTTGATTGGAATATGAGACATAAAAGGGAACACCAACTGTAAAATACTAAAATGTAAATTTTATCTCTATCTTATTAGGAGATATGATAACTACAAAATAATATTTACACAATAAAGGAAAATATGGATAAACATCAATGTCGTGAGATACGAATGGAGAAGTTAACCAAGGGTCAAGGATCGGTAGGGTTAAAGTGGGTTCAAACCAGGATGAATAAAACTATTACAATATTAGTCATATTTATATGAAGTAATAAAATTATTTACATTCTTGAAATTTAAAAATTGAGCACTTTTTTCATGAAAACTTTTTGTTGTTTTTGAATCTGCATTTATGTTTTTAGATAAATTTTGATGAATTCTTCCAAAAAAGCAAATGAAAATAATATATTCTAACTTTGGTTAGGTCATAAAGGAATCATATGAACCAATTAGATTAGCTAAGTCAAATTACGTTTATTGTTAATAAGTCAAATTCATGGTGATGTTGCTTGTGATAGATAGTTTTTCTTGGTACCATTACCTATAGCGTTTTTTTTTTTTTTGTTAAATATAAAGTAAAAATCAATCCATTATTTTATGCAGGGTATGTTTATACAATCCTCATGTAAATCCATTTACAAATATATGAATAGGAATAACATGTACAATAGTTAGTATAAATTGAGTAAAGAAAGAGAAGGGGTCATTTACTATTTATAATATATTTTACAATTTTGAGATGTATAGCAACCTCTCCCTTTATTGACCTTTTGTCCACTTTCTTTGTACTTAACACTATTATATCCAAGTGAATTGTGATGCTACAAAACTCGTCTCCACTTAAGACTTCTATTGCAACTCATTGGGTAATTACATTGCTGAACAATTCTTAAAATGAGAAAAACAGAAATAGTGAGATGAAATAGACATTGTACCTATACTAGTCATGTAAATAGTGGTGTTACAACATGATAGCATTATTGGTAGAATGTAAGTGATTGAAGATAAAACACTCTTCAAAAAATTGTGTTAAAAAACCATGTCACATGAACCTAAAAAGAAGAAACTTTTTTTTATGAGTAGTTGATTTTATCCCTTTAAATGAAGCTAAGTCATTATACCATGAACCATATGATATACAGACTTGTCTTTACTTAAGACTTATATTGCAACTCATTGAGTAATTGCATTATTAACCAATTCTTAAAATGAGAAAAACAGAAATAGTGAAATGAAATAAACACTGTACCTATACTAATGAAGTGAATAGTGGTGTTATAACATGATGGGTAAAATATATTAAAAAACGCTTGGGAGATTTTTAATGTACGTACCCTTTTTCTTTTTACTCAGCTAGTAGAATAAGTAGGATAAAAAGGCTTAACATATGCACACATTAAATTGATTACATTTTCTTTGTTCAACAATAATTTGAAATTAAGCTCCTTAAACATAAATATTTTTCTCCTTCCATCGATGATACAACCTCTTTTTTTTTTTTAGTGATTCTATTCAAACTACACCAAAATTATACAATACCTTAAACAAATATTTATCACTAATATGACTTTATATAGTTGATAAAAAATTTTGTTTCTACTCATCGATATAATATCGCTAGATAGAAATAGCTTACCTCATTCATATGAGAGCATGTTAGAATTGGAACCAAAGATCTAAACCCCATGCCAATAAAAAGCAATTGTAGATATAAACAAATGAAAATTACTAATGCAAATATAAAGTATACATCAAGTGCAAAGTAAAAGAAAAATAAAAGTCAAACTCGTGTGGCAGACATCCAACAAAACATGCTTATTCATACATTAGCTGTAGTATCAATGAATTATGACCACATAATTAAAAAGAAGAAGAAAATAAATTGCTAAAATACATTAAACAAAAAAATAGAAAAAGCAAGCAAATTTGAGAAAGCTGGAAAGCTTTACCGTCACTGATCTAGCTAACAATAATTGTTGTAGATCAACACAATGGAAACTTACCTTGGAGTAAACGATTAACATAATAGTTAAAAAAGGGAAAAACGAATGACACTTCACAATGTAAAATATTCCTTATAGATAGACACCTAAAACTTGTTTTTGCATTACCATATTAATATTCAATTTTCAATGCTAACTAATGATACCCGATCATGGATATAAAGCCATAAATCACTTGGTCAAAATGTGAGATTCAGAATGAAAAAACACTTACTAAATGTTTCAATGCTAACTAATGATAACCAATCATGGATATAATGCCATAAATCACCATTTACATTGGGAGTAAGTTGCGTGAGATTCAGAATGAAAAAACACTTACTAAATGTAGACGTGGAAAGCAACTGAATATGTGAACATGGACTGAAGTTAAAACTATTCTTTAGGATATGGATGAACCACAACTTCTTTTCAATCATGTAAGAGGAGATAATATTGTAATCATTTAAATTTAAAATAATATTTGAAATAAATTGTGATATCAAAATACCTAAGACACCAAGGGAGGTGTAACCCTTAGATATAATAGATTATTACTAATTTAAACTGTATAAATGAATAAAAATTAAAAAAAAGAAAAAAATAGAAGCAATACCTATACTATCTTTATTGCATAGTATAATTGATGACTTCAATATTAAAGGCACCTATAATCCTAACATTTTTAATAGAATGTATTTTTCATTTTGTAATAGGCTTTGCTTGAAATAAATGAGATCTTAATTATAGTTTGAGATTTAAAGATAATAGAGACTCCATATATTTTATAAATATATAAAATATATCTTCATATCTTAAGACACTAATATTTATAAATAATTTTGAACATATAACCGTATTTTGAGTGCTAAGACAGAACATCGACATGTATTAGCCCAACAATTAATGTTTAAGAAAACATAATATGATATTATTTAAATGGATTTCTTATAAATAATTTTTGTTTGTTTCAATCAATCAAATGCAATCTAAATTATATATGAAATTCTATTTTGGAAAGAGTTAAATAGCATAGTAAAATAATTATTACAATTGGATATGAATAGAATAAAATAAAATTTTAATAATATATAGTAATAGATAAGGACAATTTTATAAATTCAATATAAAAAATTATGAAATACATTAAGGATGCTTAAACTTGGTTTATCCTCTTTAATATTATGTAAGATAAATAATTTTTATATAAACCGTAAATTCAATGTAACATAGAAGTAGATAATTAGTGTATAACATTTATTTTGTTGTCAAATTAATAGATAAGGATACTATACATAATATGAAATAGTCTATACAAAGGGTAAATTTATGGAAACAATAAATTTTTTATTTTTGTTGCCAAATAACTTATTTTGCATATTTTCGAATGTTTAAAAATAGAGTTTTTTTAGTAAAATTTATATAATTTTACCTAAAGATAAAAATAAGCTTTATTAGATGGACTTCTCACGATCCAACTACTCAAAAGTGATGATATGGTGTGGTCATTGAGTTCGGTTATCCCTATTTAAAATAAATTATATTCATTAATAATAAAAATAAAATTATGGATAGTTTTTTTTGTTAAGACTATATAATTACTTTTGAATGATCAGATCGTAAAATTTTTCCTTGTTACATCAAAATAAAATGCATGTGTTGAGTTTTGTCTCCTTCTTTTATAAAATTACAGATTCATTTTTTACATATTTGAAAATAACTTTTCACTTTATCCTCTAAAAATCCAAATAAGGAAGCACGTTTTCTTCCCTCCAACTTTCCTTCGCTTTATTCAGCACCTTCTCTGCACTTTAAAGTTTTTCCAAAATCAAGTGTGGGGATAGAAAATAGAATAAGATAAAATGTTGGGGCAAAATCATAATTTAACCATAAATGATTTTCATTTATCCATATAAAAAAATGCGCATTAAGATTCAGAAAATAAACAAAATCAATTAGTTATTTACATTCCGTCTGCTCAAAACAAAACTCTTTCAAATAGAGAGAGAGAGAAACAGTCGCCTTTCCCTTCTCCTTCATGGAGCCAGAATCTGGAATCTCACCTCCTCGAACTTCTTCTCCGGTTAGGGTTTTTCTTCTTTGCTTTCTCTCTCTATATACAAGCATGTGTATCTATATGCGTGCTTACTTGTCGAAATGAACTTGATTCCTGTAGTACACTCTCTTTATGTGCAAATCAATTGCCTAAGATGAATGATTTGGATTTCAGTTGTTTGATTATTCGTTAATTGATTCGAAGTGTTGTAATGATGTTCTACTTTGTGTTTGAAGTATTCTGTTATGTTAAGTGTGTTTATCTTTATCTTCTTATTAGTATGGAATGTTTAAGAGTTTGGTGTATGATTTACAGGTTTGTTTTGGGTTTCACTTTGTGACTGAGTTTATGATTGTTAGGATTAGACTATGAGAGATAATTGGATATGTACTTGGAAATGAAGTCTGATTGAAGAAATTTGATTGAGTAGTGTTGGTAGCGAACTGAGACTCAGGAGTATTTAATGCTAATCGAGTTTAAGGTTTTAGTGGCATCAATCATTAGTGTGTGAAGAACTGTGGGAAAAAGGATTTAGTGTCTGTTTTTGTTATCTAATTTTTGTCTGAATCTGATCCTTGTTATCTAGTGTTTGTGTTTCCATCTGCTTTTTGTTAAATTTGAACAATTTAGTGGTTCGGGGATGGTGCTTTGGAACTAAAATGGAGACTCTTGCTACCAAGTGATGTGGAATTGTGGTGTTTTCTTTTTCTTTTTTCAAAACAAATTCTGCAACTTGGACTTGCTTCCTACAATAATTCTCACTTACCTCTATGGGTAAGTTTGATTTGCAGCTTGTCTGATGGCTTTGTTGTGACATAACGCTTGGTAGAACAGGCAGGGTTTATGATATGTGCCTTGATTTTGACTTGCATGATATGGGAGTATATTTTCTTGTACTTGATCTACTCTTACTCTCATGTTTCATTATCATTATCCTGACTTTGTTATTTCTTGATTTCCTTAGTTTCAGTATAAGATATGCTGCTGTTAGGCTCTAATGAAAATAACAGTTGTATTCTGGGAGTAAAAACTAGTTATTTGTCTGCACAGTGTCATTTGCTTTTAACTCTTTTTAACAAGGATGTAAGCTCTAGCTTTGTTTATTGGGTCTGCAGCTTTCATGGGTGAACCTTTCAAGAAATCTGATTTTGGCCTACCAAAGCTTCGGGGTAGTATATGGAGATCTCAGCACTTCACCTCTCTATGTCTTTTCAAGTGCTTTCATTGGTAAACTGCAAAAATATCGTACCGAGGATGCAATATTTGGTGCCTTCTCATTGATATTTTGGACCTTTACCTTGATTCCCTTGGTAAAGTATGTTTTCATCCTCTTAAGTGCTGATGACAATGGTGAAGGTATGGAAAGATTTCAGCTTACTGTTATTGCACTACAGAAAAGTAGTGATGTTTCATCTGATCCCTAAAGGATTTGATGCTTTCAGGTGGGACATTTGCTCTTTATTCACTGCTGTGCAGGCATGGAAAATTTAGTTTACTTCCAAATCAACAAGCAGCTGATGAGGAGCTTTCTGCCTACAAATATGGCCCCTCACGACAGGTTGGAACCTCTTCTGCACTGAAGAGATTCTTGGAAAAGCATAAAAAGTTAAGGACAGCTCTCCTTGTTGTTGTGTTGTTTGGTGCATGCATGGTCATAGGTGATGGTGTTCTTACTCCAGCAATGTCAGGTGAGTTACTGCAGTTTTTCTGTGGTTTATGTGCAAGAGTTGGATCATTTATAACATCTCAATAAATAATAAAAATGTATTTGTAAACTATTTTAGTACATTGGAAATATGCAAGAACAGATAGAAGAAAGTTTGGTGGATTATTTATGCGACTGGATATTTCTCTGGTGTTTGGATTAAAGCAAATTCCATGGAATGATTTTATTTTTTCAATCTTTGATTCAGTGTGATCTTTGTTGCCCTTGTTGGTTTATTTCACTATATGCTTTCTATTCCTAGTATACAGTAAATTTGGCAAAATATGCCATTGGCAACTGATAATTAAGTGCATTGAACCACTATGCATATTGCCTGCTTTGAGGTTTGTAAAGTTCCATCCTAGAAAGTAGATGCTTAGGCCTACAAATATTATTGTGATTGGATGTCGTAAATTAATGTTTCTTTTCATTTCTTACCAACACTTTCCTTTGACCTTTTTTACTTGGGATGTAGAAAATATTCTCTACCTTTCATGCATGTTCTATCTATGTGTTCCATTATGCTACATTTTCAATCAAGGATATTTTTTCATAATATCAGCTATCGAAAGAACTACCTTGATGTCACTTGTCCCCTAAGATGGTGTTCAAATGTCACAATAAGATATGTCTGTTGTATATGTTTGTTGTAAAGTCTTATTTCATGCTTTGCTATTTTGTTGTTTAATTAATGCTTTCCGTAAAAAGGTGCTTCTGTGGTGTCTTTTTCATTAACTGTGCATATATTTCTTTTGCAGTTCTATCAGCTGTATCAGGATTACAGGTAATGGAAAAGAGATTAACTAATGGTATGTTGCTCTCTTCTTGCTTTTGATTAGTGCTTTTTCCTTCCCTTAGGGAATCACATTTTCAGTGTCCAATTTTTGTAGGTGAACTTCTCTTGATTGCATGTGTCATATTGGTGGGACTATTTGCTTTACAACATTGTGGCACCCACAAGGTTGCTTTCATGTTTGCACCAATTGTTATTATCTGGTTGATTTCCATTTTCTCCATTGGTTTGTACAATGTAATATATTGGAACCCAAGGATTGTAAAAGCTCTATCTCCATATTACATCATCAAGTTCTTCAAAGAGACAGGCAAAGAGGGATGGATTTCCCTTGGTGGTATTCTTCTTTGTATAACTGGTATGTGGCCTCCGTATGACCTATCAACTTATGCTAATGTGTTGTACCAACAAGCTACTTTGTAGTCTTCCATTTGTGGGCATGGTTGTTCTGAAAGTTTCTTATAAATTATTGAGTTTCCTTTCTCTTTGGTCTGCCCAGGTACTGAAGCTATGTTTGCAGATCTTGGTCATTTTACTGCTCTATCAATAAGGGTAAGCTTTTGATTGCCTTCATCCATTCTTTTCCCAACATACTAAATTTATGCTGCATAAAATAAATCACCTATAATTGGTTTCATGGTCCTTGCATCTGTATATGATTGTAGGACATCCCTTTTGTCTGATAGATTAATTGTTGAAAGTACATATATCTCATATTAAATTCCTGCAGATTCCAAATTCTGCTGAAGGGATTGGTTGGAGTATGATTGTCCCTTCTGTTTTGTTAGGAAAACCTGCATAATTTGGTTTTTGATATTCTTTCCTTTTGCATAAGTTCTATGTTCAGCACTAGAGTATCCTTGTATGGCTTTGAAATGTCTTTTTGATTGTCCTTGTGCAGCTTGCATTTGCTTTTGTCATCTATCCCTGTTTGGTAGTTCAGTACATGGGTCAGGCTGCCTTTCTGTCCAAAAACCTTGGCTCCATTTCTCACAGTTTTTACGACTCAATACCAGGTCAGCCCAGTCGGAAATATACATCATTGATTATCTCTATGGTTCTGGTAATTCTTAGTCTGGCTGTTCATTTTTCCTTTGCAGAACCTGTGTATTGGCCTGTTTTTATCATTGCCACTCTTGCAGCGATTGTTGGAAGTCAAGCTGTCATAACTGCTACTTTTTCTATCGTCAAGCAGTGCCATGCCCTTGGTTGCTTTCCCCGTGTGAAAATTGTACACACTTCAAAGCATATATATGGACAGATCTACATCCCAGAAATAAATTGGATTCTTATGATTCTCACCCTTGCTATAACAATAGGGTTCCAAGACACAACCTTGATTGGAAATGCTTATGGTAATCCTTCCTTCTCCCTAGCTTACGGTTGCATCCTTTACTCACTGTCTGAGTGCATTGATGCAACTCGTAATTCCTTCTTTCTAAATTTCATTTTCTCAATGACTGAGATTTCTCATTGTGATTTTTTGCTTTTCAGGGCTTGCGTGCATGACGGTAATGTTCATCACAAGTTTTCTGATGGGGCTTGTCATAATTTTTGTTTGGCAAAACGGTGTATTGTTGGCTGCTGCATTCCTTCTATTCTTCTGGTTCATTGAGGGTGTTTACTTGTCGGCGGCACTCATAAAAGTGCCCCAGGGAGGATGGGTTCCTGTTGTTCTCTCTTGCATCTTTATGATTGTCATGTATGTTTGGCACTATGGCACGCGCAAGAAGTACAACTATGATTTGCACAACAAGGTTTCATTAAAATGGTTGCTTGGATTGGGTCCTAGCCTCGGTATAGTCCGTGTCCCTGGAATAGGCCTTATATACTCAGAACTGGCTACAGGAATACCAGCTATCTTTTCTCATTTTGTGACGAATCTCCCTGCATTCCACCAGGTTTTAGTCTTTGTCTGTGTAAAGTCAGTTCCAGTTCCATATGTGTCACCCGAAGAACGGTTCCTTATTGGTCGTGTGTGCCCAAGACCATATCGTATGTATAGGTGCATTGTGAGGTATGGTTACAAGGACATTCAACGCGATGATGGTGACTTTGAGAATCAGCTTATACGAAGCATTGCAGAGTTCATCATGATGGAAGCTGTGGAACCGCAATTCTCAACTTCTGAGGCTTCATCCCTAGATGGGAGAATGGCTGTTATCAGCACAAGAACAGGCCAGTCAAATTCTAGTATTATAATGTCTGAGGTCGAGGACATTAGTGTAATCAACTCTATCCAAAGTAGTAAATCTTCTACTCTTCAGAGCCTTCGCGATGCATACGAAGATGAGAATCCTCAGGTTCAGAGGCGTCAAGTGAGGTTCCAGTTGCCGGAGAGTCCAGGGATGGATCCAGCGGTAAGGGATGAACTCATGGAACTAATCCAGGCAAAAGATGCTGGTGTAGCTTATATAATGGGCCACTCTTACATCAAGGCAAGGAGGTCGTCGTCTTTTCTTAAAAAGCTTGTGATTGATATTGGCTATTCATTTCTCAGAAAGAATTGCAGAGGACCTGCTGTTGCACTAAACATCCCTCACATCAGCCTGATCGAAGTTGGCATGATATACTATGTGTAGAGAATTGTGACCCACCAAATTGTATCTTTGAGAACTTCAAGTTGCCTATCTCTTGTTGGGCAGAGATTTTGCAAAGCTCGGATGTCTAGAGGGAGCAAGTTTAGGAGCTGCTTTTGCATCAACAAGGCTTGGAGAAATCGCGGGAACAGTCTGCTACTCAATTAGGAGTTTTTATCTCCGGTTTATTTTTAAATTGTACAGATGACGAAATAAGTTCTTTTTCCTTTTTTTCTTTTGATTATTTTACTTGGTCGGGAAATATCGTCAGTCACAAATTGAATGGATGTAAGATTAGTGGGATTGTTACCATTTTGTGAGTGTGTGAAGTGAAGCAGAAAGCAAAGATAAAAAGAAAATTGATGTCTGACAGGGTATTCGTGAAATTGACAGTACTTACTGCAAAATGTTATGCTAGTTCACCGGATCATTGTTGATTGAATGGATCATTCTTAATATCAGATATACATTTTGAGTTGATGGTGTGCAGTGTAAGAGTAAACTAATTGGCTGCGGTAATACTTTCTTATCTCAGTCCCCTTACGTTAAAAAATTTGGCACCATAACAAGTAGCTCATGCTCGGTCCATATGTATAGCTTCCAGTCCTTTTATGTTAAAAGAGTTTGACAAGGTAACATACTTAGTCCCATTTCCTTAATCCGGTATTATGTGCCATTGACTACGTTCTTTCATTTCTAAGAAGACAGACAAATCCTTGCCACTCTTTCATGTGATTGTGCAATTGACAATTTCCTCATAGTCTGTATTTCTGTTGAGTTTACACATACTTTTGTATGATGTGTGGACAATACTCTTCGCAATTAATCATCAGTATTCATCTTGAAACATATACGGTGACTTTATGCATCGTTTGTTTGGATGGAGAATGATTTTTGCCGATTTCAACTTAAGAAAACTTGATACGGTGTATTCAACAATCTGGGACTTTTTTTTTTTTTTCTTTAGAGTATCAAATACTCATAAGAGATCATGCAATCCTTGACATCTAAGATTACATCCTGGATCATTAGATAGGAATTGGTAGAGGGAGAGAGAAACCAAGAATATCACTACTGTATTGCTTACTGTATCTGGATTTCTTTCAAGAGGACCTCCTAACAGCTCAGTGGCCATTGATGGCCTAAAAGTAATAGAGACTGTTCTCCTGGTGCCAGGGAACTTAATGTTTGTGACCTATTAAAATTCTTCATTCTTTTATATTATACTAGTTTTGTGGTCTGCGCTCGCACGGGCTATATTCATTTGTT
This sequence comes from Lumnitzera littorea, assembly GCA_024138015.1. Lineage (NCBI taxonomy): Eukaryota > Viridiplantae > Streptophyta > Magnoliopsida > Myrtales > Combretaceae > Lumnitzera > Lumnitzera littorea. Next base: position 93,197,141 of record JAMXBB010000010.1, read on the forward strand.
AGTAAATCTGGCATGTGCCCACATCTAATATTTAGTATAAAAAAGACGATCTTATTTCTCCTTTCCAAGATAAAACAGCAAATCAAAAAACTATATATTTCAAAATCCGCTAAAAGTGTCGGACTAACTACTATCATCTATTATGTTGCCCACTCATACAAAAATCTATGATAACGACGTAAGGAATATATATACACACAAACACCTACATATTCATCGAATGTTAAGATAGTGTAATATGTAATCTGATGGTTTGATAAGTAGTTTCCTCAGAGTAATTCTTGTAAAATGTTTTCTTTTGGTCGTTTTGTTCATAAGTAAATGAAATTCACTTGCTTGGAAAAGGACGAATTTGTTGTTAATATGTATATTATGATAATATGTTATTTGAGGTACATTTATATTTTACTAATACAATTTGAAATTATAAACACGATACATTGCGGGATAACTTAATTGATACTCATTCTACATCATGTTATATTAGATTTATTACTGTTATAATATTGATAAAATTTTACAATATATATATGTGTATCGAATATTAAACTAATATAAGAGATACATTTAATACATATTTGTTGTCATAATTAGATGATTTAGATAATATATCTTTTAATATTTTAGCCGTTTTTCAGAATTAACGCTTGAGTTTTCCTTTGACGTGGAAAATATAATCCGGTAACTAAATCACTTCTCGATGACCAAGCACATAACAACACAGAATATGTTTTCCCCGACAGTATATTTTCGATGGAAAGAATAGGATCTACATGAAAGCTTTTTATATGATGATATTTTGTTATTCAATCAACGGTAATATTTTAATGTTTTGAAACCTTAAATGGGTATTACAACCCACCGCATATTTCTATTAATCGGAAACATGCTAAGGCTTTTAGATCCACAAACATTTTCCTTAATATAACTTTACCACACATATAATAAAATCCTCAATAAAAAGAGTAGGGAACATCATCTACTCACATCATCGTAACTTGCAAATATACCAACATAATAATCCATAGAGTTCATCAACTCAAAATCCATAAGTAATATAAAAATAAATCTAGGAGTCTCAAATCTCCCTTGGATATCACATGACCATAAACAAAACGAGAAAAGAGTCTATCTCCTCAAAAGTAACTAGACTCTTATATACATCATATAACTCCACCAATATACATGGATCACCTCAACTCTAATCATCATAAAAATATAAATACTTGACACCCTTCTCCTTTTGGATATCATCCATAAAAGGCTCCTCATAGATAAGATATTCGTTAGTTCTCGTGCCTAAAAAGATAAAAAGAATGAGCTAAAGCTCAATATGTAATGCTTAAGTGCACATGAATGCCAAACCGAGTTATACATATGCATAAATGCAAGTACATCAAGTAAAAAGCAAATAGTTCATTAATTATCTTAAATTTAAATCAGCAATTAATAAATCAATACTCATAACCCCATTATACCATGATCTTTATCCACATATATAGGTGGATATAGATATAATTTTTCTTTTAAATCCTTTATACACAGAGTTCATAGTATAGAGTTCTTAATGCTTAAAACCTAAAATTTTAGCTGTGTCGTTTCATATGAAAGTCTATTAGGGAGTTCTCATATATGATTAGTAGTTGCTACTCTAGAAATGTGTCACTATGAGCCTCTAGAGTGAGTAGGTCAAGTACAACTAGTAACCAAATTTACTTAGGCTGAATATAAGTTAGTTCGGTTTGCTCACTAAGTTGTTACAAGTACATCAAACGACCAAGCACTACATATCTAAGTCATAAAGTAAGTTTAACGATTAGCAAGATAGCTCAAAAGTAAGAGAATTCAAATAGCTAACCTAAGAGACAACTTACTCAACTTAGTTCCTTCACTCCCGAACCATGTAACCTATTGAAATATTCAATTTTGATAAGTTTACAACTCTTACTACTCTTATACGTCAATCCCTAGTAATAACATCTAGCCCCAAATTTACTTTAATTGCTTAAACCATCTTTAGTTCCAATTAGCAAAGATTATTACTTTCTACCCTTAAGTTGATTATTAGGATCTCTTGTGAATTCTTTTAAAACTTCAGCATCTTGATTAAAGATTGGAACTTTTAGAAGTGAAAAGACTAGACAAGGAGTTGTTTGGGTTTGGAAGGATTGAAAATAAACTTAGAAAATAAAGGAATTTGAAGTAGGTTATGGCATTTGGATGCTACGGAGAATAGCATTCGAATGTTAGGCTTCTACCACTTATAGTGGCCTAGTGTCTAGATGCTAGATGCCTTGTTTCTATTATGCAATTTTGTAGAACTAAACACCTTGAACTTGAAAACTTTCTCGCCTAATCCTAGTCTAAAACCTATATACTTCTAAACCCAGATTAAGATATGTTACCCCAATGATTAACAACACTAAAATCCAACTAAATCCTCAATTACTAACTCCAAATATTAGATTTTTGATGCAAGAGCTAAAACTAAGAGTTAGAGACCAATAGCTTTCTTGTAAATCAACGAACACTTGGTGAAGTTTGATTAGTAGAGCTCTAAATCACCAATAGCCGCATATAACCTCCAACTTTAGATTTAAAACTTATCAAACCCCAAGTGTAACTCTTTTATAATCAAATTTTTCACTATATGTCAAGATTAACTCAAAAAATCTTCCATGAAACCCACTTTCAATACTTGGAATGGTTGCTAAGCATAAGAATTAAGAATCTCCTCTTGAAAAATACCTATGAGTAAATTGAAAACATCAAGAAATAAGGGGATTTATGGTACGAAGAACCTTTATACAAATTTACAAATTTCTTAAGCTTAATCTCCAAGAGTCTTACCTCAATCACCCTTATTTTTCTCTTGTGGTAGGGTTTAAGGAAAAAGCCTTAGTTTTCTGCTATAAAAGGAAGGAGTTAGACTTTATTTGGTAAAAACTAGGATTTTAGAAAATTGAGATAGGTTAAGAGAGTAAGGTTTTAGGAAATATTTGAAATGCTCAAAATGCTCTTGTTTTTGCAAAACTTTTTCTTGATATATTACAAATATTGTAAGCTTACTTAACTAAGCTTTCATTTTTAGAATAGTAATTTTGATTAACTATAGTAGGTTAAAGTTTTAAAAGTTAAATGTGCCATAACTTAGAAATGTTGATTACATTCATCTTGCAACAGAACTCTCAACTATGGTAATTGTGATGATGTTTGCCCAAAAAATAACATAAATAAATAGTTGTGATGGTGTAGAAAATTTGGAAACTTTCATAGTTTTGGTTTTTATATTCATAATGATACCATAAGGTTTTAGGATGCTTTTAAGATAAGAATTCTAATAATGTTATTCAATTGCAACTTGTCTTTGCTAAATGGATGCAAAATATCCATGCTTTGGTGCCCAATGCAACGGCCCTTAGTGCAATGAGTTTAACTTGTAGAGGTGGTGATTTAAACTAAAGAAATGAAGTTAAGAGTATATTTCATATTTGGTACTTAAATCTTATATGTTTTTGCAATCAACTACTCAAGTTTACAAGTGTTAATTTGATAATTGAATTTTGCTAATTTTTACAATTAATTGCATGAACTTAACTCATTTTTATACTTAATTACCTAAACTTTCCCCAGTTTTACGTGGTCAAATTGAATTATGATTTCTAACTAGATGCCTTTGTTTAGAAGTATTACTAGAACTAAAATTTCTCATCAACACTTGTGACATTCCAAAGAATTGGTAATCTTTTTGTGAGATCTTTTAGCCTTAAGCAACAATAAGAGTTGTGCAAGCAAAGTGAGTTACGTGGGCCAACCTACATAACTAGAAAAAAAATATAGGTAAAGCTAAAAAATTTTGACTTGCTTAAATCTGTGCTCTTGTGGCCCGCCCTGCTTTAACTCGTAGGTCAACCAATTGAAGGTCGAGTTGGCCTACAAACTTGAAAAAAATAAAAAATTATAAAAGAAAGGGAGGAAAGAAATTGGAGAGTCTTATTTAGAAGAAGATTTATATGATGAATTTGAAATATGAGAGATTGAACCAATAAGGGAAGATTATGTAAACTAAATTATCTTATAAAAGCTTATTTATTTGTTGTATATTGCGTATACCTTTCTTTTGATAATGTATCTTGGTTTTGGAAAAGCTCGAATTGAACCTTCTTTTCAATTTTTCTTTTTAAATTGCATATTTGTACAATATATAAAGACTTTGAGAATTTAAATTATTGGTTGAATATGTAGTTTTTATTATTGCTAAGATAATTAAAAGGTGCCAAATATATTTCTTTAAGGCACATATCAAAGACATGGAAGATTAATAATATATTGGAAGCAAAAATCAACAAATAAGAGGCATTGAACTTATTATTATCGGATTCAAGAGGTTTGGAAGTAACATCCATATGGTTGATTAATATAAAAGATCCATATATTATCTGAAAAATAATATTCAAGTTATATGTTTGAAAACCCATTGTCTTTCTTAGTTTACTAAACACTTACTATTTAAACTTGAAATACGAGACAAGTCCTGTAATTATGAGGCTAAAATGAGTTTGATCCATCTCCACTAGTCCCTATATAATATATGGTTTCTAAATGAAATTAAAATACAATGTTATATAATCATTTCTTGTATGCTAGTTATTACACTTGTTTAGTGGAGAAATAATTAAAGATTGAAATTCTCTTATTTCACTTTCATAAAAAAATTAGCTTTATGAAAAAGAATGATAGTATAATTTACGTGTTAATCCACTTAACTCGCAACCCATAATAAAGTAGGTTGGGTTGAAAATTTCAACCTATATTTACAAATAGGCCAATTCACTTAACTCGCAGGTCAATACAAAACGAGACAAGTCAGGTTGATTTACTTGGCTTGCTTGCATAGCTCTAGCAACAACACAAATAGACATGTTAAACCTCTAAGTAGTTGGCATAATGGTTAAGGCCTAAAATACATTCATGATAATTTGCATGAGGTCTAGGATTCAAATCTCATTATAGATATTTCTTGGAGTACCTATATAAAAAGTTATTCTTAATCAATGCATGGATCTTGTAGGGTAGTTTACGTGTCTAAAATTAGTCGATCATAATATGGCTTGTGCCCCTTTATCATATAGGCATGTTGAATCTGTTGCTATTTGTATAAAAACTAATATTTATGCTACATCCACCATCTTTAATTATGTTTTATGTCCACATTGTAGAAGATGCAGATACAAATTCAATTAATGCATATAAAAGGTATTGAATTCATGTTGTTCACTTTCTAGAGGCAACTTTGATATTTATTGATTTATGTATTCTCTCTTGTTTAAATTGATGTTCACCTTTGGTTTTTGGTTTTTCAATTATTGCCCTTTTTTTTCTATTTCATGATTCAATATCTGCTCTTTTTTAAAAAAAAAAAAAAATTTATTTTGTGCAAGATTTATTGTTTCAACAATATAAGTTAAGATTTTTATAGCAACCTCTCTTAATAAAATTGGTTTGTGCTGGCAAACAGTCGTTCTTAACGAGGAATAAAGCAAAACGATTGTCCAAAAGCACCAATTAAAACCATAAATGAGATCAAACGAAATAATAAAGAACTCAATATAATAACTCAAGTTTCACTTGGAATGTTGGAGTTCGAGGTTTATTTCAGTTAGACTAACCTCTCTAAGTTTTAAGCTTAAGCTGAACTCGTCACTCGAAAAATTCAATCTAGGTTGGATTAAGCTCACTTAGGTATGATTTATAAAAAAAAAAATAATATTCTTTTTTTTTCTAATTAAAATGATATAAATATTTAAACTTGATTCAAACTTAATTGATATTTATGTTTGACTCAAAATTGAATATACTCATAAGTTAATCAAGTTATATATAAAACTTGATCTCAACTTCATGAATTGTATGAGTGATCCAAACTCAATGTAACTATTGTTGAATTAAATTTGAGTAAATGTTAACCTAAACTCGAACAACTTATTAATAAACTTGACTCGAGCTCATCCATAAGACCAAGGCATTAAAAAAGCTCATATAAGAGTGTTGAATTTATTTATTTTTTTAACATTAGATTCACTACATTTTAGTTTATCAATGTACGATAGCTTTTGGTTATAAAGATTAGGTTAGATAAATAGAACTGGACACGACATGTACAAAGAATATTAAATACTATAAGCTCATTATAATATATTTTATTTGTATGATACTAAACACAAAATTCATATTAAAAATTAATTATTTATATTATAAAATAAATAATTTTTTGTAATATTAAAAAAATATTATTAATTAACTCAATGTTATAATACGGACGGATACTTTTGAGAATTTAAAATAATTTTGTTTTCATCCAATAAATTTTATTTTTGTATTACAGTATAAATGAGATAAAATTTGAGTTTTTTATCTGACCAATCAATCTAACTTTTATCTAATCACCTAATAAAATTACAAAATAAATATGAAATAAATTTTTTTATTCAATTTAATACTATAAAAATTACATAACTAAATGCTACATTCATAATTTCCTTTCCTCTTTTATCTTTTTAATCAACAATGTCGAACACACGTCTAGGAGTAGGAGGGATGAATATGAAATCTCCTTTCCACGTCATACAGAACAAATCAGGCCGTCATCCATTTATGAATTGTGGGCCCAATAAGTGCAGATACACAAACGCTGAGGGCCCTCAATCTCATCCCTTCCTGAGGCTCATGTCATCACGTCGGCAGCATACAGTACAACCCGATAACTCTCAATCAGTACTTCACGAGAAGCATGAGATAGAGCTAGCGAACTACGGTTTCGTTCATTTAATATCGAAATTGCTCGTTTCCAGTAAATACGAACGATTTCGAATGAGATTGGGAACTCATAAATAGCAATTTTCACTGGCACGAAGTATCCGCGCATATTCCTTCAAGCATGTTGACGTGTATGTGAACTTTCCTTTACCAAACAGATGATAAGGATTTAGAAGATTAGTGATCACGCATTTTCGTGTTAATCTCTCGTGTAAAATTTTTATTATTTTCATTTTCGTCCAACTCATTAAACACGAATAACTGTTTTTGATGTGAAGGTTAGAGGTAACGATTGTATAGGAAGAGTAAGACAATCCTTTTGGTATGGTTTTTTCTCTTCCAATTTTTCTTTTTATTTTATGCCCTGGAGAAAAGGAAAAAAAAAAAAAAGATTATACCTCAATTTTTCTTTTTTCTATTTTGATTTAAATATGATTTACTTGAACTTGAGCCTTTTCCATTACGTGGGAATTCTTATACCTATCAATCTATGTGATGTATGCAAAAAATAATCATCCTAATGGTAAGTGTATAGTATAGAGAATCCTTCTTATTTATGTTTTTAACTTTTGGGCACTTCTGAAAACTTGACCTAATTATAAAACCTTTAAATGTTTTAAAATATTTGTGGTTTACCGTCGACGAGTTCCCGTTAGACATTACTTTCCGATCCCATCACATTACATAAGTTTATCAAAAATAAAAAAATAAAATAAAATAAAATAAAAAGATACTTAATCATTACGGACAATTCAGTATTTATGACTCGGGCATTCTCGAATTTAACTATTCCCCCAGCCGAACAAATACTAGGAAATTTTTGTTCCCCAAAATGTTTATTTTGAATTATGATGTGTTTGCTAAATCTATTGTAGTCTAATGATAGTAATATTAGTCTCCCTATTCCTAGTTATAATATATAGTTAGGCAAAGAAAAAAAAAAAGAATTATGATAAAATTAAATTTCAATAATATTTGGGACTGTTATATAATGCAAAAAAAGAATTTTGGACCAACATTGCTGTTAATAGTAAAGGAAAAAAAGTAACTACGATTCTTTAGATATTCGGCAGATTGGTGCTATGATACGAGTCAAAAATTAAATATAGCAATATAATTAAATAAAAATATAAATAATGAATGAATCAAGTTACATAGGACTGATGACTAAGGAAAAAAATTTAGACACAAATGGAATAAAAAATATTGCTTTAAAAAACAGAAACGTAGAATTGTAATAATACATTCTAAATAAAAGAAAGAAAAAAAATGTAAAAAAATCCTCTAAATTTTAATATAGGTGTGGATATACTCTTGAATTCTTGGATGTTACAAATTGTCATTGGTTTTGCATCATAATAGACTAAAGTTCAAATCCTTTTTCCCTATAGTTGGCAAAGGAAAAAAAAAAAAACAACAATGTTAACAAAAAAACCGGTTAAACTAACTAAAATATGTTTTAACACCATTTAAACTTTTCTTATTGTATCATTCTTAAGCTAAAATAATAATTGTTTTTTATATTGTTGATTTATTAAAATTTAGGAGCTTTTTTTGCAGTACTTAAAAGTTTAGAGATGTAACAATTTTAGTGTGGTTATTTGTAATTGTCACATAAAAAAAAAAATGATGCTAAAAAATGCTCCTGAAAACTTCCGAGGACCATTCTGAAAGATTTCAACGTAGCGACTCATCTTTCCAACCAAACGCTTTTTAAAGAAAAAAGGTAAAGAATTGTAGGATATTTTAGAAGATGAAATAGATGTGGAAGAAACTAATGGATTCAAACACCAAGAAAATTCAAGTTAGAAAGCACGTATTATTAATCAAGGTAGGTGAGGGAATTATCCATGAGGAAAAATCTCTTATGCAAGGATTAAATCATCTACAATATCCGAAATGCTTATGATCAATACTTCTTTAACATGGGATTAGAAGGAGAAAAAGGGAGGATATTGCAAAAGAGACGTTAAATAATTAAGACAGTCATGACGAGTTGTTTCCACTTACGGTTGTGATATCATTCTCATAGTAAGAAAAGAGTGAATTGAGGAATAATTGGTGGAATGGTGTTATTGTGAAAGTATTCGAAGCATATTTAGGTACAAATTCCTTGTATAAAAGTTTCGATCTTAGTGGAACTTCGGTCAACGTTTTTCATGATATCCTATACTATTACATTTGATCAGAAAAAGGTCAAAGGAGAAATTATTGGGAACGGTCCATGTTTGTGAGGAGACATTTTCTTGTAATAAAGAAATGGGAACCATACTTTATAGCCACCAACTCTTCCTTTATGTGGTCATGGCATGGTTAGGATGTAACTAGACGGATCATTAAAGGGTATTTGATTCACTGAACTCAATAAAATCTTATAAGATAATACTTTATAAAGTTTATAATCAAGTTTTAGAACATGATTCATAATCCTATAGGGTTTAGGATTGGATTTTGATAATATAAAAAATAAAAAAAACCGATAAGAAACTTGACCTGGTAAAAAATATATATTAATAAAAATATTTATTCTTAATTTACATACTGTGCATATTTTATACGTCAAGACTCTATAGGAGGTCTAGTAAGATTATCTATAATTTTCATATTATGTATGCATCTATAATACAAAAATTGCCTTACAAGTAAGTAATTGCAAAACTCTAAATAATTTATCATTAGGGTTTTTGAATTGTTAATTAATTAAAATATTATAAAATATAAATAATTATAGATATCAAATATTCCACAATTCCTTAAAACTGCAAAGAATCAGTATTCCCTACCAAATGTTAAGATCAAGTAGTAATAGACTTAAAATTTAAACTTATTGAAGTTATAAAATCTACATATATATGTGGTATTTACATTTAAAGTTTCAAATGAACTAAACGATTTTTCTTTAAATCTAATTTCTAAAATATCTCAATACTTGCTTTCAATGCTCGATTCTTAAGTCATGCCTAATTATCTTTTAACCTGTAAAAGAAAAATTGTTGGGGAGTAAACTATAAGAGTTTAGTGAGTTATTTCTTATACTATACTGACAAGCAGGTTATTAAACAAATTATTATAACCATATGAATGCATGTATAAATAATATACTAAACAATATATGCAGTTGATTGGTACTACATATAATATCGGATTTAACGCCATCTGAGATCAGGGTTGGAGGTATATCGATATCAATCACGATTAGGCTCTAGTACCTAAGTTTTTAACCATAAATTTAAATTTTTTATTTCACGAAATATATTTTTATTTCAAAGAATTTTCATAGTACACAAATTCTGAAGTCTAGCAATAAGGTAGCTCTCGCAATCTACGCTCATACCTTATAGCGAAGGTCTCTAGACTTAACCCTCAACCATATAGTTGGCGTCTCCAGTGCCTAGTAAGCATATAGGTTAGGGTAAGAACATATTGTACAAGTGTACCATACTAAAACACTTTAATTCAATATATAAAAACAACCCCCGCAATGCCTCTTTTTACCTCCACGTAAAGTGACGATTGGAATAAGTAATGTAATGCATAGTTGATGTACGGTCCTTTTAATTTAAGATAAACTAAATATAATTAAGTCAAATTATTGAGCGATCAATCAATATCATTAAACTATTCAAATCATGTAACAGTCAATCATATAACCAAATCTTCAATTTATCACATTTAATAGTATTTTATATAGTAAACAATCAATTTTAAGTACATGTAAAACTCGGACCCCCATATACCAAGTTATTAATATATAATTTAAGTGTACTATTTACAAGTACAAAACAAATATAGAGTTATCGGGAGTACTCGCTTGACCATGAAATTTCTCAAGAGTCATAGTAATTCATAGTAAGATCCAAACTCTTGTTAAGATCACCTGGTTATTATAAAGTAGAAAAGTAACAAGTAACTAGGTGAACTAGTTATTTTATGTAATTGTTTACTTAAATCTATTTAGGTTTCTATCAGTTTTCCTTCGATTAAACTTTTTTGTTAATCGTATATAATTTTTTCATTTTATTTTTTACGAGCTTATAGTCGATTTTTATTGTTTTTAGATATACGTTTACATAGTAAGGTTCATTTTGGATGTTAAGATTTGCATTTTTTGATATATGTTTAAATTATTATAAATTTAGTTATTGTGACTTAAGTATTCTTATTTACTACTTTTGTATCTCACTTTGTTAATTTATGACTTAATTAATTTTTAAATTGTTATATTTTTAAAAATTTGAACTTTTAGTATTATGTATTCTCATTATTATTATAATTTGTAGTTTATATAGATTAATTGAATAGGTTGCCAACATGGCATAATTTTATTAGTCCATGTGGTAATTTATAAAATTTTCTTAATTTCTATATTCCCTAACTTTTATTTCATTATTACTCGTATTTACATAATATTAGGATAAATTGATAAATGCATTATGTGCTTAAATCTTTCCTTTATAGGCTTCAGCCCATTCATATGTATATGTATATGTTACACATAATTATTTTATTACTTTATATTAAACACTTGTATTATAATATGTATGTATTCATTTATACATATATATATCTTTAACATACTATTATATGTATTTGCATAAATACTTATATGTATAGTATTATTATATGTATACCCATACATATATGTATATATGCATATTTATACTTGTATTTATATACTATTATATATGTATATTTATACATATTTTTTATTTTTATAGTACAATTTTAAGGAATTTTCATATAATCTACATATATACATAGTTATGGTTTTAGTTAGCATAAGGATATATAATTACCCTACATTCTTATTATAATTAGTTATGTACATAAGGAATATACATGCACGAAGGTGTGTAGATACATGTATATGTATGTGTTCTAAATCTTATTTATGTATACATATACTTATATTATATATCTTACTAAAGTTTGTACATACATACTCCATATATGTGAATATACTATATATATATATGTACTCCTACACATATATGTACATATGAATGTATATGTATGCACTGATATATATACATGCTACATGAGTTTTGAAAGAAGCAAGATTATATATATAAATTCATTACATATACATAAGACTTTTAAGATTATACTCTAAAACATAAGCTAAGTACTTACTAATACTTCAAATATATTAGCTTACAAAAATTAAATGAAAAGAGGGCATAAACATACTTTATAGAAAATACTAATATTAACATAATAAATATACCTCTTTCTTCTTCTAAATACGGAAGAGGAGTTGTAATATTTGTAATGATAATTTGGAAGTTAATTGTAAAGGAAATGGAAAGTGAAACTAAGAAAAGGGAAGGGGAGGGAAAAAGAGGGAAAAGTGACGGTTTGGAATGGGGCTAGATATAGGGATTTTGTTTGTGTTTTAATTGTGTTAATGAAGAAAAAGTAAGTGGGTTCTAGAAAATAGCCAAGTGGATGGCAAGGGAAGTAGGAATATAAGGAAAAGAAATCAAAGGAAAAGTAAGGAAAATTCTAGTTGAAAGTGATGTGTTAACTTAATCAACCTAGTCAACCATTTGACTTGGTTAACCCTTACAAAATTATATGTATTTATTATATATATTTTTAGAAATAAAAGTAATTAGAAGAAAGGTTAAAGAAAAGGGAACATAAAGAATTAAATGAAATAATTAGTAAAATAATTATTAAAACTTTCCTTAAATATTTATAACCCTATAGATAATATTTAGCAACATAGTTAATATAAATATTACAAAAATTATAAATTATAATACTAACTGTTGGTTCCATATAAGATATCAAGGGGGGCTGTGAATTGATATGTTTAAATTTTCGAAAAACTTTTTTGATATAAGCAAAATAAAATTACCCATTTTAACAACTTATAATGATGAACAATAATAATTTAATGATTTAACACGAAACAATTAATAAAGCAAATTAAAAGAATGTAAAGAAGGAGAAAATTAGGTAGAGATTTTATAGAGTTTCGGTTTTTTGCCTACTGCTTTCTTCCAGCTTTACTGTTGTGAACCCAATCTACTTCACTAGTGCTGCTCCATTTAGTCCACTAAATCAAATCATAAAGAGATTATAAGCACTTGTCACATATAGATTTTACAATACTCTACTCTGCCTATTTAGCATATCTATAATCTAGGCTAATACATATTTATAAAGTACAAATTGATTTCAAACAATTAATAAGATTTATAATTTATAAGTGAGAACACAATTATAAAACTCAAACAATTTCGCTTTAAAGAGAAATAACGAATGTTGAATAATTTGCTTCAGTGCAACTTTCTAAAGAAATATTAGAAGGATTTTCTGTTATTGTTTAGAAGGTATAATCCAATCTCGATTTTTTGTTTTGCTAGAGTTTTTTTTTAGAGTTGTATCTAGATGTTTTGAATCTTTTCTCTTTTATATTGAAATCTTCCAACGGCTAAAAATCTGAAGATTAACTTTTTTGTATCTATCTAAGCGTTAGTTTGCTGAAAATAATCCTTAGATATTTTGAAAAGATCTCGGTTATTTGAATTTTGAAAACAACTCTCCTTATTTTGTTTAGATAAGATAAACTTCAATTTGTAACCACCAGATAATCTTTTGATTTAAATTTGTCCAAGAGATATGCCTTATCAAAAACTTTTAGATAAAACTTATATTCAAGATTTGAATTTCCATAAAATCCAATTCAACCTTATCCATATCCATATTTGTGTCTATTTTAATTTTTCAAAAATTAATTTGCTAAAAAATCCTCATGAATCATAATTTTATCTTGAGTGAAATGGGATTAAGTGTATTTCCTTAATACACTCAATCTAGTAGAGTTAGACCTTGATTAATTCGAGTTAAAAAAATAATGTCATATGTTTCCAAATCAACCTTCTGAATGAGCTTCTGAAGAGTATCAATTCTTCCTTTCTTTGAAGCTTTTGAACTAACTTCTGAATGATGTGTTATACTACTTATGCTTATAAAGCTTTTGAAAAATTTCAAACTATTTTCTTTTTCAGTTAAATTAGACCTTCTAAATAAGTTTCTAAAGACAACTTAAATTTACGAATTTAAACTTTTTGATAACCCTTTTGAATGCTTACAATCTTAATGATTCATTAGTATTTATCCCTTTTTGTTATCATCAAAATATATAAGAGATATTTAATATTAACAATTACTATATATTGTTAAATAACAACTAAACACTTAAAACTACATAATACTAGTTTAATTGTAAATTATAAGGTTAATATTATCTATAAAATAATATCATAGTTTCCTATAAATTAATTTATTGTATACGCATTTGTGAACAATTAGAAATTATCTCTAATCGTTTGTTAATGATTTTACTAATTGATTATATTGTTTAGTTATTTGGCTCAATCAGGGTTTTAACGCCTTCATAGCAATTCGGTGTATGTATAAGCTTAAAGTTTTGATTTTAGGGTTTTGATCAAGTTTGAATTCGATTTCTCATATATATACGTGGATAAAATTTAGAGTTTTCATAGGTAATTAAGGTTTTTATCAAATTTGGGGTTAATCCTTTACGGTTACATATATTTAGGGTTTAAGGTTTTTGTATGTGATTGGAGTTTCAATTAACAAATTAAGGTTTTTTATTTTCGTTTTAAGTTTCACATTTAAAATTTTAATCGATTTTAAACTTAACAGCTCTGTTAACTTACATTATATAAGTTTTACATTATGTAACACATTTTATTTTTAATTTTTATTATTGTGTAAGTCAATAGATATAATCTTAATCCTACTTAATTTTTTTCTACTCTACTTTTTCCTTAATCTCATCTAAATCCTATGAAAACTTACCTTTATAGGATTCTTTTGAATCTTATAAAAACCTGCTCTTATAAAGTTCTTAACCTTATAGGGTTGGATTTTGGGAATAGAGGATAAAACTCTATGAGGCTTTTGCATGGTTTTAGAAAACACAAGATCCTATAGTGGTCGGTTCGAGTTTCATAAAACTTGTCTTGAACCTGCCTTGATTGTATCCTTAAGCATGGATAGGAATTTAGGAATTGCTATAGGAGAAATATGCCTCAAGAGCCATTAAGTGAACTAAAGAAGCCATATGACCTATTTTAAGGTTAAACACTTATGTAATGAATGTTTAGCTTTATAATCTAAGTGGTTTTTGAGAAACCGTTAATCTAAATTGTTATAATTGATAACGTCTAATACACCATTAAGTAAGTGTGAAGGAATCGATAGCCAATGTTTTTAATGTTGTTGTATTAGATATTTAGTTAATAAACGTCCGAAAGCTCCAACTATAAAGTGAATGGAGGGTAGGAACAATGGGAGCATATTCTAAGTATAGGAGACAACAAGGATGGCTTAAAGAGGAACGAAAAATTAAATCAAGCCGAGTTTAACCTATATTAAAATGTTGTTAATAATGAGGCTAAAGACCAATAATTATAAAAGACATAGTAATCATTCTTATGAATTAAGTGCCATGGGTAAAGCTGGAGGTGATAAAGGAGAATAGAGCGAGTCAGGAGACTCGAATAAGAATAAAATAGAGACTACGAGGGAGTTTCTAATGAAATTACTAACAAAAATACTAGTGCAAGACTATAACCCTCATTATTTTATGACTTAATGTAAACTAATTTGAAGATAATAATCCAAGCAATCTTATGAAAATAAGAAAACTGCTACGGAGATACTAAGGACATTATTGCCCTCGCCAATCATGCTCGAGTCCAACTATTTACACTATTTACCATTCCAGATTAAAGAAGAGATGATGGCCCCATTTGATGAAGAAGCTTTACTTAGCCAAATAGCTTTCGAAGTGAAAAGGTAATAAAAGCTTGTCAATAAACCTTATCGTATTATAAGATAGTGGCTGTTATAATGGAAAATGAGGTTATAGCTCCACCTATGAGGCCAATCAACATAACATCTTTAGAATATATGGGGTAAAAACTCTCTAAGGAAGGCGTGCTCATCTTTAAAGCACTAACATAATAGAAGTCTTGTTAATGAATTAGCCTAGACAAAAACTCTGCGTAATGATCAAGTTATACATATTAAGTTTATAACAGCTAACCATGCCAGTATGGATATTTATAAGCAATTGTTATTAGGAAAGGATTAAGAATTATCTAGAAAATATAAGTCTGAATTTTCATAGTTAACTTACTTTTAAACTTATTTAATTGAGGCACTTTTAATTGTCAGAGTTAATATACATAGGCTTATGGATTTGCTTAATTAGATATGTAAGACTTGTTCTAAAACAACAAGTAATAACAATAAATAAGCCAAAAGAGATAACTATAAGTGAAATTGAGCCCAAATGTATAGAGATTTTGCTTTATGCATCAATCTTCTCTAATAGTATCACAAGCTCAATTACTATCCACTAGCTTTGGAAAGATGAAGTTCATAGGAGTCTTGTAAACGAGACAATCTCACAATCATAAGTAGAAGCTTTAGCTACCGAGTCCTTCGCAATTCTCTCAAGCTCTACCAGATCTTCCTAATTTATAACCATTTTTGGACAACTCTCTTTCTTTTGAACTTGAGACTAAGAAACTTAATTTACAACCAAAGGCCTTACTACAACCAATCTCTAAAATAGAAATACTCAGTTTGAAAAGTAAATAACAACATCAATAATAGTAATAGTTGAAAATCTCAAAGAGTTTTGCTAGTAACAAGTTACAATACTCTATACAACCTTGCAAATTTTAGATATTAGTATATTTTTTCTTCTTTCAAAAAGCTTCAACTGATAGCAACATTGAGTTCATCTAAAAAGATCTTTAATTAGTTCAAAAGGTAAAATTTAACTCTCGAACATTTTTAGGAAAACCATTTGATGCTTAACCTATAGAAAATCATTTATAAAAGTAATTTAATTTAGTTAGAATTATTGCTTACATAAAATAATTTGTCAAAAATTTTTAAAATGATAAGATTAGAAAGAGATTCTTTCTTAGCACGGAAAACTCAAAACATTCTTAGAACTTAACTAGTAGGATGACTTGTCATAAATAGATTATACTTTCTAAAACAAAAAGGATTATGTTTGATTTTATTGTTATAAAAGGTGATTTTTTAGAAAATATTTTTGGATGAATAAAATATGATAGTCAAAATCTTTTTCCTAGGAAGTTATTCAAACATTTCCTTTAGAATTATGATTTGATCCATTAAAGATACAAGCTAGTTGTAACAAGCCTTCATAATTTCAAAGCCTTTTGTGTTGCTTAAGATCATTTCTTCTCTAGGTCTGAAATTAACCATTATTAATGAAAATAAGAAGAGATTTTTTATTTTATTCTCTTATCTAAGTGTGTTACCTAAATATATTACTTAAGTAGTAAATACTAGGTTTTCTAATCTAGTTTTAACAGATTGTCTTAGTTACTTCTGCTATCTAAACTTAAAGCTCATATTAAACACATAACATGTTTCATAAAAAAACTATGATAATGACACTAACATACCCAATAAAGCATATTAAGTGATATCTAATGAAATTATATTTCAACAAGAGATATACAAGTGGGTTTTAGCTTACAGGTTGACCCGTTTAACCCGCTTTTTAAATGGGTTAGGATCGAGGTTTTTTAGCCCGTTTAACTCGCGGGTCAAAGTGGGCCGGATCGAGTTAGCCCATTTAACCTGTTTGCATACTTCTAATTTCCATACGAGAAACAAAGTGAGGGGAGAATAAATTTACATAGAGCAAAAATACACAAATAGTGCATCATGGATTGTGAGATTATTGATTTAGATTTTGTTGGACCACAATACACATAGCCTAATAGAGAAGATTTACAGGGTTTAATATTCACTAGAATAGATAAAGTATAGGCTAATCTAAATTGGAGAAATTCATATCCCTTATAATTTGTATTTCACCTACAGAAATGCCCGTCATATCGTCATCCTCTGTTCTTAAGCATGTAGTAATACATCTAAATAGAATCCAATGTCCATTTTATTTCCAACCTATATGGTTCTCGCATTATTTTTTAATAGGTTTAGTAAAAAAAATGTCTAAGAGAAGAATTAATCCTTATTACTAGTATGAATGACTTTCAAATGGTAGCGAAAGCTTAGAATATGGAGGATTTTAGATACTTGTCCGATGAGAAAAAGGAATTGTAGGCAAGATTGCAGGCCTTTTTTTTTTTTTTTTTTTGTTTTGGGGTAGTGGTAAGGGGGTTTGGTATGGATAAGGAAGGACTTATAATTGGTATTATCTAGAGAAGAGATTATTTAGAAAATAAATTCAAGATCTAAGTAAATGACATATAGAGATAAATACAAGATACCACTACTCTCTTGTAACAGTAAGAAGGGCAACAATAGAATTTTAGGCATATAAGATTAGGACATGGATTAAGTGGTGGGATTTAAGATTCTTTGAAAACATGTGGTAAAAAAAAAAAAAAAACTTTTACAATACATAGGGATTCTTCTCATAAGAGAAAATTCCATACCCTTAGGGTTTAGATTTGGCCCATCACCCTTTCATATTTCAAAATTAAGCTAAGCTTTTCAAGACTCATAAATCCTTCTATCTCTTAAGTCGAGTGGATCATGGAAAGTCTCTAGTAAGGATGGACTATATAACCAATTTTTTAAGAAAGTGTTAGGAATTTATGCATATCTCCATAGAATATTTTGTTAGCCAAGTACTTACTTTAAGAAGAGTTCCAACGAATTTTCATCTCCAAGCATGTTAGAGCTGATTAAATATCCAAATTTCATCTTATAGGGTTGTAATCATCACTAATATTTTAGTGAGTTAGCTTCAATCGAAGCTAAACCTATTAATATACCCATGTTGATAAAGTTTCATGTAAATTGAAAGGCAAAGCATAACTTCAAATCAGTGTATGAAATTTTGTCTAATCTTCAAAGAAAGAAAGGAGCAAATGGTTAGATGGTAGTAAAACTTCATATAGGATAAGCTTATGAAAAAATTGAGTAGGATTTTAGCTTTTAGCCCCTGTCAAGCCTAATATATCCTTAATGATAGGTTGAATTTAGTGTGAACTCTTTCAGTTTCTTCTTAGTGGAGGAGTTCCACAAGGAGAATTAATTTCTCCTTATTTTATTAATCATGTATCTAGAATTTCTAAGCCAATTTATTGAGCAACATGTGTTGGTTGGTAATTAGAAAGCTCTTAAATTTCAATGGACTTCCCTATGTTTTTCTCAATTATTCTTCATTGATGACATTATATTAATGTTTGAGCCAAGGCCAAATATTACTACAATGATTGCAGAGATTCTATCCATGTTTTACTACAATGATTGCAGGAGATTCTATTTATGTTTTCCAAATGGTCTGGCTCTATATTAATCATGGCAAATTGACAATTCTATTTTCTCTAAATGTCACTAAATAAGTTAAGGAATAAGTTAAAGATATAATGGAGACTAGGAAATGAACCATTTTGGACAATATTTAGGCTTCCCTTTTAGAAGTGGACTAAAACATACACTAAGTCAATCTAACTTCCTGATTGAAAAAATTTGAAAGAAGTTAAGTAGTTGAATGTGAAAGACAATTAAGCATGACCAATAGATTAGTCTTGATAAGATCAATTCTCCAATCTCAACTTTTGTATTACATGTAGATGAGTAGGTTGGTAGCCATAGCTATCCAAAGAATTAAAAAATAATTAAGAATTTTTTGTGGAATGGATCTAATGTATACAAAAAGGAAGAAAAATGCTTGTCTAAAAGGAGTTAGGAAGATTAGTAAATTGGATTTTAGTGGAACTCTTTGGATTAAGCTATTAAAAGAAAAATACAAGAGATTTACTTAGAATAAACAACTTTTAAGTCTTAAGAATAGCTTCAACTTCATCCACATGGAATAAAATGGTTGAAGTAGGGAATGGCTAAAAGAAAATGGTTTTACCTAGCGAAAATGGGCTGAATACAAACTTTTGGAAGTTATAATTGGATGGGGGCAAGATGCTAAGAAGCTTAGTGCAATGACTTTTATTGTAGAATTCGGAAGATTTGAAATTAGGAGACTATTGGATATATAAAGCTCTTTCAGATGACAATAAAATGGGATATCCTTTATCATCCATGATTGCGAATTTATGCGGCTCAATTGCTTTATCTCCATTTGATAAGAAGATATAATTTCTTGTTTGATTAATGATAGAGTCAAGTTGAGCTTAAAGGATGCATCTGACTTTAATGCAGTATGAAAAAGGGGAGCACTTTGAATCATGGAAATGGCTTTGGCAGTCACCATGCTATCCAAAAGCAAAACCTTTTTTATTTCTTTTTCTTTTTTTTTTTGCATTTCTATCATGGGTCTACCTATCTGTTGTTCTATATTTGAAAGAATGGATTAATAATTTTCTTTTTAAAGTAAAAGGATCTTATTTCCATTCATCCACATTAGAAAATTGTGTTCGATTTATCTTGCGGATGATATTGGTTGAACAAAAATAACAAGGTTGTTGAAAGACAGCATAATCCCTTTTCACTCACTATATTAAATATCGAGAAGGAAATCAAATGAAAATTTGGATCTTCACAAGGCAAGGAAATTGCCCTTCATAACAAGGAAAACCACAATCGGCAAGATTGAAATCTTAGTGATGGAATTACGGACTCTTTATTGGGGGCTTCATCATAACGTTAAGATGGGATTGAAAGAATCATTATCAATCTATATTCGTTTGCTGGAATTTCCTTATTACATTCTCAGAAAAAAAAAAAAAAAAAAAGCAAGTAGAGGTACTTTAATGTTAATTTTCACTTGTAGGAAAAAATTGTAGCAGCTTGATAATTTCGGGTTGCAATATCCGGTAAGGGAAAGCAATGGTAGCTAATGGTTAGCCATGGTTTAGCGAAAAAAAAAAACGTAGATAACGTATTCCATTTATTTTTTATATTTGTGTTAACTATGGTTATTTAAGGGAAAAGAAAAACCACTATCTTTGTTAATAGTGTCAATGTAGCTTGATGGTTATTACATGTAAGGCTATTCACTTAATACCACTTGAGGAGAATTAGAATTCAATTCTTTTCTTATTTTTTATTACATTATTCATGTGGTTTTTTTGTTTTTGAATTATAATTCTTTAAAAACCCTTATTACGTGAAATCAAATAATAAGAATTCCTTAGTTTAAATAAAAAATCATGATCCTTTACAAAATTTCATATTTTTTCCAAAAAAATCTTATATCGATTTAACAATGACTACCACCACCATTATTATTACCGTCGTCACCATCACCATTGCTATACTAACAACTACTACTATCACCACTACCATCACCACCACATCATTATCGCTATCGCTATCGCTATCGCTATTGCCACCGCTACCACCACCGCCATTGCCACCGTTGCTGCTGCTGCTGCTGCTACTACTAACCACCGACCACCACTATCACTATTATCACCACCACTATCACTATTATCACTACCACCACCACTACTATTATTGCCACCAACATTATTACCATTACACTGTTGCCTCTACTATCACCTATTATCATTACCGCTATCGCTATCGCTATCGCTATCGCCATTGCTACCGTCGCTATCGCTACCGTCGCTATCATTACCACTACTACTGTCGTCACCACTGCCGCAACTACCCCTACCTCCCCTTCAAAGTCACTACCCCAACCACCACCACCACCACCATCAACCACCACCACCGTCGTTGACCATTACCATTGCCTTCGCTCCCATAGTCAATTTCCACTACTTATTACTTTATAATTACTTGAGAAAAAAAATGAATTAAGGGTAATTTAGTCATTAAAATTCTATTACGTGTTTAATTTTAAGTTATAAAGTAATAGGTATTATATTCTTATTACATCTTTTAAGAATTTCAATTACATTCCTTTCTCATTCCATTTAGTAAAGTAAATGAGCTGCAAATCCAATCGAAATATATAGGGTTCTTTTATGTTGTGGTTCGATTTATGGTTTGGTTTTTAGAGATCGAACCGAATCAAAATGAACTAATTGAACTTAAACTGAACCATTTCTTTAAAAAAAGAAAGTGACATGTTTCGACTTTTAACTATATCCATATTTCGGTCTAACCCTATTCACCTTTTCTCTTTATCGTCTCTCTTCTTACTTTCAGCCTCGATAAGCACTCCTTTTCCTTCACCATTGTCTCCCATCCCTTAAACAGACATATACCCCTTCACAATCACTTAAGATATAATTTCATGGTGATATAGTGTTATACAACTTAAATCTTTATAACATTCTTCAATTTAAACATTAATATTTAATTGAGAATTTTGACAATATTAAGTATTATTAACTAGAATGATGTTCTTTTAAAAGTGGTTTGAATTGAAGTGCATTTAAGAGGGTTAGATTTAGAAATCTAAACTGTTAAAGGTGATTTAGTTAATTAACGATTTGAACTAAACCATTTCAAATGCAAAACCGAACCGAATCATGAATACTCCTGGATATGAGTGGAAATTCTTCCATTTTTGTTTATTAATATATAATATTAAAGCTAAAAGCACCAGTTTGGTGTCTTTAGTATATCTTATTTTTTGTTAGTTATAATTTTACAATTCTACTCATTTATCAAAAGCAACTCCTTTGCTCTGAGAATATTTATAAGATGTAAATTCAATATTTAAAATTTTCTAAATGGACTTTTTAAACAATCTTAACTTATCTATAGCGTTAAATCTTCTCCTTCCACTTTTTACTTAAAACATGAAACTGCAATTTTTTAAGGATGTATTAACCAACCCATCCCATCTTTTATTTCATTACTAATATTTGGACTTTTTTATCATAAAATTACAAAATATCTCTCTCTTTCTCTCTCTATAAATATATATATAGATAGATAGATATAGATAAAAAATGGTTCATTTCACTTTTTTCTTATAATGGGAATTTGCATATTAAAAGAAACCATTACATAATTTTAAGGATCAAAAAGTTATAAATGAGTAGCTTTGTAGAGTAAATTGCATAAATCATGTAACAACAGTTTATACAATATCAAATGGAAGAAACAAATATACAATTAGTAAATAACCTAATAGAAGATAACAATACATGATCATATCCACCAAGTTCAATAAGGAGAAGACCAAAGCAATAAGGTGTTACCATAGTGATAATTTTATAGCATATTTTACACTTATGAACAATTCAAATAATTTATAGATACTTCTCATACATTATATACATGGTACTAATGCAATTTTACAGGTTGAAAGATATCTATGAATCCAATAAAAAAGGAAATAGTAATCAAAAGCAAATAAAATTAGATAGAATAAGTAAAAAGTTAGAATTACATTTAATACTGCGGCCAAATAAGCTACCTATGTGACTAAAATAATAGGTCACATAACAATTGGTCTTACCACTACAATAGGCCTCAATTTATGCAAGTTACATTGCTTATTATTTACAATATGTTGATTTGCTTCTTCTTCCTTTTTTTTTTTTACTAAAAGAAAAAGAAAGAAAATGTGCATATCTTTTTTAAAAGTATTAATGTTGTTAAATTTTTATTTATCATATGTAGCTCCATGAAGCACAAATATGTTTTCATAAATCTCAAACTTTTGCACTTATTTGAAGCATATGTTGCTTATTGTCGATAAA
The DNA here is from genome assembly GCA_024138015.1 of Lumnitzera littorea. Lineage (NCBI taxonomy): Eukaryota > Viridiplantae > Streptophyta > Magnoliopsida > Myrtales > Combretaceae > Lumnitzera > Lumnitzera littorea. The sequence continues at coordinate 93,220,606 of JAMXBB010000010.1, forward strand.
TGGCAAGTTTTCTAATTTATACTTCATCGTCTTATCAAATTATCCTTAAAGAATGTTTTTCCTTTCAAAACCTCAATCATCAAATCTTTAAAATCCATATATCTTGAATGGATATAAGATCAACTAAAATTCCTATTAAATGAATGAATAATTGTAGGAAATGGAAGATGAAAGGAATAATCCTAACTTAATTAAAAATGTTAGTAATATTCTCTATTTTCACAACATTCTATATATTTATATAGTTCCACCTTTTAACCTTGTTTATAACATATTTGCACGTAATTTAACAATGTATATAAATTATAAATTTGACTATATCAAAAATTTTAATTTTGCATACAAGCAAGGGGTTATTATCAATTAATATTAAAATATACAACATCGTATCATGAATTTTCAAAAATGCTAAATACTTGAGTAAATAAATTTTCTAAGAAAAATGTATTTGGTTTTTTATCTGATAGTTATAATTTAGATAGGATTGTAAGTATTTTGAATTTTTTAGACACCTAATAGTCTATCAATTTTAAAATTATTTCAGATGTATTTTTGTTTACACCTACAATGTAAGTGGATGGTCCGTTAATATATATATATAGTTTCTGTTTGATCCGAACAGGAAAAGGCAAAAGGGGGAACGAGAACGATTATGATTTCTCTTATATTAATACTTGATCAAATCGTATGAGTTGTAAAACAACATCCACGGGCGTCGGGGGGACCACATTCTCAATCCCTAGATATTAGCTTATTTTAATATTATCCTGAAATGCCTTAGCGAATGTTCAGATTAGATTTGTGTTTTGTATTATTTTAAATTTTGAACATATTGCAACTATACAGGCCATCTGTCGATGCACAAATATATATGTTCAACTTTCAAAATGTGATCAAAAGATGATGGTATTTTACTGGTCCGCTGATCTATTGTATATATATAATTTTGAAATTTTTTTCAGTTATACCTATTTAAAATTCACAATTACTCATTTTATATATTGCTACCTGTCATTTTTCCACTTCCTTTTTTTTTTTTCAAATACCATTATTTCCTTAAACCTTTTTATTCTTTCATTCTTTTATTCTCCAACCGATTGTATAAAATAGATCCTATAGAACTACTTACTTTTCACTATTTCTTGAAAATAAATTTTCCTTCTCTCTTTTTCAATGCTTTTATTTATTTATTTGTTTTTATTCATCAATTCTTTTACAAATAACATTAGCGAGTTTTTTCTCCTTCGCATATTATACAAATTTGCTTTACAATCATCTTTATTGTTTAGTTTGTCTCCTTAATTTGATGTTGAAATGTTAATCTCAAAACATACTATTGACAAGTGTGAGGAGTTGTCTTGACTTACTATTTTCGTGTTGATATAAACTCGTTTGTATCTATTTTATTGAATAATTAGGATATAGATTATATTTGCATAAAACTTGTCTTCTTCCCATATTGTACAAATTCGGTTTACATTCATCTTTATTATTTATTTTGTCTCCTTAATTTAATGGTGAATTGCTAATCTCAAAACATGACATTAGTAAGTATGAGGAATTGTCTTACCTTACTATTTTCATATTGATATAATCCTAGTTGTATCTATTTTATTGAATAATTATGATATAGATTGTATTTGCATAAAATGTGTTAAGTGAGTCTAATCAAATATAAGTTTTATTCGTGGTTATGCATAATGATACCATTATTTTTATCATGTTAAATAAGATAAGTTAACTAAGAGGAAACAAGGGAGATTCTCATGAATAGTTGTATATTATTTTTAGCCATTAGATTTTATTAATAATAATTTTGCAATATTGTCTATGATCAATACTTTCATATTGACCATAATATTATCATCCATCCATGTTTTTAAGTTTTTGTATTACATCTTATATAGAGAATGGAGAAAGTCCTTTTACTACAAGATATTTTAGTTGTTTATACATACTATTGGATAAATTATGGATTTTTTAAATCTTTTATTTTTTTTCGACAGTTTTAAATGAAACCAAAAAATGAAAAATTCTTTTGATTATATGTTTATTTCAATTCAATAGAAAGACGAGTAGTATGTTGATTTTTAATGATTTTACATCACATTAAAGTTGTTTTTCTATACAATGAAAATAACTACCTATTAAGAAGCAATCGACAGGTTTGTATTGATACGATTCTTTACTTCTCCCTTTTCTTAACATTTTTCATTCTTCTTTAGAAAATCTTTATTATTCGTACTTTTTCATTAACAATACTTTTATTATTTTATTATCTATACCTTTTCATTTCCTAAGAGACATATTCTTTATATATAGGATAATATTTGTTGAATAGTCGCAACCTTTACATAATTAAATGTAAAATGATGCAACTCTATTTATATGGTGTTATAATCTCCTAACTCAAAATATTATAATTTTTTCTAAATAGTGTGATATTTTATTTGACTATCAATAGTCACAAAGATTACAATATATGAGATATATTCATATAATTAAATAAATGCATACACATAATCTTTTAAATATGAATTTATTAACATATTAATTATGATCACTTTTATGTTAATATTGTATTTTCATTAATATAAATATATTTTAAAGTAAAACCCGTACATTGTATTGGACACTGACTTGTTTTATTAAAAATGGATCACATTCGATTCTTTTTTTCTTAGTTGAGAAAAATAATTCAAAATATTGTATTTTAAAAATATGCATACCCTCAAACTATCACATATAATCGAGAGAAAAAAGAACTATCGCTTATAAATTTTCAAGATTGTAGCTACTAGCTACTTATGGTACTTGTAGCCCGTTTATGAGTTTTAAACTTTTAATGATAGTTAGAAAGATGTATGTATATTAACCAATATTTATATAAAAGAATGAAAGTATGCTTTAAGAGCTTTGCAAAGTGCTATTAATGCTAGGGATCGATTTGACGAGGCTTAGGAAATAAAGCTTAGTTTGAGTTATCTTTGAGAGATTTGACTTAGTAGATTTAGAATGGAGATGATTGAATTGGTTTTTTTGCTTTTGGTTTTACTTAATTGTCCTATGCACTAAAAAGTAGATTCAAAAAAGATCTTTACAAGTCCATTTGTGCCTTGAGTGGCCTTAATATGTCTTTAAGAAGACTTAATAAGCTTTGAGCTTATTAGAAGAAGTGTGCCACTTTTATGTTACAAATAGGGTGATTTTATAAGCAATTGGGCTTAAATTTGCCTAAAACTAATAAAATATTTGTATAAGGAAAGGAGGTTTCAATCTTGGTTATCTATCATAAGAGCAATCTAACAGCTCATTTAATGCATCTATTTTTACCTTCATCTTATAGTCGAGATCAAAAGCTAGAATTTATATATGATAGCATTCTCTTCCTTATTTGCGTCATTCGAAGTATTAGCAAGCTTCTCAAAAACATCGTTATTTTGCTAGAATCAAATCAACCATTTTGTAAAGAGTAGATCAGGAACACTTAAGAACACATAATTTGATTCATTATCAAACGTAGGGTTGAGTAAAGATTGTGAACCGCATATCAAATTGTCAATTGAACTGAATCAAAAAAACAGTTTTTTTGTAAACTATTTGATTTGTGGTTCGAATCAGTTATATACAAATTGGTTGTGGTTCAATTTAGGAAAACAAATGGAATCGAACCGTTTGGTTAAACAAAAGAAATTCATGTAATTAGTTTGTATTTTTTTTTTTAATTTTTTATCATCAATCTTCATAGATTTTTTTAATCTTTTCATATCTTATTATTCTTTATCTTATTTCTAGATCAATTATTAAAATTAAGTTAAATGATTTCTACTTAAAATCTTATACTTAGAAAATTTCCATTTCTAAATTTTCTCTTTCTAATATATTTGCAAATCAAATATCTAACCTTGGTATTGTTTACATATCTCTTATTATTTTTTTCCAGTTTTTGGTGTGATTCTTTTGTCTTTTTCGTATCACTTTTGGATGGCCAACTTTACTTTTTCCTCCTTGTAGTTGTTCATTGGGATAAAGTTTCTTATTTTCATTCAATCAAGTTGGGTTTGTTAAGATTTTGTATATTTTCTTACTAAGTATCGTTATATATGATAAATATATGAAAAATCAATTGAAAACATATGAAAATTTAATGGAAAGAAAAATATGTTATTGGAGATAAAAATATTTAATGAAAATTTGACATAAATGGTTTAGACTATGGATCGAATTGGATTGAATTAATTTTAATTAAGTTTAAAAAATTTATAAATCAAATTATATAGTTAGATTTGATTTTTTTTTTTTTTTAAAAAAAAACTATCATATTAGGTTTGGTTTGTTAAGAGGTGGTGAACCATACCTACGAACCACGATCAACCCTAATCATATGCATGTACACAATCCTTATGCCTTTCTTTAGGATCATCCATTTCAAGTCATTAGAGCAAGACTTCTCCAAGATTAACTTTCATAGGCATCACACGTGATTAATCATCAACAACAACCTCTTTAGAAGTTGTAGTATGTGTTGAAAAAATTTAAATATAGATAATTAAGGAAATATATTGAGATATATTTACTATAATCAAAAGTAATATTTATATATTCTAGGAACGTTTGTTGTATTCAATTCTACATACCTAAATGTCATAAATTAATATGCTTTATGAATTTATCTTTTTCCATAAATATGTACAATTTTTTAAGGAAAGCGATAAATGATAATATTGGGAGATGATGATGGTGCAATAATAGTGATAATAGAATAAAACACAATAACTAATAGAATAGTTTTAAAATGAATTTGGTAAAAAGCATTTTTATCAAATTTATCTTAAGTTATGTCGTGCTTTAGATGCAAAGGCATATAAAAATAAAAGTAAAATTATCATCCAATACAATATAGAGTAATAATACTCTATTCTTCTTTTACCCCGATATTATTTTGGCTCTGCCAAAATGAATATTATTAAAGATTTTAATTTAAATTCCAAGAAATCCTATAAACCAATAAATTAAAGGTTTTAAAATTTTTATTTCGAGGATTGTAAGATTCATTATATAGTTAACTAAAATACAAATGTATGAAAATAATATATTTTGCAGATAAAATTATCCATTAGAAAAACGTATGCGGAGCCAAATAACATACCTAACCCTCAATCGCGAATCTTCATTAATACAGTTAATTTATTTAACTGTAAAACCACCCGTCCATTCTTTACTGGAAACACAACACACGCTCTCTCTCTCTCTCCTTTTCCAAGCTGAGTGAGAGACAGAGAGAAGGGCCAGAAGCGCAAAGATGAGCTTCCAAGACATACAGCGTGGGCCTCGACCTCCGCCCTCGCGGTCGCAATCTCCATCACAGGCAGTAGCCGCCGGAATCTTCCAGATCAACACAGCCGTCGCCGGTTTCCGTCGTCTCGTCGATGCTATCGGCACTTCGAAGGACACTCCCGATCACCGCCTAAAACTGTATGGAATTCCATCTATTTTTTTTAGTAATGTCGATCTTATATGTGATCCCTAGGGTTTAGAGACTTGAAAAAAGAAAAAGGAAAACAATTGCCGGAGGTTTAGTTGAATTTGAATTGCAGGCATAATGCGAGGCAGAGGATATTGGAGTTAGTTAAGGATACTTCTTCTAAGCTCAAGAACCTGAGTGAGTTGGACCATGATTCATCTGTCAATGTATGTACTGCTTGATCCGTAACTAGTGTTATGTAGCTTTAACTTTATGTTGAATTTGAAGTATCATTGTCGATTTTGTACATTTAGTTTCCGCTTTTTTTACGCCTTTGGTGTTTTATGAAATCTAGGTATGTCATATGCCTTTGGAGTCGCTGAAGTTACTTATACTTGATTTTTTATGTCAGTCATTGAGATAGTGAATCAGTCATTGGAAGCATCATTCAATCGGACATGATAGAACGGAACGTCTTTAAGTTTGTGGAAAAATTTGTATCCTTCATAGGATTCTGGAAGTGATAATTTATTGGCGTGAGTTTGATGGAGTATTATTTGAGGGGGGAAGAAACAAAAAAAAAAAAAAAAAAAAAAAATTCTAGGCGTTGTCTCTTTGGTTCTTGGGAATAGAATTATGTGGAACAAAATTCAATTACGGTTGAGGATGCAAGGTTGAGAATGAGAATTATAAAGATGTAGCTAGTGTTTTCTGTAACTTGAAAATTTGATTACTCTTTTCCACAAGTTATTGAGATTTCAGGGAATTTGAAGCAATACAGTTACTCGTGTCCTTTTATTCTCACCAAGTTTTTGCTAAGATCAATATAAAATATTTAATAAACCAAACAAGGTTCTCTCAATTGTTATATAGGATTTAGTTATGGTGTTTAGATCTGGATAAATGTGGCTATAAAGAGAGATGGTATTTTCTGTCTTGTTTAGTAGTTATAATATTACTGCAAACTTCTATTTCTTGACGTATTTGGTTTTTCAAGTGGCCATTTTCTGGCCTCTCAGGGAAAGTTTCTAATTTTCGAGTTTATTTCTGATCGCGAAATAATTTGGTTGCCTTAATGTTCAAAGATACTTTTGTTTGTTCAATAATCTTTTCTACAATCCTGATGGTTGATTAATTTTTCAGCCAAGTAAGAAGATGGAGGATGCCAAGCTTGCGAGAGATTTTCAAGCGACATTACAAGAATTCCAGAAGGTTCAACAGCTTGCTGCTGAACGTGAGTCAACATATGCACCATCTGGTCCTCCATCTTCCTCCATAGCAATGTATAATTCCTGAAATTCATATTGTACATAATCTATTAACAATTTGGATCTCAATTTTTCAAAGTGACATCTAGACCTAGCTTTTGTAACAGCCCTGAGGAAGATGAGCTAGGGATACCTAAGACGAGACAAGAGCAACAACCTTTTCTTATGGAGCAGAAGAGGTATATCTATTGCTGTGCTGCACTTCTTAACATTTGCTGAAAGATGGTATAGTGTATTTGTAAGGATGACATATTTTATATATCATAAGCTTTAAATTCTCATGGCATTCTTTGGCTGAGTTTAAGTATGTGATATATGAATCTGCAATGCACTATTCTTCCCAGAATTTCAAGTATTATTAAAGTCATAGGCAATTTGAACATCAAAAGGAAAAAAGGAAAAAGAAAGCACCTTTTTGATAAAGAGAGCAATGAAAAGGATCCAATGGATAAAGTAAGCAAAAGTCACATGGATCATGGTTCACATTATGTGATATACAAAACCCTACCATTTGACATTATGAGAAACATCTTAGCTGGAATTTGTTTTCGTGACATTGATACTTGTAAAATGTTTGTGTGGCTGCGTGTGAATTCCATGTCCTCCAAGTGTGTAAACTCTACACAAGTATCGAATGGGCATTATAAATTGTTTTCTATCTAATAGCTTTAGGGGCATACAAATATATAGGAAAATTATGTAATGTTGTCATGGAATGATGAGAAAATGGCATGACTAATGCATAGATCTGTTAAACGAGAGAATGGGCAATTTGAAATTTAGTTATAAGGTTAATATTCGACCATAGAGGACATGGGTGCAGAAAAAAGGACCATGAAAGGCCCTGCCAACTGACTGGGGGATGTGACAGTCACCCGGGGGTGATGATTGACTGGGGCCCAGAGCCTTGGACTGGGAAGCCTTCTAAAATCAGCCAAGTTCTTTCACCCTATTTCATCATCTTCTTCTTCTTCTTTCTTTCTTTTTTTCTCCCCTACTGTCCCCTTTCCTTTTTTCTTACTTGTCAGTATGTTTTGCTATAAACTCGTAAATCTGGTAGGTTTTATGTTTAGATTTATTGGCAGAATTATTAAGATTTGTGCTTATCTTATTTAGTTAGTTTTAATAGTTGATAGATTAGAGTCCTTTTGTATCGTTTAGGCTTCATATTATTAATCTAGGAGATCTCTGTATATAGATCTCTTTTTGTAATTGTGAAGCAAACTTTCATTGAATGATATTACTATATGTTGAGATGGAAAATATCATCCAGAAATTCTTTATAGCAAATTAGCTTTAAGAAAAAAAAAAAAAAAGATCTGTCTAGCATGCTAATCTCTTGCGTTGCTGGAAAATGTGATTTCCATGTATTCTTCATTGATTTATACTATGCAGGCAGGAGCTGCGTCTTTTGGATAATGAAATTTCTTTCAATGAGGCCATGATTGAAGAAAGAGATCAGGCCATAAGAGAAGTTGAAGAGCAAATTGGACAAGCAAATGAAATATTCAAGGATCTTGCTGTACTAGTACATGAGCAGGGCATAGTCATTGGTAAGGTTCCATAATATCATCTATCTATTTACACAATACACAGTCAAATACCTGTGCAATACTGAAGCTTTCTTCCTTCTTCTTCTTCATTTTTTTCTTCCTTTTTTTTTTTCCCTCTCGAAATGTCCCTTAACAATAGATGACATTCAATCAAATGTTGAGAATTCTGCTGCTGCAACAAGACAAGCTAGAGTTCAATTATCAAAAGCCAATAAAGGTGTGAAGTCCAGAGCATCCTGGGTAAGTATCCTGGGCTGTATTTTATGTCTTTTTACCACTACATAATATTACTTGTCTTTGATCAATTGCATTTCTAATGCTCGTGCCTTGCCAAATAAAAAAAAGAGGGGAGGAGTGTTGAATTGGCCCATAATATCGGAAGGGGTCTAATGTGTAAGGACAACATGGAATCTTTCAGGATCATAATATTGTGTCTAATTTACCGTGGTATATAGTGACTAGAGGAGATTTTAATGTCTTGCAAAGATGTCAATAGCTTGCCTATTGCTCCTCAGTTTTCACTCTGGTTAGGTGGGTAACAAAAGCAACTAGGCTTTTATAGTATAAGTCTGCAGAGAGGAACCCAAATGTGAACTAGGTGTATATTATTTCACTTACTCTTGCTAGGATAAATCAAAGTCAAGGATTCAATTATTTAGAATGTGATTTTGGGTTATGGTGATTAAGCAGCACAAAAATCTGAGGCACGAGGCCTCGTAATATTTAAAAAAGTATTCATGTAAAGTCGATTTCTACATAAAAAAATGTCTCTTGAGGGCATGAAATCTTTGAGATATTCCTTGTTATCATAGGCCACTTTGAAGATGTAATAGCTAGAAAGTTCTCTTCTCATCCAGTTAGAGTCTGCAGGGCCAGGCTTCTTCAATCTTTTTCCATGCAGAATATTTGTGTTAGCTAAAATAATTACTGAATGTAATATAGGTTCGTTCACTGTGATTGTCGAGTATAAATAGTAACAAAGAGACAGTCATGATTATCAAAATTTAATTTTTGAGTCTGGCATGAACTTGCTTGAAGTTTCCTTTCCTTATTATGTTGGTTTTTATATGCCAATTGAGTAACATTTGTAGGCCTGCTAAAAGTTGTGGCATGACAAATAGCATCATGACTTAAACTATTTCCTTGTACCTATCATAATTAAAATAATGTGGCATGTGGGTTAAGCCATAGTAATTTGATGCTTACTGAAACAATTTTGACTCATAACTTTAATTTTTTTTTATTTGTGCTGCTTCCTCTGTTTGTTGGCAGTGTTGGTGGGTGTTGGCAATTCTCATAGTGGTCGTCATTGTTGTAGCCCTCATCTTTATCCTCTAGAACATTGAGTACTGTACACTAATCGGAGCAGGTTTCGCAAGATAATCTTGTCCAGTATGTATTCTTTGTATGAATGATAAGCCTCTATATGCAAAAAATCAACACGAACCTGAGTGGGTTATGGATATTCTTATTTTTCTTCCTTCAAGCTTTCTTTTCTTATAATTTGTCATTTTGGTTTGATTTTTAGCTCACAGTGCTTGTGTATGATGAGCTTATTGGCCATCATTTTGTGATTTTGGATAAGCTGGTCTGTGGGAGTTGTGATCCATATATATGTAAACTCATGTAGCTTACAACTTCAAATGTGGAGAGCTTTTTGTTTTTCGCCTTTGAATTGTACCGAGGATAGATTTTATTCATTTTACCATGTAGTTTACACACACACGAACAACACATATATAGTATAACACACGTGTGTGTATTCACAGTAAAATCCTTTTCCTTTTTTCTTATTTTTCTTTTCTTTTCTTTTCTTTTCTTATTTTATCCCCGCTTCGATGTTGAAAGTAACCGACCCTGTATGCACACAATGGCGGCAAAATCCGTGTTTGTTTCGGAGATGAGCTAATTTTTCAAGTTTAGTCGTAAATATGGCAATGGTTATGGCGCTTTCTCCATCTATGGAGAATAGATATTTGAAGGGATACTACAATCAAACTGTAGCATAATCTTTTAATTATTTAGAGCCTCCGACGTTGAAGATTGTGGAGGCATACTTTGATCCATTCCGCAGATTACTTATATTTTTAGAAAGAGGTTGATGTGGTGTCGTGATTGTGAACAAGTACAAAAAATTTTACTTAATCTTTAGATTTTTTATTTTATTTAGGGCCCACTAGTTTTGGGATTTTAAGGGATCGAAGATGATGACATTAAATATTTTCTTTTCTACCAAACTTATTAGAACAAATAGTAAATGCGGTTAGTGAAATCTTCATTTTGCTTTTCATTTTCAAAAAATAAGAATTCATTCTTTGGTGTAACATGAGAAACAAAAGTATACAATATGTTCCGCAAGAATAAAACAAAGAGAGTAGATCATAGATTTAACTCAAAGCGGTTATTTCACTTGGGACGAAAATGAAAACAATTGGCCTTAGAAAATAAAAAGTTTTAGTAAGTGAAGAGAAAAACCTATACAAAAGAATAGGCAACAACATTAATTGAAAATAAGAAGATAAGAAAAAATAGAAAGTCTATACGATGCTCGCACTAAAATATGGAAGATGATGGAGGTGGTGCTGCGCTTGAAGAGATATGGAAAAGATGGGGTTGACAAGACTTCTAATGACGAGAGAAGCTGCCATTGCAAGATCGTCTTTCAGCTGATCAATTTTATCAATCAAGGAGCCGTAGATACACTCAAACATCATAATCCACATAGTAATACTTGCTTAATACAAAATTGCATACTATTCAAACGTCAAACTATGCAAGTAAATGTCATAGTTTATTGAAGAAAAAGGAAGAATGCCCTCCACTCTCTAGCAGTAGAGAGAGAATTTCCTCTCCATAGTGGGAGCACGTATTGTTAATTTTTGTGTATCATGATTTTGGCTACACCATTGTATCGACAATCCAGTACAAAGCACGCATCCTAGGAATTTTTGGGCTCTTACAGCTATATTTTCCAACATAGCAACATTTCATAGCCCACACAAACCTTAGATTTCATCATCAATAGCTGCATCCATACAACTTTGTTTCTGAATATTTAAAAAAAAAGAAGAAGAGTGGATAGAATAGGAAATGGCATTACATTAATTTAGCACATCTCTCTTGATATACCCATAGAAGAAAATGGCATTAATCATTAATAGTTACACTATATTGTAAACAAACCCTAGTGGCTATTAGTTGAATCTGCAATCATATTACTGAGGTGCAATAATTGAGGTAACATTCTCACCTATAAGTAGTATTGTCTAAGCCTTACAGTTGTAGTGTGTTCCAATTTGATGTCTAATGTTGGGTGTTGTTTGCTCCTTCGAAAGCTGTAATAAATTTAAGTGATATGACTAATACATGGCATCCTCTAGACAGCCTTTGTTGGAAACTCTTTGGACCAGTAATCAAACATTAATGGTTCTTTTCTAATATTAGTCTTTGTGTTGTTCTTGGACAAATATTATGGTTGCTTCCAACAAAGGAAAGAAGCCTATAGTATTCCATAAGCAAGAAGAATACGAGCTAGACAGTATAGTGTTAGAGGAGAACGAAGTAATCAAAGAAGAGGAGGAGGCTCTAGCAGTTGGTAGAGTGGTGGTTGACAAAGCTTTGAATAGGCTTGTAATGATGAGCATTTTACTAAAGGCATAGGAGGACTTTGGAGAGGTTACTTTTAACATAGCAGGGTTCAATAAGTTCTTAGTCTCTTTCAACAGCTTTGAAATGATGGAAAAAGTTGTAAAAGAGGGGCCATGGTCGGTCTTAGGGTATGTGTTTATCATGAAAAAATGGAAAGGAAACCAAAATGTTGATGAAGTGAAACTAATAGAAATAGATTTTTGGGTCCAAATACATGGACTAAAGCGAAACTAAATGTTTGACAAAAATGCTATAATCATTGGTGGGTGCATTAGTCAACTAATAGAATTTGAGCCAGTGAGGTTGCAAAGTGGTTTGCGTAGAGCTTTTTTGAGAGTTAGAGTGAAAATTGATGTTACCAAACCATTGAAGAAGGAAATGTGGATTAGTAAGGAAAATGGTGAAAGGTACAAAGCTAATTTCAAATATGAGAAGCTATCGGATTTCTGTTTTGCTTGCACGAAGCTTGGATATCTAGCTAGTTTTCGTAAGAAAAAACAAAATTCAAGTAATGCATATAAGCCAGCTCTAAGGGCAGTAATAGTAAGGAATGATTTCTAGTTGAGCTCATATGAAAAACTTGCAACAAAGGAGAGTTAGAGGAAAGAAGAAAAACACCTGAATCAGAGGAGGAGGTTCTTTCTAAAGCAGATCAAACATCTCCCGATTTACTTTCTCAACAAGGAATCACGGGCTCTTCTCCTAACAACTACCCCTTTCCCTTAACAAACACTTCCCCAACCATACATACATACCCTGTTACACCATTTACCTACCCTTCCTTGCCATCTTTCCTAACTAAGCCAACAGAAATTATACCCATGCCCCATCCTCAAGAGCCTACTTCACCACCATCGTTAGCCTTACCTTTAACCCCTAACCTTTCAATGCTACAAACTCTTATAACCCTTACTATCAGACATAATGTTTAGCGATCCCCACCAATCAACTATGTTGAGTTCCTACCTTAGGAGCAAGACTTTGAACTTGGAATCAATAGTACACAATTAGATCTTAATAAGGTTGATAAGAAAATGGTAGCAACTATGTTAGAGGCAATGAAAAAATTGAACTTAAAACGCAATGGAGAGGAACTCTTACTATAGGAGGAAAAGAGATTAAGGATTGATGACAAACCTTTCAATCTGTAGATGGACAACTGGTTCATGTTAGGCCTAACTCAAAATCAACAAAAGGAGTGTAAAGGAAGAAAGAGTAAAGCAAGAAAACTAGAAGAAAAACTGGACCTCTCAGCTTTAATGGATGTCAAAAGTCAAGGAGATCTCTCTCAACAATAACTAAGGTGGTGGCGGTTGGCCTTCAACAGCCATACGGGGGCTATGAAGCTTATGAGCTAGAATTATCAAGGAATTGGCCATTCTTTGACAATTCAAAATCTAAAATGGCTAATGAATAAGCACAATCTTACAAACGTCTTTCTTATGGAAACCAAAAACAAAAATAGTGCAGTAGAAAGAATCCGTAATAGACAACATTATGCAAATGCTTTTTATGTACCCCTAGTAGGATTATCGATAGGCTTGGCACTATGGTGGACAAATGTTGTGAGTATTAAAGTGTTAGAAGCAAATAAACATTGGATTCATTCTTCAATTAAACACGGTGATGGATCCTTTCTTACTTATGTCTCTTGGATCTATTCTCTAAGTGATTTCAATGGAAAAAAGACACCATGGAAAGACATGGTACAATGCTCCTCTTGCTTCAATGGATCATGGTTATGTATTGGAGATTTTAATGAAATTCTAGAACCAAATGAGAAAAGTAGAGGAAGAGTGAGAAGTAAGAGATAAACGGATGAATTTAAGCATCTAGTTTTTTATGCCAACTTACATGATTTAGGCTACGTGGGACAATGGTTTACATGGATCAATAAAAGATATAGTGGTAATCTGATGAAAGAGTGAATTGATAAGGGCTTTACTTCCTTTGATTGGTTGGGACTACTACTTAACATGCAAATAGAACATTGTCCTATTGAAGGATTAGATCATGTGGCCCTACTGCTTAACACCAACAATCAAGACAATTTAGGGGCTAAAAGATTTCGCTTTAAAAATTTTTGGAGAGACTTGAAGGAGTGCAAATAGGTTGTTACAAGGAGTTGGAAACAACATTGTAGAGGCAATTTTAGTCAACTTTTAGATCTCTTAAAATTTGTAGCAAGGAGTTGACTAAGTGGAGCAAAACTATGGTGCTAAATAGCCAAAAAGAGATAGAAAAACTCATGAGTAAGCTTAGTGAAGCCCAAAACGTAGAGGCTAGTCAAGAGGGAGAAGAGGAAGAGAAAATCATAGAGCAACTAGAAGAGCTATGGGGGATGGAAGAGAAGTATTGGCATAAGAGATCGCACATTAAATGGCTTAAATATGGAAACCAAAATACCTCTTTCTTCTATCATACTATGGTCTCTAGAAGATAGAAAAGCAAAGTCCTACGAATCAAGGTTGAAAGAGGCAAGCAATTGATGGATGAAGAGGAGATAGGACGAAGTTGTGTTCAATTCAATGAAAAGCTTTTTGAAAGTAAGAGGAGCAGGTGGTGGGGGAGATGCCTAGATTGGATTCCTACCTTATTCATTCTAAAAGAAGTGAGTGGGGAAGAAATCAAAAGGGTAGTTTTCCAACTAGGAGGATTCAAAGCTCCAGATCCAGATAGCTTCTCAAGTATCTTCTATCAAAGCTATAGGAATACTATAAGCCTTGCAATGGTGGAAGCAGTTAAGGGTTTTTTCGTGACAGGTTAATTTCCTAACGCCTTGAACCGTACTAACATGATCCTCATTCTTAAAGTCCCAAACCCAGAGTCTTTTAATCAATTCCATCCTATAAGCTTATGCAATTTCCTGTATAAAATCATATCTAAAATCTTAGCTAACTGGTTGAAACCTTTTTTAGGTCAGTTCGTTACTGAAAATCAGAGTGCTTTCATCTTAGGACATATGATTCATGATAACATACTTATAATGCATGAGATGTTTCACATGCTCAAGAATAGGAGAAAAGGAAAAAATTATGGATACGCTATTAGAATAAACATGAATAAGGCTTATGATAGAGTAGAATGGAACTTCCTAGATGCTATACTAAGAAAATTAAGGATGGATGATAGATGGATTAAATGGACAATGGCTTGTGTGACTTCAGTAAAGTTCAATGTAATGCTGAATGGGAAGTGTGTTGGATATGTTAAACCATCTAGAGGACTCCAATAAAGAGACCTGTTATTCCCTTCCTTGTTTATTCTTGTTGTAGATGTACTCTCTAGAGGACTCATGTTCTATAAAGAGCAAGGATAGATTAAGGGAGTCAAGCTAAGGAGAGAATACTCGGAGATCACCCACTTGTTTGCGAATGACTCGCTATTTTTCTTAGAAGCGAAAGTAGAAAATTTGGCAAAACTAAGGGAGCTAATTTTAGAATATTACGAAGCAATAAGATAAGAGGTCAACTTTCTATAGTCTAGCTTATTCTTCAGCTCCAATGTTCCTGACCAATATCGAAGGTCCCTAAAAATCTCTATTAGGATATAAAGTTCAAATGACCCGGGGAAATACTTAGGACTAACAATGATCTAGGGGAGATCCAAAACAAAAGTGTTGAAGTTTGCAAAGAACAAAACAGTGGCTATACTGCAGGGGTGGAAAAAGAAGTTGCTAAGTTCTGCGAATAGAGAAACTTTGATAAAATCAGTAGTGATTGTGATACCCATGTTCTTTATGGCATGCTTTAAGTTCCCTGCAAAGTGGTGCAAGGATATAAATAGTCTAGTGTTAAAGTTCTGGTGAGGACAACATAGAGAGGAAGGAAAAGTCTACTGTATAGGATGGAGTGAACTATTTGATCCAAAAGCAAAAGGTAAGATGGGTTTTAAAGACCTCCAATTATTTAACTTAGCTCTGCTAACAAGACTAGCCAAGAAGGTGTTTTCTCATCCTAACAGCCTATGGGTTTGGGTCGTCTTGAAGGAACTCTATTTTTCGGATAGGGATTTTCTGAGGGTAAGTAAAGGCAGTAGAGCATCTTGGGTGTGGGCTAGCATACTTGAAGGAAAGGAAGTGCTATTGAAAGGACTCTTATGGTGTGTAAGGAAAGGGCACAAAATCAATGTGTAGAAGGATAGATGGACACCTGGGCTCCCTGATTTGCCCCTGCATAGATACAACCAAACAAATTTGCCTCCCATGAAAGTCAAGGATATTATTGATCAGAATGGTAATTTTTGGAACCTAAACTCAATACGGCACCTATTAATAGAAGAGGAAGTCAAATCCATAAGAGTAATTCAAATACCAGTTTAACCACAAGAAGACTACTAGGTATAGCCATTTGTGAAAGATGGCGAATGCATAGTGAAATAAGCTTATTTCCATTTGGTCAAAAATAGAAAGATTTAGAGAGAGAGTTGCGCATCTACGTTGCGCACGCAATCTAAAGTTGATTGGAAACAGATCTGGAGTATCAATTGTCAACCAAGGATTAAACATTTTATATGGAGAGTAGTTACAAACACTTTACCAATTCTCGATAATCTTCAATTCAAATATCTAACCACCAACTCTAAGTACCCCTTTTGTGAGGAACGAGTAACAACCGAGCATGTGTGACTTCTATGTCCTTGGACAACATGGATATGGTATGCTATTTTCAACTAGAAGATGGAGAGATAGAGAGTCACAACCCTTTGGGAGTGGTTCAAGGAAACCCTAGAGGGGCTGGAAAAGAGAATCAAGTGAGAGCTAGAAGCATAGATAGCCATCATGTGCTGGATAATCTAGAAGGAATAATGTCGGTTAGTATACGAAAGAGGGGAAGTCAGACCTATTGCATGTGTAGACAATTTTAAGGCTGTAAGCCCCAAAGTTCAGCCAAGTAACCGTAGGATTGAACTTAGAACCCAAGGTTTAGGGCGATCGACTAAAGGATCCGATCACACCCAAATTATAAACTATTGAGAGAAATATTAGTAAAAATGACCTCGTAAACTTAAATTTAAGAAAATAAATAGTAAAATAGGAGACTATAAAATTTTCAAATTTTAAGCTTAATAATTGCTAATTACTGAAAAGGCGAAAAGTGTAATATAATAACTAATAAATTATTAGAGATAGATTATATGTATACTAAAAATTTTAGAATAACCATAATAATATTTAGGAATGTTCACATGTACCCTACATGTATTTACGTGTAGATAAAAATACGTGTAATTAGTGAAATAGGCCGAAAACTAAGTAAATAATTAAAGAAAAATACAAAATAATTATAGAAAAATCAGAAGTAGATAACTAAAGCAAGATCAGGTCGTGGCAGGTTCAAATCAGAAAAAATAAAAATATTCCAATAAGAATTGGACAAACAAAAAGCCAAAAATCAAAGAATTTGGGCAAAATCCCATCAAATTAATGCACATTAATTACTATATTTGTCTATGAATAAGGAAAAAATTATCAGAAGTCATTTGGATAGTTTGTGATCTGAGAAAAATTGAAACACAAGAAAAATCGAGAGAAATTCCAGAAAAAAAAAAAAAACTATGTAGATTAGCAAGGTGAACTAAAACCACCACCTACCACCCACCACCCACCACCACCTGGGATCGAACCACCACCACCCTACACTAAAACCAGCGCCTGGACCGGCCGACAGCCTTGAATCGGGTTTGGACGGTCAGAAAGCTTCGAACCGGTTAGTCATTTATTCACCCCGATTTTTGTATAATTTTTTTAAATTAGTTATTTTGCCCAGAAAATTATGAAACTTATTTTTCTGAGGTTTTATTGTATGTAGATTTAGGGAAAAATATTGATTTAGTTTAATTATGTCTGGAAATATAGGGTCCCTAACAAATTGTTCAAAACCGAGCATGAGTAAACCGGAAATTAAATAGGCTTAGGGATGTAGTTTAGGGCTCAAAATTTTTTTGTAGGATTCTCATATGATGTAGAACAGTGCTATGAAGCCATTTTTTTTTAAATTAATTTTCGAAAATTTTAAGTTAATTTTTAGCCCTAAAATGATGGTAAAATTGGGTAATTTAGGATTAATTAGGTGATTAGGATGTTAATTACTTATTTGGATCTTAATTAGATGTTTAGGGAAGTTAATCTCTGCAGTGGAACCCTAATCCTAGCCTTTAGGTACTAAGTATGGTTAATTAGGGAAATTAGTTAAAGAATATAAGAAATTAGGAATATGTGAAAATGTAAATTAATAAATCTAAAAAAAAATAAAGTTA
Source organism: Lumnitzera littorea (assembly GCA_024138015.1). Lineage (NCBI taxonomy): Eukaryota > Viridiplantae > Streptophyta > Magnoliopsida > Myrtales > Combretaceae > Lumnitzera > Lumnitzera littorea. The sequence continues at coordinate 93,238,797 of JAMXBB010000010.1, forward strand.
TTTAGATAATATTATAATTGAAATCAGAAAAATAATAAATCTAAAATAATATTTAATTTTAAGTAAACATCTCAAAATGTAAGATTTTTACACATCGGGAATAAATCCGATACCTCAATTAGGGTTAGCGTGTACCGAATAGTTTAGAATACCAAAATTACGACCCAATAAGATATTTGGATAGCTAATGTGATTAATTTCACATTAGGATTCGAACATGTTAAGGATTTAAAAATCGAACTAAAACCTAATTTAGAAATTGATGCGAAAACCGAACCTGAACCTAACCCCAAACCTAGAATAATTGTAAGAGATTTAATACCTAGATAATTAGGCATATTAAACCTTAAACAAAACCTAACAATAAGCGTTATAGAATAAAATGAACTTATAATATTTATATGAAAAGCTGAAACCACGTTCGTGTTATAGGGATGATCGGCGATGGCCTGAGCAAATCGGACCTCGAGTGAGTGAGCGAGGAGTCGAGGTAAGTTGGGATTAATACGATGCTGTATTTTGGAGGCTTAAGATTATGCTTGGTTGTGCTTGTTAGATAGTTGAATGTGTGCATGTGCTTGATTATGGGTGATGCTATGATTCTGTTTGTATTTTGGCATATATTGTATGATTTGTATGTAATGAATGATCACCCTAAACTGGACTTAATCAAACATCCGACCGGTAATCATAATCGGACATGCATGCAACCCGTTAGGGGAATTTAGGACTCTCCGGCCAAATACCGACCCCTTCGGAAGGGATAGCGCAGGATTGCAAAATGGTCCCTTCTTCATCCTCAGTCGAACTAAGTGACAGGAGAGGAGGTCGCGGCGAGGGTGAAGGCAGTGGTTCGAAGGTAGTCGCGGGAGGAGCAAGGTCTCCATTACACAAGCCTGGGTTTGGTCGTGAGCTGTTGCATTAACGGCAACTCCTCAACCCGGATTAGAGCGGGCGCAATTTCTCTAATCTTACGACGGGCCGGACAACGTCGTGTGATGGCATTTGCTTGCACATGCATTGCACTTAATAAGTGATTGAAAACCTTGTTGTGTGTATGGTATAGTTTTAAGTCCTCCGTCCTAACTTACTGAGCTGTGGTTGCTCACATCCCTATAAACGTCGTGCAGGTGCTGGCTAAGAAGCGGCAACAACTACTCTGAAGCTAGCAACTGCTGGATCTTGGGGAGTGAGTAAAAACATTAAAGAATCAACACATATTTTACTTTTCATTTCTGATTAATGTAATAACTGAATTATAGTGATTATATATAACTTTTCTCACTTTCTTAGGTAAATGAATTGTTTAAATTACAAATTGTCTACTTCAAAGCGGGTTAGTCGTGGACGCCTTGTGTAGATCAGGTCTAAAATAGCGGTTGTAAGGCCAACTTCTGTCTTAGGATGGTTTACACGGCGGGGGCTATTACGACTCTGCCGCTTCGGGGCGTGACGAAGGCCACATGGGAGGAGTGGAGCAAGAGGAAAAGAGAAGGGGACAAAACCAACAATCAACAAACTTTATGGAATCCACCATCTTATGGTATGCTCAGACTCAACATGGATGATACTTAGTTAAGGAAGAATAGAGAAAGCTCTATGGTATGCATGGCGAAAGACTGCTTAGGCAATGTAGTAGGATTCTTTATTGAGAGAGAGGATGGTTAAAATGTTGAAGTAATGGAGTGTAGAGCAACAAAGAGAGCCTTACTGTGGGCACATGATCTTGGATGGTTTTAGTTCACTGTTGAGTCAGAGTTTTAGCTGTTGTCCATTCCATCAATTCGAATGAAATGTCAGTCTCGTGGCCCAATGCTCCTTTGGTTCAAGATATTAAGAATCTTCTTTCCTCCTTTTGTAAGGCTTTTGTGACTTGTGTTTGTAGATTAGCTAATAGGGTTTTCGATTAGCTAGCTTTTTACTATAAGATTGGAATGTACCCTTTGGATTGGTGTATAAACACCCTATCCCAATTGAGAGACTTATTAGACTTTGATTATTTATCTTGTCCTTTGGATACTGGGTTTGTAACTGTCACGCCCCGAAATAGTAGAGTCGTAATAGCCCCGCCGTGTAAACTATCCTAAGATAGAAGTTAGCCTTATAACCGCTATCTTAGACTTGATCTACACAAGGCATCCACGACTAACCCGCTTTGAAGTAAACAGTTTGTAATTTAAATAAATTATTTACCTAAGAAAGTGAGAAAATATATATATACACTATAATTCAGTTATTGCAATTAAAGTTTACAATAATTCTCCGTAATATATTTCCTAGTTATTACATTATTCAGAAATGAAAAATAATTCTAAAATAAAAACCTAGACCTTAAAAATATGTGTTTATTCTTTAATGTTTTTCCTCACTTCCCAGGATCCAGCAGTTGCTAGTTTTAGAGTAGTTGTTTGCTACTTCTTAGCTAGCACCTACACGACATCTATAGGAATATGAGCAACCATAGCTCAGTAAATTAGGATGGAGGACTTAAAACTATACCATAAACACAATAAGGTTTTCAATCAACTTATTAAGTGCAATGCATGTGCAAGCAAATTCCATCGCACGACGTTGTCCGGCCCATCGTGAGATTAGAGAAATTCCGCCCACTCTAATCCGAGTTGAGGAGTTGCCATTAATGCAACAGCTCATGACCAAACCCAGGCTTGTGCAATAGAGACCTCGCTCCTCCCGCGATTACCTTCGAACCACTGACTTCACCCTCGCTGCGACCTTCTCTCCTGTCACTTAGTTCGACTGAGGATGAAGAAGGGACCATTATACAATCCTGCGCTATCCCTTTTGAAGGGGTCGGTATTTGGCCGGAGAGTCCTAAGTTCCCTTAATGGGTTGCCATGTATGTCCGATTATAATTACTGGTCGTATATTTGATTAAGTCCAGTTTAAGGTGATCAATCATTTTATACAAATCATACAATACATGCCAGAGCAACAAACAGAATCATAGCATCACCCATAATCAAGCACATGCACACATTCAACTATCTAGCAAGCACAAACAAGCATAATCTTAAGCCTCCAAAATATAGCATCGTATTAATCCCAACTTACCTCGACTCCTCGCTTACTCACTCGAGGTCCGACTTGCTCAAGCCATCGCCGATCATCTCTATAACATAAATGTGGTTTCAGTTTTTTATATAACTATTATAGGTTCGTTTTATCCTATAATGCTTGTTGTTATGTTTTGTTTAGGGTTTAATATGCTTAATTATCTAGGTCTTAAGTCTTTTACAATTATTCTAGGTTTGGGATTAGGTTCGAGTTCGGTTTCCGCATCGATTTCTAAATTAGGTTCTAGTTCGATTTCTAAGTAGTGTTTTATATTCTAACCCTAGAAATTCGTTTCAACCCATAATGTGAAATTAATCACATTACTTCTCGATCTCCTAAATATCATCATTAGCCTTAATTAGTATTTTATTTCACTTAGTACACTTAAATCCGTATTAGTATACCGAATTCACTTCTGATGTGAGAAATTTTTACATTTTTCATATAATTACATAAATTCAAGTCTTCTATCGGTTTTATTATATATCCCTATTATTTATATAATATCAATTTTTATCCTAATATTTCTATTTATTATATTTCCAATAATTATGTATTATGTATTATGTATTATTACTTATTATGTACATAATACAAATCTAATATTTTTATCGCTCTAATTACTATCTTCCAACATCAATTATCATTTCAAAATGTCTAAATTCATTCTAAATCAGGTTTTACATCTATTTATCCTAATTTACAAAATTAACTTACAATTTACTATGTTTCCCTATTACTCATTTACTACATAATTAATCTAATAATTACATCTAACACCCTAAATGTTACAAGTATCATACTCCATCAGATTTCAATATCCTAAAACATATACTTATTCACTAAATCAATAATTAACCATTTAATTATTTTATTAACCTTAAATTGCCTATTTTATGCCTCATTTTAAGGCCTAAAAATTATCTAAAAATTTCGAAAATTAATTTTTGAAAATGGGCTTTAGAGCACTGTTCTATTTCATCTAAGTGGTCTACACAAAAATTTTGGGTTCAAAACTACACTTCTAAGGTCATTTATTTCTAAACCGAAACATGCTCGGTTTTGCATGATTTCTTAAGGATCTTATATCACGAGACATATTTTTATCAAAATAATATTTTTCCTACAAACTACATACAAAAATATTCCAGAATAACAAAATTCATAATTTTCTAAGAATATTTACTATTTTTAACAAAATTACATAAAATCAGGCTAGAAATTGGACTTACCGATCTAGGTAGCTCTGGCCACCGCCGGCCATTGTGGCCTTATCGGCCGGTCTGGGCGCTGCCACCACCGTGTGGGTTCCCTTTAAAGGCCCTAATTGCATAGTTTTTCTTATTTTTTTTCTAACTCGAATTTTTCTCTCAATTTTCGACTCTCCCTAATTTTCTCTAATTTCTAACTGTCCAAATGAGCTTCTGAATTTTTCTTGCTATTTATAGAGCTTTAGGGTAATTATTGTGCATTAAATTGAATAAGACAATTGCCTTATCCCTTAATTTTTGGCTTTTGTGTTGTCTTAATTTAATTGATCGATTTTTTTCTTATTTTTCTCAACTGCCATGACCCAATTCTGGATCATTCCTGATTTTTCTTGATTTTTCCTTAATTAATTATGAATTTTCTTTAAGTATTTAGTATTATTTTAGCACATTTCGCGTATTTTAAGTAATTACGCATATTTATACCTACATGTAAATTCATATATAGTACAAATAAATATTCCTAAATATTATTTAGATTATTTTATGATTTTTAATATATATATAATTTATCTCTAGCGATTCTTTAATTATCGAAATACATTTTACGTATTTTTGATAAATGACGAGTTATATACTTAAAATTTGGAATTTTTATAGCCTTTTATTTTATTTCTTATTTTCGTAAATTCAAACTTATGGGGCCATTTTTACTAATATTTCTAGCTTTACTTTATAATTTAGGCTTGATTGGATCTTTCAACCGATCGAAACCTTGAGGGACTGATTGTGGGACTTATAGTAACCCCTTCCTTTGATGAATGAATTCTATTTTGAAAGCCAAAAAAAATATAAAAATAAAAATAAACCACATAAATAAATGTGTTTGCATGTACGAGGAAAAGTAGCTTTTATGTTGACGAACTTTCAAATATGTGGAGTAGATATTCAGCTTCTTTTCTAATATTGTTTTTTTAATGGATCAATCCAAAAAATACGCTAAATAAATAATTTTAAATTTTATTGGATGCTAAAAGGAATGGAAAATGGACTAGGATGAAGCTAAATGTAGGTATGTGAATGAGAAGTGTAAAATCCTAAATTTGGGTAAAAACAAAGAGAGACTAAACATAGCAACCAACATATAAGGGAGACCGAAGTAATGTCCATATGAGAAACCAAATCAAAAGTCTCATTTTATTTATATGCAAGTGCAACCAAGCAGATTTCGTTTAAAATAAGAGGTTTTGGATGTTGTCTGTTTTGTTTAGACGAAGTTTGTCATGTTATAATGGTTGTATATTTGCATTTTGTTTATGAATGCATCATAACTCTCTTAGGGTGAGAAATGCAAGGGTTAGATCCTTAAAATTTTTCATCCTCACATTCTACTCCCCGTACTATAGACTAAGGTAGATCTATTAAATAAAAGGTGGGTGAGCAATTTAACTCTAACTACAATAGTTTTCCCAGAAACCTCTATAATACTATTTAGTTCATATTACATTTCAACCTTTGAAAGATTACTTTTAATCCTTGCTTTAACTTTTTAGGTTTTCTTTCAATTACTCTTCTTAACATCTCTCTAGTTGCTCGCAAATTATCTCTATTTGAATATGTCACTCAGGTTACACATTCTCTTATATTTTTAAACATGGCTACCTTTAAGATTTTTGTATCTTATTAATCTCTCATAAATCCTCCTCTACTTGGTCACCTACATTGGACCCCATACTCTAAGCAATAGTATTTTACTACAATTAGCAGAATCTCACAACCCAATATTAGTAATAATAATTTTAAGTCCACAATCCTCCACAAACCCAATAACCCAACAACCTATTAACTTCTATAGAAATTACACCCACACAACATGCAAATCTTATAATTTCAAATGAGTAAGTTTTTGACACTTACTAATAAAATTCACACCTCTATTTAAGAAGCCCACTACGTGAATCGTACACATAAACATAACTACAATCACACTCTCATTGAACTTTTATTTTGATACCAATATACATATATCAATGGTAATATATCTATGATACCAATACTAATGATACTAATTATATAGTAAAATAATAACAGTGACAATAATAAATCAATGACCTTATAGCCTAATGGCATAAATACTAGTCTCTTAAGTGGGATAAAGTAGATTTGAATCCCTCCCCTTATTGTCATCACAAAAAAAAAAAATAATAATAATAACAATGACAACATTCATAATAAAGAATAATATTAATACTAATGACAATAATACCATTAACATGGTATTAAAGGAATCATATTTTTTTCTCCTCTTTCTTTCTCTACTATTCCATAATGAAGATAGTTGAAACACTTAAGTAATGAGGCTTTGAAATATAAACAAGTATGTAGAGAAAATGAAATAAAATTTTGATACCCTTATGAAAACTTGAAGTCTTAAAAATAACTTATACATGTAGAAACTCTAAAAACCAAAAACAATATAGCTAAGATAATCTAATCATACCCTTTTCATAAAGAGAATGTACTCTAGAGTACTTTTACAAAGTAGATAGTAAATAATAAGACATGAAAGACATAAGAAAATCATTAAGTAGGGGGATCTTACTATCAAATTACTAAACATTAATATATACATAGAAAGGATGAGATAAGCATATATACCCATGATGGTCAAATTCACACAATGTAACTTGTAAGTGCGCATGTATAACTATTGTATTTTATTATGATGATAAAAATACAAAATACATGTACAATATTATATAGATACAGACAATAGAGTATATAACTCTAATTGTTACATAAAGAATATTCTATCCCTTTTAACATTGGTTAAAAGCCCATTATATGTAAACGATAACATATCCCCTCAATCTCATGGTGCTAGTGTTAGTGTGAGATTGATATAGTGATCTAAGAATGATGCTGTCGAGAGAATCTTGGTGAGTATGTCTATATGCTGATGACAAGTATGGATATATCAAACAAAGAATAAACTTGTAGCAACCAGTTCATGCTAAAGCAGTAGTTAATATCATTATGTTTAGTACGATTGTGATAAATTGGATTGCTAGTCATGTAAATGGTGCTAAGGTTATCATAACACAAGATGAGAGGCTACTACATGGGAACTTTTAACTCGAAGGCAATGCGAGAAACCCATAAGTGATTCAACAACTACATAAGCTATGGCTTTGTATTTTGCTTTAGTAGAGCTTTTAAATCAGTTGGTTGTTCCTTAGAGCACTAGGATATAAGATTTCAACTAAGGAATATAACATAGCCAGTAGTAGAATAGTAGGTATCTAGACAGCCAACCCAATCAACATCCACATAAGTGGTTAATGAAGTACATGATCCATAAGTGGAAGACTAAAGGTAGTAGTCTTAGTAGATGACAAAGAATACATTTTGCTTCCTACATATGATTAATGTCAAGAAGATGAATATACTGACTCAATTGATTAACTGCATTGTTGATGTTTGATTTGGTAATAGTGAGATACTGAAGTGCCCTAACTAATTCTCAATATGTGGTGGGGTTGGTTAGTAGTAGAAAGCTATTGGCACTAAGGTGACTCCAAGGAGATATGGGAGTTTTGATCAGTTTGGAAGGTGCATTTGATATCTTTTGAGGAGCTCATTGATAAAATGACACTAACTCAAGTAAAGGTTATATGGTGTACGACGAGCCTTGATTCTTAAGAAAAAAATGAATGTCCCTAAGATCCTTTGTGGCTAACTATTGAGTGAGAAGAGAGATGTGATGGTGAAGGAGTTGAGAATTGTTTCTAGTAAGAATAATGTTATCTACATAGAGAAGGAGAAAAAGTGTGTCAAGTCCTTTGGAATATATAAACATGAACGTGTTGGCCTTATTTTGTGGGAAGCCTATTTAGGAAACAAAAGTGATGATGAATTATGGAGCCACGTATGGGAAGCCTATTTAAGTCCATAAAGTAACTTTTTAAGTTAATAGACATGATCAGGATATAGTGGATGTACAAACCTAAGTAGCGGTTTCATGATTTCTATTTCTTGTAAGTGACCATAGAGAAAGGTAATTTTGACATCAAGTTAGTGAATTTCTTAAGGAGAAGCAACGGCATGAGAGAGAACAAATCAAATGGTGGTATGTTTGACAATAGGATTGAATGTTTCATCATAGTTAATACCTGCTCATTGAGTAAAATCTTGTGCAACAAGGTGGGCCTTATAATGCTCCACTTGGCCCTTAACATTGTATTTGATGCGAAACTTCCAAATATTACCAACAATATGTTGGTGGGTTGGGGAGGAACAAGTGTCTAGGTATGAATATAAAGGAGGGGGTTAAATTCTTCTTTCATAGTAGCTACCCAAGCAAGATCATGAAGGGCCTCTATATAGTGATGGGGCTTAGTAGAGGTTGTATAAGTGTTAAGGTTGAAGATAGATTTGGGTTTTGTAATGTCAGATTATGAGCGAGTATGCATAAAGTGAGTGGGGTGAGGAGTAGAGAGATGAGGAATTGTAGACTGATATCGAGTATGGCAGTATTCACATGTTATTAGGGGAAGGTTACGAGTGATAGATGTAGTATGAAGAGGTATAAGGTTAGTACGTAAAGGTTGAGTACAAAAAGTGGTAGAGTATGGAGGAGTTATGGGTTAAGGGAGTAAGGAAAGGCTAGGTTGAGATGAAAATGGAAAGGAAATAATAAGGATGTGGAAGTTTATGTTTCTTGGTGGAGGGTTTAGAGACAATAAAGGTGGGTAGAGAAGAGGTTAACTCTGTATTAGTCAGAGCAACGAAAGAAGTGACAAGAGTGTTGTAGGGAAACATAGTTTCATGAAAGATAACATGGTGAATGGTGTAAACTCGATATGATATGGGGTCGAGGCATCAATAACCTTTGTGTTCAGTAAGGTAGCCAAGAAATATAAAAGGAAGGGAGTGAGGAGAAAGTTTATTTAAGGCTTGTAGAGTAGTGTTTGGGTAACAAAGGTAGCTAAAGATGCGTAGAGAGTGGTAATCAGGTATAGTATGATGAAGGAGTTCAAATGGGAGATTTGTGATTGAGAGTGGCCGAAGGTAAGCGATTGACAGTATAGATAGCAATTAGAGTGAATCAACCCAGAATATGGGTTGTAGATCATCACATAAGCAAATAATGTGGGCAAGTTCTGTGATGTGATAATGTTTGCATTCTGCTATACCATTTTACTGGGGAGTGTAGAGACAAGATAATTGAAGATGAATGCCATTTGCATGAAGAAATTTTTGGAAAGCATTATTAATAAATTTACCACCACCATCACAATAAAAATCTTTAATGCTATTTGAGAAATAATTTTCAACAATATCCTTAAATTGCTGGAAATTTGAAAGGACATTATTCTTATTATGCATAGGAAACAATCATGAGTAGCGAGTAAAATCATCAACAAAGAGGAGATGATATTGAAACTTTAAATTTGACTTGATTAGTAATTACCTTACATTTGAATGAATAACATCTAAGGGCTTTTGTACTTTGTGAGATGACCGGTAAAAGGGCAGACAAATGTACTTTCAACATTACAGGCATGACAAGGAGAGGATGACCATATAGGAGACTTGACTTTAATATGATGACTCTTGATAAGATAGTAAAGGGCTTCATCATGTGGATGACATAATTTGGAATGTCAAATCTCTTTTAGTAAGATAGATGTCATAAGCTGTAGAGACTGGACAAATGGGAGACAGATAGGATAGAGAGGACACTTGATCTTTTGTAGAAGTAGAAGGAGATCCATCTTGGAATCCTTAACAAAAAAAAAGAAGAGTTATCAAAACTCATAGTGTTGTTGTCATCAGAACACTATTTAAGATCAAATAGAAGGTTGTGGCTAAGTGAGGGAACAAGTAAAACGTTCTTTGAATGCAAGGAATAACTTGAAGGTTAAATAATAAGTTACCTTTGTGTGTTATGGGTATGGAGGCACCGTTACCAACTAGGACTTGATCAGTACCAACATATGCAATTAAGTTAGTGAGTATACCAACATCTAGGTCATCTGATGGGTAACACCGGAATCAAGATACCATGTGGTCTCATGAGATTCATAGAAGGCAAGAGTAATAAAGGATTGGGGTGCATATGTAAGTGATTCATTGAATTTGTGATAGCATGTGGTAGTAGAGTGTTTGGGCTTCTCACAAATCTGGCAAATAAGTTGGGGCCTTATAAAAGTGTTGGAACTTAGTGTAGATGATGTGGATTGCCTCTGACTAGAGGTGTAGGATGGATGATGATGAGATGAGTGCTGATCATATTTAGAAAAGCAAGTAAGCCCCATGGTTCCGATGGGGGTACGGGGGCATGGCCACGATTGTAGACTCTTGATGTAAGGATGCAGTCTGATTGTATAGTGTAATAGGAAGAGATAGTGAATATCACTACAATCATGACGTTTGATTCACTATTCATAGTTGAATAACCTTGTATGGACTTGTTAAAAACTAAGGGGAATAGGAGAGTGAATAAGGGTAGTGACAAGCACATCATACTCATGTGAAAGTCCTTGAAATGCATAAGTGAAAAGATCAGCAGTACTAAGTGGTGTAACTATTAAGGTGAATTGGTCAGCAATTAACTTTAGTTCATGGAGATATTCAGTGATAAAAGTCCAATGTAGATAAAGACTAAGGAGACGTTGTTTTAATTCCATTTTCTAAGTAAGGGAACGATGACAAAGTGAAGCCTAGATGTCATAGGTTGCAATAGTATCTTGAACTTCTAGTAAGATATTGGTTGACATGGTGGTAAGAAGGAGGGTATGAATTAGGTCATTGATACAAAGCCATTAAGAACAGGCAAGATCGAGTGTGGGTGGGTCGTCGGGTACATGAATGGTGGTATTTGGTGGAGCAGTGATCATACCATTGAGATAATGATAAAGATCCATAGAACTTAAATAGGAGGTCATTAGAGATAACCACAATTGATAGTTATTTGAAGAGAGTTCAATGGGAACAATACTGGCTACAGTGGTTACAGACATAGATGGAGTGTTATGACTAGTAGTATCATTTGACTTGGGTGTTATAGTGAGAAAAAGAATGTTGAGCAATAGAGTGAATGGAAAAGAAAGGGTTATCGATGGAATAGGAAAGATGCTGGTCAAAGGAGAAGTGAGAGGAAGTGGGAAGTGAGAGAGAGGTTGAAGAAGGTATAATAGGTGGTGAAATAAACAAGTGAGAGGGTATTGGATACATGTGTCAAGTGAGGGAGGTGAGGTAGGGGAATAGAAGAGGAAGGAGTAACAGCGAAGGGTTGGGGGCCAATTGAGAGATTGGGATTAGAATTTTTGTAGTGAAGGATGGTCGATGTTGTAGGGACAAAGGGGTTAGGGTTTGGATAGATGGTGGTCGGGATAAAGGAGATAGTAGATGCATTGAGGGGATTGAGAATTGTAGGGTCGATGGTGGAGTTTGTAGTTATTGACATGGATGAGAGAGTAGTGATTGTGACCAGAGAAATTTAGGTAGATCGGTGAGAATGACTAGAGAAGAGGACTTATGATAAAGGATGTCATGAATAAATATTGATGATTGGGGAAGATGATCGGTGATAGCAGTTGGTGAATGGCGACTAGTGAGGTTAGTGACTGGCCACATTAAAGGTAAAAAAGAAAATAAATAAGGTTTCTAAGCTCCGATACCATGTGCATGTATAAAGACTATATTTTATTATGGTGATAAAGAAACAAAATACATGTACAATACCATATATATATATACAAAGTATGGAATGTATAACTCTAATAACTACAAAAAGACTATTCCACCCCTTTTAACATTGTAACAGCCTATTATATGTATATAGTAATAGTAAGAAGGAAAGTCTTCCATAGCTGTCCATATGTTTATTTGGCAAGAGTGAGTCACAAAATTATACAGAGGAAGGACACAATGGATTAGTGGATCTTTTACAAGGAAATTTCAACTTTTACACTTAAGATGGCTAAAAACATAGAATCAAGGACATGCAATAAATTGGAAAGATTGGTCAATAAAGGAGCAATAGAGTAAATTTTTTTTTTTATTATAATACAATTAGTGAGTAATGATTAACTGATGTACCTAAAATATTAGGCTTATGAAATAAAACCTACATAAATCTCACCATATATCATAGGATAGGAGGTTCACTCCTCAACCATTCTTCCATCCTTCGAGGTTGCCTTTAGCTAAGTAGCCCAACGATAGGATTTGCCCATTGAAATTCATTTTATTTTCTAAAGATTTCGGCTAAGACTTATTACAATTCAGCTTCAATCATAGCTCTTCCCTTTAGTAATGATGTCCTCCACCTAATGGCTACTCCTCATCTCGAGTTTCATCCATATGAGCACAATTATCAACAAGAACTACCTTTTTCATTTAGCACATTGGATGCTTTGATAGTTAGGCTAGAATTTTTTATGCTTTGATACTACTTCTCATAGGATAGAAGGTTTATCCCTCCTAAAGTGTCCATGATGCTTGACCATCCTTTCCATCATATATTTACTCGTATTCTGGATAACAAGCCAGCCTTTTTTCCATCCTATTTGCCCAAGATTGCTCTAAGCCCATCTTTCTTTAGGATTGCCCTTTGGCATTGTCACAAGCCCTTATATGTTTGGAAAGTTGAACTATCTTAACTAGTTGAACATCCTTACTTGCCTTCAAATTCACGAACTGTAACATACAAACGTCTAAAATTGACCAAGCATAGCTAATTTACAAATTTTCCCCTTCTTAACTTAGTTGATACATCCTCATCCCTAATGTCACTATGTGTCATCCCTCCTTTCCGACGCATGAGCAGTAACTCCAAATTGAAATTGGTAACTATTTTTTTTTTCTCTTTTATTTATTTATAAATTATAATATGCATTATTTAATCATTAACTCTTAAAATATGTAAATAATAATAATAATAAGAAGAAGAAGAAGAAGAAGAAGAAGAACGATGACGACGACAGCAACAACAATAATAATAATAAAAATATATAAATAAATAGCAGGGTTATATAATTATACCTTTATCTCTTAAATGTTAATCTCTATAAAAATACTCTTAATATGTAGTATAAAAATAATAGAGTATACATCATTTGCATTGTTTAATTGAAAAACGATATGTTGCATATCAAAATTTTAAGTACAACTCCTTTACACTATGAAGATTTAGAAGAATACTTACAACCCATAAGTGGTATAATTAATGCTATGATGGTAAAAAAAAAAGGCACTTTGTAACTAATTTTGAAAGCCTTATATATAAACACATACAAATGGCTCAAAACCTTCTATTTAAGAAGTTATGCCCATTGTTAGCCAAAAAAAGGGGGGAAAAGGAAGTTATGCATATTTTTACCAAAAATTAGTTTAATTATACATATATGCAAATATATGTATATGCAAAATGTAAATACATTTATATACGTCATACATTAGAATAATACAATCTCATAACTGCCACATACGTTTACTTAAATAAGGGCCTGTGATGAAGAATAATTCTTTCATAGTAATCAAGGTTTTGAGACTCAATAAGTAAGTGGGTTTGTAAGGAGTATACTTAAATATTTAGAGGGAATGATTTTTAACATTTAGTTTTGCTTGTGAATATATGTGGTTGCCATTGAATGTATGACTTGAGCATAATAATGGTTATGAGACATTGAAACCTTTGAATTGATATATTAATTGAGGTTTTTTCAAAATAAATCAAATAATAAGATAACCTATCTTATAAAAAGGGGCATGTATTCATTCTATTAACTTTAGAAGAAACCTTCTAAACTTAGCCTTAAAAGAAGATGGAAAGGGAAAAAATAAATATTTTTTATTTTATCCTGTCTTATATGATAGGAGAGGAGGATGTCATGGGGTTGAGAGTTTACTCAACTAAGTCCTTAAGTAAGACTTATTTATTTGGTGCATTACTTAAGTTTGATGAGGAATTGTTTATTTATTTGAAAGTGCAAAACTGCTTGACTCTAGACTAAAGTAGGGTTATTTTCTTTAATCTCACATTAGATTAGATAATGATATGTAAATGACATATGATCGATTACATTGCATTAAATTAATATTAACCCTAGTTGTTGCGTTATGGTGTAACATGAGTCTTCTACTGCTTATTGAGCATGTGGTTTTGAAAATACCCCTATAATGTCTCTTGTAGAAATATATTAAAGGAGAAGACAAGGGAACTACACTGGCAAATAAAGAGTAAATCAATAAAATTTCTAAGATTGTAATGGTTGTAATAATAGTTGTAGAATGATGGACAAACTATCACTCTAGTAGGTTTATGTGTAAGAAATCTACTTGGATTGTGTTATAATATTTAGTCATTTTCCTTTAAACACGTGTACTCATATTTTATTGTTTAATTACCAAAAAGATACAAAGTAGATTTAATTGTCATGATGCCTTATATATATATAGTTATTAAAATCATTATTTTACTTGTAGGATTTATGAGTTTACTAATTTAGGATGCTCTTCCAAATTAAATCGATCATGAAATCATTTTTATGTAAACCTTAATGGAATCAAGAATCTATACGTTAAACTCGGCGAGAACTTACATTTTTGAACAAGTTTATTGATTATACCTATTTAAGTCAAGTAGGTTAAAATATAAAAAATACAATTAAGCATATACAATTTTACCAACTATTAGGATGCTAACTCATCTTCTCTATCTCTTACAAACTAATGTTTGTAGCATTAGCATTAGCTTTAGCTGCAAAATTCACAAAGGAATCTATTAACGGTATAAATTGACGTTAATAACTCAAGATGAATATAAAGGTTTGGTTCTTTTTAATTTAGTTTTGACTCTGCTTGTCTTTTTTCTATGAATATTAAGTTACGAATTAATAGTCTTTTATGAAGAAAAGAACTTAATTTACCCATTTTTGTTTTTTTTTTTTTAATTATGTGTTTGAAGTTTGTTAATAACTACAAATTTCCAAAGTTATTTTACATAAATTATAGAAACCTTCAATTTTTTGTTTCAATCATACACTCTTTAGCGTTTTAAATAAAATCACAAGTTTGACAACCTTGTATATATATATGTATGTATTATATATATGTATATTGAGGTTACAATTAACTACTAAATGAAATAGTTATTTCATAACATTATATATATATATATATATACATAGACATATATATACTATGATATGTTACAACTAGAGCATCTTGCAAGGAATTACAATATACATAGATTTTAAGATCATAATTGTTTTGATCGTTAATGATGTTGCTAATCAATATTAGATATTATGCACTAGTATCAAGAGCGAACTAGTTTATAATTGGAATTGTGATTGATATGATGTATGATCACCAAACTAATTATGGATTACCGAAGGAATTAAGATAAATCACAAATCTCAATAGATAGTTTACTATAATCTTAAAAATTGATAAGAACACACGTAATTAAATAGAGAAATAACTTTACTCAATAATCCATGAACAACTCAAAGAGAGTTCAAAATAGAAGAAACTATTATGATGAATAATTGAAGGGGTAATGGCACAAATGATAGTCTTACTTTATCTAAATATACAATTAACTACCTAAACTTTAAATGAATGAATTAAGACTTGATTGAACTTTTCAAGGTTGTTCATAGTACATATGCTAAGTCCAATCATCATAGCTAATATATGTGAATCGATAAACCAAACATGGAACCAAAGTCTATGTAGGCCTTCATATAGAATTTTTAAGCCTACATGGCATTATTATTACTATTATCATTATATATTAACTATTAACATTTAGTTAATATTATTATTAATTGCATGCTAACATGACATCCACATGACATTTTTCACATTTATGTGACATTATTAATATTAATACTATTACTATTACTATTGCTCAAACTACTATTACTACTACTAAGACTATTACTATAGAGAAATGTATTACCTATTAGCACACAAATCAACCCCACTCATTCCTTACCTCTTTCCATTTATTGATAGTTTTCTCAATTGACATCCATTCTAACTTTCATTATATAATGGGATAAAGTTCATGAAATATAAACAATGAAGGATAACAATTACAAATGTGCCCTTCCCTTTCTCCAAACATAATGAGTGTAAACCAACTTTTAATCTCTTTATTAGCCCTCACTCACTTACAAAAATCTAAAGTTAAGATTACAAATAGAAAGTACTCCGCATCCTCTAGTGCCTCACTACCACTTGTAACCACCATCTCCTTGAAATATGTTAGCAAAGTGGACCTCAAGGATTGGTTACAAGTACTTTTCAGTGTGAGTCATATCTATAAGGTTGTTTTGTGGAGCTATTGTTACATTCGTCTTGTTATCGTTTTCTTCGCTATTGCAAAGGACTTACTTCCTCTACAGTAAGCCCTAATAATTACGTAACTCCTAAGTACACCAAAGAGATTAAAAGTACTTTCAATTTGTGGTTTTTAAGTATTTAGAATATTTTTCTAATATTAGAAAATAACACAAGAGTTCACTTTGCAAATATTTTCTAGTGAAATGGTGGTGTGTTGTGGTTATAGGGTAATAGAGGTATGGAATACATGTTATTTGAGGTCTTAGTTGTGGAATTAATTTGCATAAGAAAGTAATGAGAAACAAAGAGATGAGAAGTTGGTATTACACTTATGATTTATGGAGAAAAAGGCACATTTATAATTATTTCCCCATATTATTCATTTCATGGACTTTGTTCCAATCCATTATATAATGAAAGATGGAATAAGTATTGATGGAGTAAGCTATTGGTAAGTGGAAAGGGGTGCAGGTAGAGTGGACTAGTTTTGTATGCTTATGGGCTAATACATTTTACTGAAGTAGTAATAGTAATTATTATAGTATTACTGTTTTGTACATGTTTGTTATAGTTTGTAACACACAAGGGTATTATTATCCTTTCATAGTGTTACCGAGGCTAGGTACATACACAGCTTCTATAAATACAAAATGTACTATACACTCTATTATATGTAATACAAATATCATTTTTACTATCAATGCACATGGTATTAGAGCCACTCTAAAAAAAAGGAAGAAAAACCTTTTTTTTTTTTCAACAACTAATAGCCACCACTTACTGCTACCTCTCTAAATTGTCGACCATTATCATTAAGTAAAAGAAACACCATCATCATCGCAATGGACTGCCCATGCCACCTCTCTTGTTACCTCTGGCCTTATGACCTAGAGCATTGTTACCACCTCACCTATACCAACTGTCATCAACCCCTTTATTGATAGCACCCTCCAACTGATACGTACCGGGGCTAAGAACAAACAAAGCCAATTGTAAGTGTGGGTCCAATCCTATTGAAGGAATGAAATTAGAGTAGCATTAATGAGGGTTTTAGTGAATATATGAGCCACCTAGCCAAATATGACGTACTAGCTATATTTTATACGGCCTAAGACTCTTTGGATGTGATGCACTGGTTCAAGTGATAGGGTTGCCCGCTACAATCTCTATTAAAGAGATTGATAAGAGCTAATAAGAGAAAGTTTTTCAAAAGAAAATACTCAAAGGGTTTTTCATTAAATGTGCAAAAAACTATCTAAAACCTTATATACATGAGCTATTTATACATAGTGGTAAACTTGTAAATAAAATGACTAAAAATGATGTCCTAGTGGCATTTCCTTATATACAAAATAAATATAAAGGTAATTTAGGAATAACACAAGAAATAAGACGTTCAAATAACATAAATAAAATAAGTAGTTAAATGAAATATTCAGGTGAGGGGTAAATGAGCTCGCTCTGTATTTAGATGAGGTCGGTATCCTGAATCCTATCATTCCCTCTCCCTTAGAGAAGTTTTAACTCAAAACTTGGTAATTGGAAACTCTAAATCCCATCGGGATCAAATACCAACCTCCAAAAATGAACTGTAAATATAGAAAAGTACTCTACCTCCTTCACTAGTATTATCATCGACCAATGTTCTTTTCATTTGTCATGAGCCCAATCAACTAAACTCTTCTTTAAGGATCCTTCCTTTCATTTATCATGTACTCGATCAACTTCATCCAAGGATCCTCGGAAACTATCAATCAAGGGAAATAACACAATTTTTGGCTCAAACATCATGTCATGAGCTTGGGGAATTTAAACATGTAAGATCTTAGACTTCTCTTCTAACTTAAGAATCCCTAAAGCTTCACGCGCTCTCGATGTTGGCCTCACAATATCATGCTCAATAACCTTCTTCCCTTCCACTTCCTCACAACTCAATTCTTTCTCCTCCTATCTATACATTTCAAATTTTTCCAATGTGAGAGTATTAAGAATAAAAACAACACAACCCACATAGGAATATCCATCACCATGATCTTGGAATACACCAATGTACAATCTTTAGTATCTCACAGGTATAATACTATTACAACACATTTTGCATCCAAACATCCTCAATAATGGATCAAAATAGAAGAATCTAACATGTGCAAAGTTAATACAATAGTACCTGGCGATGTTAATAGTACCAAGTATCGTTAGTAATGGGATCATGTCAAGAACAGGGGTGCTAAGGGGCAACACATCTTGTCCTTCCTTTTTCTCCTCTTAAATAATCTTTGATTAAGTAATCCTCTATTGTTTTCTTTCTTCCTTAATCTCCTTGACCTTAGCTAATATAACCTCTAATTGTTCCAACACATAAGGGAAAACAAGATTTGGGGCTTGGTAATGAGATTTCGCCCACAAGCCTTGTGTACTTCGGTTTCTTTGTTGACCCCTACTGGCCATATCAGATAAATTTCAATTCAACACCACCTTGACACAAGCAAATACAGCTTGAAATGTTAATATGCACAATAGACAGCACAACAATTCTTTAGGACAGTTGGGTTCTGCACTTAAATCACAAGTTCGACACTCATGGCAGCTCGGTGGCTTCAGCATGGTTCGGGAATTAGGAAAGAGGACAGCAAGGTAGCATACACTCAATCTGTTAGCTTGGAAATTTAACAGCTCGTCTCTGTAAACAGCTCGGCACAGTGAAATCTTCCCAACACTTTGCAGCTTAGTTTCCTCCTCAAGTGAACTACTTGAACACTACACGTGCAACAGAATTGGTGCAGAAATTTAGATAGCCCTTGTCCTATATCATCTTGGCCTGACATACATACAAACACGATAGCACATGTTCGAATCGCACTATGATCACAACAGCGCACACATTAGACAACTAACACGCGTTGACTAGCTTGGCATCAAAGTTCAATGGCATACTAATAATACGTACACAATAGCTTGGCAACTTGTAGTAAAAAGCAGTATGGTTTAACACAATGAAGACGGCTTGCTAGTTTGCATTAAATCAGCTTGGATAAATTCCACAAATGCATCTCGACAACTTTTAAACAGCATAGCTTGACTACTTGCACACTGGGAGCTCAGACGCGTAAGTTCAAGCAGTACCTCACAACAGCAAGCTCGAATGTTCAGCTTGGGTACGCACAAAAGAACTTCAATTCGAACCCAATCAACAACTCGAACACGCGCTGTAGATAGTCAACTTGGAAGGAATAGTGCAGTTACACACTTCATACACCATTATGACATATACTATAGCTCGGCATAAGCTTAATTTAACAGCAGCTCGAAGAATGATCACAATGGTTCGAATAGAGCATGCTTAAAACAGCTCGGATACTTCGGGGCACAACCGCTCATAGCTGTTCGGCACTCATACTTCAATTGTCAGCTCAGTACTTGGTTTATTCCGTAGTTCGGCCTTTTGCACAACAACTTGGACAAGTAACCGATTCGACAGCTCTGGGAGTGGAACAACTCGATAACAGTTCTCGACGCATACACAATCATGGTTCGCAGTCCCCTGCTCCGCATACTAAACATAAGTACGTCTGAGTAAGGTGGAGCACCATACGCACAAACACAACCCAGCAAGTGACTCTATAGGACAGTTGCAACTAGAAAATCACCACTCGGTCTATATCTGTTAAACTCCCCTCCCGCACGCAATCGAAAATACAGCCACCTACGGATTGATTAACATTGTACTATCACAACCTCACCAACACCCACAGCTATCACTTGATACAAGCATGCCGAGAGAATTACTCGTAACTATAATTAAGCAAATCCAACTACTACTGTAAAACCCAATCGTCGACATACCCATAGAACCATTGCCTACAGCCGCTATCCTGCAAATCCTACTCTTGATTTAGACTACACTTGATAAATTTAGCTCAGTTCAACAGTGTCAAGCTCAGATACGAGCACAACACCTACAACCACACTTAGCCACATACGTCACTACTCCATCGGACACCTCTTGTTTCAACCATGCGCTAGCACAGCGGCGCACATCTACGATAGCATTGCAGCTTCGCACTCAGTCCAGCCATGGCTTGTAACTTTCTTAAACTCCACTATTACTGCACTATCTTAGGCACCAACTACAAACCACGATGAAACACCCAAACTTACATCCTTACTTTCATACACACACATAACCTTTAATTGGGTGAAGAACAGAGCAACACCGATCGCCAATGTCACTTCTTCTTCTTCAGCCTAGTCACAACACACTTTGCACATTAGACACACAAACTCGTTTGTGTATAGCCAAATACACAGACCTACTTATTTAAAAGAAAAACCTTGTACTTCGAAACACTAAGCAGTAGCTAATATAATCTAAACCACCAATTTTCTTCCTCTTTTAATGGGTCGCCAATATTTCCTTCAAAAGGTGGATCGGATAAAAATGATTTAATGCTCTTTTCAATTTTTTTTTATAGCAACTATAATATAATGAAATCTTGGGACAATGTTTGAGAAAAAGAGATTTAACTATTGATTTTGTCTATAATCCTACACAACTGTATACTAATAAACAACACTTTTAAGCAATGTTTCTCGAGGACATCCATATGGGCTCTAATTAAAATCTTTTGTGAATAAATCCTTTCATAATATGAGTTCAACCAATAATTTAAGTCTTTTTGTTATCGTACCTCCATTCTGATACTAAGATGATATGTACAGGGATTAGGAATAGATAAGGCCGATCGTAAGGGTAGGTTCGATCCTACTGAAGGAAAGAAATTAAAGTGGGATTAATGAGGGTTTTAGTGAATCTATAAGCCACTTAGCTGAATATAACGCATCAACTAGATTCTATATAACCTAATACTCGTCGGATATGATGTACTGGTTTGAGTGATAGGATTGTCTGGTACAATCCTTGCTAAAGAGATTAATGGAAGCTAATAAGAGGGAGCTTTTCAAGAGAAATTATTCAAGGTTTTTCATTAAATGTGTAAAAATCTGTCTAAAATCCTACATACATTAGTTATTTATACATAGTAGTAAACTTGTAAATGAAAGGACTAAAAAGGATGCCCTAGTGGCATTTTCGTACATATAAAATAAACATAAGGGTAATTTAGGAATAATATAAGAAATAGAACATTCAAATAACATAAATAAAATAAGTAGTCAAATAAAATATCTAAGTGAGGAATAAATGAGCTCGGCTCTGGTATTTGGGTAGGTCAGTATCCTAAATCTTATCACCAACTCTATGAAATCAAACCTTAGCTACTTTAATGTTGGTCTTAATTCTCCTTACTTATGCCTAAGCCACCATTCATGACTCAATCACATGACTCGGCCACCCTCCTTGACTACCATGCATCTTACAATCACCATTTATAACCTAACATGTTACTCGACTACCCATATAACCAACATCCACCCCTTTTTCTCTTGGTTAGCCTACTACTCCACTCTTACACATTAAGCCATATCTTTACCACCCTATTTTGGAACCTTAAACATCTCCTCCTTGCCCTCTCTAACACCAAACAACATTTGCAATGCCATCACTATCAAGCTATCCTCTAATAATTGTCAGCTTTGATCCACTCTCATGTCCTTTCTTATCTCTATGGACTTGTACAAATATGTAGAAGATATAATCCTAACACCACCGCATGAAATTTCCTCACCATCCAGTACACTAGTCATATCGAATCTTGAGTACATCCATTGGCTACTAATCAACCACATGGTTTGGGCCTCACTTTTACCTACTATCTCTACCAAAATCCTCATGGATATTTATGATCTTCTTATCGCAGATGATAATTGGACCTCTCTCAAACAACGATTCCTAGAAAACTCCATGGCTTATGAAATGGAGTTCAAACAACAGCTCTTAAATCTTTGCTTCTAGCATACTTCTATATCGGATTATCCACGTGACCTAAAAGCCATTATAGATCAACTTGCATCCATCAACCCCTCACTCCATAAATCTTATATCTCATGCTTTTTGAGGTTTGCCTCGTAAATATGACCCATTAATCTCCACTCTCACCTATTTTCTCATTCCTCTTACCTTTGAGCAAGTTTGTGCAAAGCTAACAAAAGCCAAGAACAATGGCTCAAACTTTATGAGTCAAATGACCCTATTAGACCAATATCCATAGCTCTTAACATTAAAAAAAAAAACATTTAGATCCTTGTCGATCCATAGTCTCATCAAAACATTGTTGGCAATACATGGAAATTTCACACTAACTATAATGTTGAAGCACAAGTTGAGTGTCATAAAGTTTGCCTTATAGCCTAGGGGTTCACCTAACGAGAAGGTATCAACTGCACAGAGACATCGGTTAAACTACCATTTGATTTATTCTCTCTCATGTTGTCTCCTTTAAATGGGAAATTCGCCAACTTGATGTAAAAAACGCCTTCCTTCATGGTCATCCTATTGAGATAATCTTTATGAAACAAACTCTAGGCTTTGTTCATCCTTGCTACCCTCACTATGTTTATAAATTATAGGACTTTATTTATGGTTTGAAATAATCTCTTCGTACCTAGTTCCATCGCTTTAGTAACTTCCTTCTCACCTTAGGCTTTCGTTAAAGTAAAGTTGATTCATCCATGTTCATCATCTCCCAAGTCCCAAACACACTTGTTCTTCTTTTCTATATAGATGATATTATTTTCATTGGCAGTAATCCCACACTTCTTAATTACTACATCTTTGTCTTCTTATGTTAGTTTGGCATAAAAGATCTTGGCGCCCTTTACTTTTTTCTTAGTATTCATATTACTAGCATAACACAGGGTCTCCATATGTCTTAATCTCAATTTTTTTAGGACCTTCTCAAAAGGCACTACATATATTTATCTAAGTCAGTCATAACCCCCCTTTCACCTTGGAGTCATCTTAGTACCCATGGTTTTCCCCTTTTCTCTAACCTTACTATCTATGATGAAATTATTGGTGCACTACAACACCTTATAATTACCTAACCAGACATCAACTTTGTGACTAATTAGTTGAGCTAGTATATATATTGTCTCAACACAAGTCACATGTAGACATCAAAACATGTTCTTTAATATCTATGGGGCACACTATCATTAGGTCTTCTAATCATATGCACATCTCATACATTGTTGACTACCTTTGTTGATGCTGACTAGGCTGGCTGCTCGGATACACGTCGCTCAACAATAAGCTATGCCATTTATCTTGCATGCAACCTTATTTTGTGGCAATCTAAAAAGCAACACATCGTATTACGGAGTTCCACTACAGCAAAATTTTGCGCTCTTGCATATATTGTAGCTAAATCTACATGGATCTGTCATCTTTCTCGAGAAATAGGAGTCCCCATTTAACACCCCATCCTTTTATGTTGTGATAATCTTGAAGTTGTTTATATGTCTAGCAAACATGTTCAATATGATCGTACAAAACATGTCGATATTGATTACTATTTTGTATGTGAAATGGTTACCTCTAGTCAAATTCTTGTATGGTATATTTCTACTGGTCATTAGCGTGCAAACATCCTCACAAAAAAACTCTCTACAGTTGCCTTTCTTGATCATTGATCCAATCTTACATTGAAGTTAGCATTGTGAGATTGAGGGGGCGTATTATAGTATTACTATTCTATACAAGCTTGTTATAGTTTGTAATATACAGGGGTATTATTGTCCTTTCACAATGTTACTAGGGTTATGTACATATATAGCTTCTATAAATACAAAATGTACCATGTACTCTATTATATACAATACAAACATCATTTTTACTATCAATGCATAATAATAATGATGATGATGATGATGATGATAATGATAATGTTAAGTATATGTGAAAAATGCCACCTAGATGCTACATCAACATTCAATTAATAATAACAATTAAATATAATAATAAGAGTAATAAATAATGTTATAGAAGCATAAAAATGCTAAGTAGATGCCTATAAGGACTTAGGTTCCACGTGTCAAGTTGACAGATCGACATATACTAACAAAGATGAATGATGTTATCATAGATAATATAAACGACTTCAAAATGTTCAGTTGGATATTAAGTTGATTTTTTAAGTTGTACATTTTGGTAAAGTTGATGTGCCATTAATGATATTATTATATAATTAAATCCCCTCTTGATATGGTTGAAGGCCTATTTATATGTAGGGAAAGAAATGTCACCCTAAAAAATAATATAAAATAAACTATTCTAAAATAAAAGAACCTTAAAACTAACAACTTAACAAATCATATCAAATTAATAATTACATAAAATAATAGAAGCATAATAAAGAGAGGATTCAACGAAACATAGAATGGGCTTTGGGCTAATTCATTGGTCTACCTAAGTCTAAGTCTTCCCTTAGCTGCCTTATAAGGCGACCCCGATTTAATAAACCTTTATTGATATAAACTGGGGCCAAGGATAGATAAGGTCACCCGGAGGGGGATGGAGGGTTCGATCCTGCCGAAGGAACGAAAAGTAAATGGGAGTTGATAATTTAGCAATTTTGCATACTAACTCTACAGATATGATGTACCATAGAACCATACACGGACCTAAGACTCGCCAGATGTGATACACTGGTCCAAGTAATAGGGTCGCCCCCTACAACCCTTGCTAAAGGGATTGATAAGAGCTGGTAAAAGAGAGATAGAACTTTCCGAGAGAAATGACTTAAAAGGGGGTTTTTAATTAATCTTCTATATATTTATGCATCGTTACAAAAGTTGCTATTTATAGTACGTACTAAAACCTATTGGTGAAACTATAAATAATATATAAGACTTTTAATCCTAAAAAATTGGACTCATAAATAAAATGAAGACAAATAAGTACAAAAATATAAAATCGTGTATTTCATTGGGAGAAATCGGCATGTAGTCATTTGGCATGCCTTAGAGGTAGTCTCGTAATGCTTGGCCAAGACACGAAAGAGGTCGGCCCATAATTGCTGAGTTCTGATGTCAGTTAGCAATAGTTTCTCTAGGGTGTGTCGAGTGGATCCAACACTTGGTAAAGTGATCTCTCGGCCACTAAGTTAACAACAGACTTTAGTCGAGTGGATCCAACTCTCGGAAACATGATACTTTGACCTATCGGCAAGCATGATGCCAAGGAAGTAATTGGTCAGGCATAGGTGAGGATCGGTTGTTGTCTCGATCTTCTGCTTCTCAGTACTCTATCTGTGAAAAATAGGTCATTCGGCTCGGTAGGTAGAATGAGTCGGCAAGTAGATGAGTTCGGCTTTAGTAATCGGGTTAGGTCGGTACCCCGAAGCCCATCACTCGGCTACATATAATAAACATTTGATATCGGCTATAATCGTGAGTTAGGTGTGGAACATATTGGAAATATGGTGGTGTCATACACATCAGGTTATGGTAGAAATTTTGTGAATTTTGGTTGATTGGCGGAAATTTTGGAAGGAATTGGTAATTTGGTATGCCTTGAAAATAACTACTAATGGAAAATATGAACCACCTTATAAATTTGAAGGCATTTAAGTATTTTATAAGCTTAGAGAGGGCTTAAAATGTAGAAAATTAGGAGATTTTGTTGGGTTCCATTGATAATATCAAATTGGAAGTGGAGAGATTTGAAAAATAATGTAAAGTGGTAGTTAATTTAGAGTGTAAAATTCATGCAATTTTACCATTATTTATAAGCAAATTTTATATCAACAAAAAAAAAATTATGAAAATTCCAAAATATGGCTATTTTGCAATTTAAGATGTTGTTCAATGTCTTTCTCTAAGCGAATGGACAAGGCATAAATTCATGGCATGCAAGTGTGTAATGGTGCAAAATCCCTAATAACACTTTTCATTTGCTTTCCTTGATTTTTTTTTTTTTTTTTTTAAGTAAGCCTAGCTTACCACACAAGCTAAAAGCTTGCCATAATCCCATCAAGTATCGATACTTTATGTGGTACCTTATTGCTTCTAAGCACCCATGGGTGTTTGTAATCTATAAGGAGGAAGAGGGTGCTTGACACGAAAATATATACCAAGCACTCTTTATAAATTTATCCTTATAAATCTTTCACATCTTTTTGCTAGAGTTTCGAAGAGGCTTTTGTATTTCAAATGAATGATCTACACCTAGAGTTTTTGCTATTGAAATTGTGTTGATTGTTGTTATTATGTTATCATTCTCATATCTGGATAAGCCTTGAAGATCTTCTTATATTGACATCATTCAACGATTAAGAGCAACAATATGAAAGTAATTCCATTGTAAATCTATATGACATCTGTTTCATATCATATAACTTCAAAAAGTTTCCATGCGAACTTATGTTTTTTTATTTGACTTTATTTTAAGAAGATCCTTTAATTAAATTTTTTTTTTATATTTTAAAAGAACTTTGTTAACAATTTGAATAGATTATTTAATTTGACTAAGCATATTAAAGGTAAATATCATTATAGTTTTGTAGCATGATTATTGAATAAAGTATTTTTTTTTCTAATTATGAGGGAGAGAGAATTTAAACTTTGGTATATCTCAATGAGAAATCACTGAGGATACCACTATACTACAACGATTTTAGCGGACTAAATCAAGTTTAAACATCCTCTCTCTCAAATTGCAATATGCAACATGACAAAGGCAAAAAAAAAAAAAAAAAAGCATATTTGAGAGATATAATCTTTTAAATGAAAAGAAATTTGTCCAATTTGAGTAGATAAATTTTCTTTACGAGAATTGCATATTAAATAATCCTTGCGATTATTCCTTTGTGAACTAGGTCTTCAAGATTAATTCACTTACGAAGACTACTTAAAACGCTTAACAATTAGTCGCGAGGATTTTGTCATTAGTGAACATCAATTATACTTTTTATCATTGTCAAAACTTATGCACATGAGAACGACTGAAAACTATAATGTCGACGCTACACAAGGAATGCGGGACCATGCATGTTGTTACGTCTATAGACTCTGAATACGTGTCAAATTGCAAGCACACACTGTGATTAATTCCTAGATGACCTATGTCTGATGTGAAAAGCCAACGTTTACAAGATTACAGAACATACAACATAGAGCAGAACAAACGTACTGTCTATGGTTTTTGTTTCCTTCTAATAATCGTAAACCAGGAGTCGATCCATAGATCTCTCTCTCTCTCTCTCTCTCTGTTGACGGACAACATGAAGACGACAGCTTTTAGTTTTTTAATAATATTAAGAGATTTTTATATGATGGTGTTAGTAATATAATGTTACCATGACGTTAGTTAAAATAACTTTTTATTGTCCTATTATTTAAGTTTTTTTTTATTTAATTAATTATTTATAAAATTTATTATCCTATTATTCAGATAATGAATTAATGATATATATAAAGTTTTACTAATTCAATAGTTTGGATTAATTAGTGTTATGATAACACATTTTTACTAGTGTTATTATAAAAATCCTTTTAATAATATAGAACGAACATTATTGTTGTAAAAAACGACACACTTTACTTTCTTTTCGTGAAGTGGGCGCTGTTTTTGTCCAATAGGGTTTGTCCTTTCTAGGGTTTATGTGTGCTTTCTCTTCCTAACGAAACGCACCTCCACACCACACAATTCTTGACCCTTTACTCCATATAATGACGATCAAATACTATATATTCACCGTTGAATTTGCTGTGCATCTTCGGAGGATGTTTCTGAGCATTGGCGAAACGACAGGAACAAAGAACCAGTAAATATTATATTATCATCTTTATAATTACAATTTAAGAGGCCTTTTCTTTCCCTCCTTTTGTCTTTAACGTTTTCTTGTTTGTTTGCGAGTATATATATATATATATATATATAGACACGCACTCACACATACACAATAAATATATAGACAACATGAATTATCATAGTGATACAAAATGTTCCTTCTGTTTCAACTAGAAATGTTATACGAAGAAGGTTCAAAGCCAGGAGAAGAGATGAAGTATGAATATTATTGGAGGGACTCAACTTTATCTGAACTCTCTCCCTCAAGGGCTTTCCTACGTGAAGTGTTAGACGCTTTTTTCTATTGACCCAACCATGCATACATATCTCTTTCTTCTTTCTCTCTCCCTTTTTCTTTTTTAACTACTTTTTGTTTCAAATCCCTTTTTGCTATCACTTAATTCATTTTATTGTACTTATATTTTTTTTAATTTTTGTATCATAATTCTTGTTTTTTCTATTCTGAACATTGAGGAGCTATAACACTTACATGATGATGATGTAATGCAAAAAGGGCAATGTCCAGCAATAGATGCACAGTGCTTTCTTAGCTGCAATCATGATAAAGCATTTCATATAAATGTATGGAATGACCATATACAAAATAGAATGTATAATATATATATTTATACGATCAAAATCGTAGAATATAAAATGTATAATATATTTATATGATCAAATTGTAGTATTTACACCATTTTTAAAATTATTTTCAACTACATATTCTCAATATATTGATTATGGTTATTATCAAATAACATAACTATTATTTTCCTTGAGATAAATATAGCAAAGGGGGCTTATCTAATTGGATTTAATTATATCTAAAGCATGTATATTGTTTTTGTTTATATGTGTGGAAAGAAAAACTCAATCCAACTATTGATATTTTAGTTTAGAAAATTAGGGGTTCGCCTAGGGCTAGGAAAGGCAGTCTTGAGGGGAGGGTTCAGAACAAGGTTGGGTTCTCTCTCTTCTTTTCATCTACCAGTTTGGAGTTCAACCCAGGCCTTTCCAGCAGCTTTTCAGGAATTGTAAGAAGTTGGGGATGTCGTCTCTCTCTCTCTCTCTCTCTCTCTCTTTTGTTAATTATATTTTCAACTTTCATTGTTATCAAGTAAAAAGATAAAATTGGTAAAAGCAATCGTACTAATTTGTATTAGCTACAAAGAATTTGGTGGCAGATGACAGTATTGGCATGTGGCCAGTAATATATTTTGTAGTTAATTTTGAATTTTATTTTATTTTTTTGATAAATTAATATGCATTTAAAAAAAATACTTTTTGATCCTTCGTGAAAGGAATATATTTTTCCTTTTCCATTTATTTTTGTTAAAGAAATTTTAGTTTAATTAATGATCTTGTTTATGTGATAGTGTTATGATTGAGTGGAAAAATTTGATTTGATTCAATTCCATTTAGAATTGAACTAGACCAAAATTAAGCTATAGTTTAGTTAGCATCCTACTAGGGAATCAACCATTTTAAAGGGTTTGGTTCAATTCAAAGTTTGAATCATATTCTAATTTCTTATGTCTTTTCTTTTACCATCTATCTTATAGTTTAGTTTGACATCTGTTATATTATTTGCATCGATTAAATCTTTACTTCTTTAATCAAGGGCACCCTTAATGGGAGGTACTTAGGCTCACCTCCCAATATTAAGAATCCCTTTTTGGGTCCTTATAATTGTGCATGGGTCTTTCAAAGAGTGAGGGTACTTAGCTAAGACCATGTATAATGTTAAGGATTTCATTTCAAATTGGATCTTACATATCATGTTAATATTTTAAGAAACTCTTTTCGTTAAGGATCTCTCCACTTTATAATTATTTTTCTTAGACAAAATTTTTTAAGATTTATTTTTATTTTTTATGGGATCCATAATATAAAACTCAAACTAAAACAACACTTAGAAAAAGGAAAAGGTGTCCTTAGTCAAAGAATCCAACTTTTCTATAGACCCATTAATAATGCACAAGGACCCGAAAGGGAACCCTTAGTATTGAGAGATATGTTAGATACCTCCCATTATAAATGGCCTAAGGACCCTAAAAGGCTAAATCTTTTTTTGGTATTTGTTTTAGTTTGAGTTTTGTATTACAAATCGCATAAATAATATATAAATAAATCTTAAGAAAATTTGTCTAAGATACTTATGACTTATTTGGTTTATGGAACAAAAAATGATAGGAATGGAATTGTAATTATTGTAAAATAAAATAGAGAAGTGATGGCTACCTTTTATAATTTTTTAGGTCTCATAGATATATATAGAAATATACTAGAAAAAAAAAAAAAAGAGAAAAGAAGTTATTCCTTTGGTCCTATAAAGAAATTACAACTCTTTATTTTGTAGATTAACAATTCCATTAAATAGTTATTTCACTAACCAAACATAAGGATAGGGTTGTGAGGGAGGAATAATTATTCTATTATACTCTTATGAAATCAACTAAATGTGCCATTTGGGATAAAGTAAAAAGGGTCCTTAGTTAAAAGAGTTTCTTAAGTAAGACATGATGTAATAACTGATTTTAATTTTATTAAACATAATACTTTGTTTTATTATTCAAAGTTTCTTAAAGTAACTTTTTGGTGGGGTTGGGGTATATTTGTAAAATTTAGTATTTCTAATACCTAACTCCTTGTATCTTTTTAAGAAAAGATAGTTTCCCTCGTTCTTCTCTTTTTTCTCCTTCCTCTTATATTTTTTCCTTGAAACTAGTAGTTCCTTGTTCCTCCTCACAAATTGTAGTAAGAATCAAAGGTAAGTGAGTTTTTCTTTCAATCTTTCTTATGTTTCCTTGTACCTCTAAGTGCTTATGTGGGTTTGGATGGAAAAATTAGAGTTTTCTCATATTTTTTGAGAAGAACAATAATAGAGATGGTTTTTGGAAGAGCTTTCCTTATAAGTATTGATTCTTAGGTCTAGTTAAGATGTGTATGCTATGGGTATGTGTTCAATATGTGTTTAAGGGTCTTAAATCGTAGGTTTGAAGAACTTGCATGTGTGGGTGTTATGTTCTTCTAGAAATTCAAGTAAGTCTACAATTTGGTTAAGTTTTACTTAATAATTACGGAACAAAAGTGGTTATTTGAGAGTTTTTAGATGAGGATATTGAAATTGAAGTATGATATGTATGTTGGGTTTGAGTTTGTGTTGATGTATTTGGTTTTTAAGGGGTTTTCTATGTTAAATTGTGGATATAGATAAAGAGGATTTTGTAGAACACTGTAATATTACACCTACCATTCGAATGGTAGCCTTCTTAGTGTTTGGATGATATGGGTTGCTTAGTGAATATAATGTTCCTATGCTTACCATTTAGACGGTAGCTTTCTTAGCATCCAAATGTCAAGTTGTGTTTTAGGAATAGAATGTTCTAGGGATAACCATTTGGATGGTGAAACCTCATACCATTCATACGGTAATCATCCAATCAAGAACCTTAACTCTTAAAAGCTATTGTTTGACTTGATTTTTATTATATTATGACTTTAATTTGTTTCTATTAGATTTGAAATAATTTTCCAATTGATAATATTGAGTCTTAACTTAACTGATTAAGGTTTTATTAACCTTCAATAGAAGATAAGCCAGGCAAAGAGTAGGTAAAAGGGTGTATAGAGGGTAGACGAAGGAAGGTTAAGTGAAGTTGTGGATTAATGCCAAAGTGTTAATGCTTTTGTTTAATATCAATTTTTAAGATTAGAGAAAACACAATCTCTCATGAGCTGCTTATTATAGGTACATGGATACCATACACAATGTAATGTGTTCATTAAGGTTTTTTTTTTTTTTTTTGGGCTACAATTAGGACATAGTTTATTGAATTTAATAAATATTGGCCTTAAATGAGTATATTGCATGTGCTTAGCTATAGTTAATGGACTAGGAGTACCAATGATGTCGACATGGCAATCTAATGATTGATGTATGATGTTGTCCATAATGAAATCATGCATAAAAAGGATCTTAGTAGTTTTAAGATAACTCTGGGTGTTGAACCTAGGGTTCGTTATTTGATTTTGACGAGAACAAAATAAAAAGTATATAATTAAATATGTTGATTTTGATGAGAACAAAAATTGTATAGTTAAACATATTATTTTTTGCTTATATTGAGTTAATTGAAAAACAATTTCTATCTTGCAAAACAATTATAAACATCGATTAACTCTATAAGATATTTAGTTTTGAAAGATGTATAAGCATCATTGAAGTTAAATTGTATATTGTGGATTGTGTTTGAAAGATGGAAACGGGTGAATTTGACTTAACAACTTGTGGCTCCAAAGCACTACCAGTTTAACGGTGAAGCGACCTAGATAAGAAGATAGAATGGCTTGTAATTAAGGTATTGGCATGCTGGTGGACCTATCGATGTTCATGCCTGTAGTTATCTTACTTACTATCATGATGATAAGAATGTGATACTGTGATGCTAGTAAGCCTATTTTAACTAGTTGTTAAGGCATTTAATGCACTATAACAGGAAGAACTAAATGAGACGATATAAATACTCAATAACCCAACCTAAAATAAGAGAGAGTTAATCTTTTGCTACAATATTCCTACATTCTTTTGTACTCTTATTGTTTATTATTCTTATTGTCTCTTGTACCATAATCTGCTAATATTTAGAGAAATTTGAAGTATAATGCTTGTAAGGTATTAGTTTTAAAGTATTGAGAGTTAAAAACATTATACCAATAATCCTTGAGATTAAGTTTTATGTTGTGAGTTGAGATTGTGATTTGTGTTAAGAGTTAAGTGTGAAACTTGTGTAATCAAGTTTGTGTTTGTGTAGCTCTTGGAACTTAGATTGAGAAATTAATGAAGTAATGTAAAGTTTTCGCTTGGAGGCATTGTGTGTTTATGAAAAGCAAGGGGCGGACCGAACTTTACGTTAAAATCAAGCTTAATCTTCTCTATTCTTATCTCTTATAATTTTCTCACATATAATTGTTTTATCATTATCTTGATTATACTTATTATTACATTTAGCACTTAATTTTCAAAAGAAAATTAATTTGTCCTGAAAACTCAATTCATCCCTCCTCTTAAGTTTTGGTGCTTTTTAATTAGTATCAGAACTAGTCTCTAAATTTATTGCTTAACCGCATTTAGAGTAAAGATCACAGCATTGAACATACTAGGCTTCATGAAAGGGCAAGCCATAAATAAACCATCACTCTTAACCGAGAATAATTATCCTTATTAGAAATTTATGATGACTATATTCTTAAAAACATAAAATAGATTATTATGGCAAGTAGTAGAAAAATGACAATTCAAGATAGAAGGCAAGGAAAAAAATAATTACACCAATAATGGTTAGAAGTTGTTAGATTTAAATGAAATAGTTATAAATATCTTGCATTATGCCATTGATGAAAATGGCTTTAAGAGAGTTTGTACATGCAAAAGTGCTAAGGAAATTTAAGAAGAGTTAAAAAGTACGAATGAAGGAACTAGCCGTGTAAGGGACACAAAAATAAGCTTGCTTTATGGCTAATTTGAAATTTTCAAAATGGATTCTAATGAAACTATTGATGAGATGCATAATAGATTTATCAATTCTTTAAATGTTCTTGGTCAATCCTTTACTAATCTTGAAATCAATTCCAAAATCCTCAAACTTTTACCAAAGGATTAGGAAATCAAGAGAACCATGATTAAGGAAGCTTATGATCTTAATACAATGCCAAATGAGCAATTTCTTAGAACTCTTAAAACTCATAAGATTGTTAATAAGCAAGGAGAAGAATCCAAGAAAAAAATAATTGCTTTAAAGGCAACTATAGAGAGCTTAAATAGTGATGAAAGTGAGGACGATGATGATGTGGCCATGATCATAAGAAATTTCAAGAAATTTATGAAGTTAAATAGGAAATTAACGAAAGATAAGGATGAAAACATATCTTGATCAAGGAAGAATAAAAAGGAAGTAATCAAGTGCATTAATTACCAAAAACCGGGTCACATTTAATAACATTGCTTAGATCTTAAGAAAGCCGAGAAAGGAGCAAGGAAAAAGACTATGATAGTGACTTGGAGTGATAGTGATTCAATTGAAATGGAGGGAGAAATGTGCTTTATGACAATGGACAATGATATATGTTCTACTTCAAATAACTCTTCATTTGATGAACTTAAAAATATGTATGATGAGTTACTTAAAGAATTTATTAAGGTTCAAAAGAAAAATAAGATGATGAAACAAATAATGATTGAAATAGGAAGTGAATTTGATTTGTTTAGAAATGAATACAATAAAGTGAATAATGTCAAAGAAAGCTTAGAGGAGGATAATGAGTATTTGAGATTAGAAGTTGATAAATTAAATAGAAACAATGAAAAATTGAGTCTTAAGAATGAGAAGTTGGCTAAGGAAAATGATAAACCAAAAAATTGGCCAAAATTGGAATTAGCTATAATAAGGAAAATATTTACAAGTCTTACAAAAATTACTTTGTAAACGCAACAACCAAAACTTATAACTATTATGGTAAATATGATCATATTACACATATGTGTGTAATACGTCACAATAACAATTTGAATCATAAAGGTAAAATAATTTAGATTCCAAAAGGATAAGGATATATCATTGCTATTAATCATAAAGGATCGAAACTTACATGAGCACCAAAGAAGGAATTACATATTTTTGTAGGAACTTCAAGTGGGGGCAACTTAAGAAACTTAAGTGGAGAATGCTAAAAAAAAAAATTCGAAATGCCTCCAACATGGTATTTAATTCAAAAAACTCATTTAAGTAGTCTTTATATAATAATTAACATATTTTATCTACACTTGAAATTATCTATGTTTGCTTAGGCTTCCTTATACACGTGTTTACCATCTCTTGATTTCAATGTCAAGTATTATCTCCTTCATGTTTAAATATGCTAATGTTTCATTCTTGAATGCTTAGCTTGATATGATTATGAAATAATACATATTTAAATATGCTAATGTTTCATGCTTAAATGGTTAGCTTGATTTGATTATGAAACAATACATAGTTGACCTATTTTCAACTACATTTGAGCTCAAATAAGTATTTAGGAACTTCACTAGTATTTTTGCAATTACTTGCTTCCTAAGCTACGTTTAAACTTTCATCATGTCATAAATGCATTCAAAACTAACTTAGAAGATTAAATTGCAAATATTATGTATTTTGTACATATTTGAAGTCACTCATGTATAATTAGGATTATATGCACACAATTTTGCCATGTTGTGTTGAAAAACTAGTTCATGCATATTCAACTCTATCTATAGATTGTTGTTGAGTGCTTGATTTGGTTTTTATTTTGGGCAAAGTTAACTCCCTTAGACCCTAATTAGGCTCTTATTGTTGTTTGGGAAGTTATATGATCATTTTATCTATTGGCATGTTATATGTCTTGATCATGTCACCCTTGTATCTATAGGCATTGTTGAAACTTGTTAGAGTGCCAAATTATCATGAATTAAATTTAGTGTATATGTGTGATATTAAGCTCGATTTGTATTCAATAGTTGATTTTGATGATTTCAAATAGTGATTTTAGGACTTCTAAATCCATTGGTAACATTTTCTTTCCAACATGCTTAAATATGATGTTGAAACTTGCTTTGAGTATTGATTTGTCATAATTAAGCTTTATTGCTCAAAATTAGTTATTCATGCATTTGCATGGCTTAATAACAAACTTTCTACCAACTAATAACTTAATTTTGTTAAACCTTGCTAATGTTCTTGAGATACAAACCTTTCATACTCAATTAGATTTAAGGAACATGCTCATATAAATTTCATGCATAAAACATAACGTTTTACATGTTTTGGGTACACATGAAGTCTTTCATGCTTATCTAAGTCATACATGCACAAATTTATCGTGCATTAGTTTCCATGCCCAAAACCAAACTTCACATGTTTACTTTCATCCGTAAATCATGTTTGAGTGGTTAATTTAACTTAATCTTAATTTTGTACAAATTTCACCTCTCTAGATCTTTATTATGAACTAAGTGCTATCTGAAATATCTCATGCCTACTTGTACCCATATGGATGTTACTTGATTTGATTATGCATCCTTTATATTTCTTGATATCTTTTAAACATGTTTGAAGCATAAGCTTATCTTAAATTTGAGGAAGGATCCATATTTGCTCTTTAGCTACATTCATGCTTAACATTTGATTTTAAGAAACTCAAGTAGTGATTATAAGAAACTCAGGTAATGATTTTCCAATTTAGAGAGCCTTAAAGCTATACTTTGTTCCAACTATGCTCAAATATATATTTGAAATTTGCTTGAAATGTTAGTGTGTAAAAACTCAATGCCTATACACAAAATTTCCTCATATATGCATACTTTCACTTTATCATGAACTGTATAGCTCTAAGGATTTGATTAGGCTAAATTTTAGCTATCTAGTTAAAATTTAAGTTTTTCAAACCTTATTGGTCTCAAATAAGCTTACTTGAAGTGTTGGATAATTCATTAAATCAATCAAAAATAGAATTGAGTTAGCAACTTGGACAAATGGAGCAAACATCATCAACTTTCTACAGAATTGTAGACTACTGTTATGACATCGTGACGATATCCCTCTTTACAATCATGATGGTATGCTCATCTAAATAAGAACCTAACATAAGTTCTGTTCATGGTACCGTTATGCTGGTACACTAAATTTCAGGCAATCCTCTTTCAAAGCCATCGATTTTTCTCTCTCTTCACTTTTATTCCCAAATCATCCTCTTTACTCTCTCATAAACCCTAGAACAACTATTCCTAATCCCCGATCTACTACTCCAATCACTCAAAATCCAAACTTTCTTCCTCTTCCACTCCTCCTACTCATCTTACTTTCTAATCCTAACTCATCAAGTGCTCACCAAAATGATTCCACATACAATGGGTGGTTTAGCATCTCCAACAAGTATTTGTTCTACTTGTCCTCATCTGCCTCCAACTAATGAGGATGATTCACCAACTACATGAATTGCCAACTTCTAATTTATTTTATATATGCTTTTCATTATGTTTGTCTTATATTATGAACTTAGCCATCGACTGCTACTATTGTTACTTTCTATTGTCTTGCCTTAACTATTATCTTGGTTTTTGTTGCTTATTTTGCTTTTACATATTGTTTACTACTTATGGTTTATGTATGTCATGGAGTTATTATACTCTTAATAGTTGGCTTATGTTTTGGCATGGTATGGGTTGATCTTGATAAATTCATTATGGAGATCTTATTTGGCATGGTTTTTAGCTTATTTGATTTCACTTTTGTAAGGGGCATATCCTAAAGCTTAAGTCGGGATTATGCTAAAATTTTGACTTGAATCCTCTTCCTCTTTACTGCTTGGATCCTCTTCTTTTTAATGAGGCTAAAGGGAGAGAAATATTTAATTCGTTAGATTGTCAAAACATATATTAAATCGAATTGATAATAAAGTGTATCAAATTGAATTGATAATAGTAACTCAAAAGATAATATTGATTTTGTGACTTTGGCATATCTTGATTCATTGCAAGAATGATATAGCCAATATGTGGAGTTATTAAGAAGTAAGACTTAGTTCCTTAGCACATTAATACTCCCTTTTTGCAAGCATTCCATTAATCGTTTTAATTGCTAAATATCTTGAAACCGAATGCTTGATTTAGGGGGAATACTAGATTAAAAGGGAACATTTAAAGTATAAGGGTTTTGTCCTTACCAAAAAGGGGGAGATTATTGAACTTAGGGTTCATTATTTGATTTTGATGAGAACAAAATAAAAAGTATATAGTTAAACATGTTGATTTTGATGAGAAAAAAAATTGTATAGTTAAACATATTATTATTTGCTTATGTGGAGTTAATTGACAAAACAATTGTCATTTTACAAAACAATTATAAACATTAATTAACTCTATAAGATATCTAGATTTGAAAGATGTACAAGCATCATTGAAGTTAAATTGTATATTTTGGATGTTCTTTGTTGTATTTGAAAGATGGAAACAGGTGAATTTAGCCTATCGGCTTAACGACTCTAGAGTACTACTAACTTGACGGTGAAGTAGCCTAGATAAGAAGATGGAATGGCTTTTGATCAAGGTATTGGCATGCTAATGAACTTGTCGGTGTTCATGCTAACAGTTATCTTGCTTACTATCATGATGATAAGAATGTGATACCGTCTTGCTAGTAAGCCTATTTCAACTAGTCGTTGGAGCATTTAATGTACTATAATGGTAAGAATTGATTGAGATGATATAAATACTCAACAAACCAACCAAGGACAAGAGAGAGTTAATCTTTCACTACAATATTCCAACATTCTTTTGTACTTTTATTCTCATTGTCTCTTGTATCATAATTTGCTAATATTTAGAGAGATTTGAAGTGTAGTAATCGTGAGCTATTAGTTGCAAAATACTAAGAGTTAAAAGTACTACACCAATAATCCTTGA
Source organism: Lumnitzera littorea (assembly GCA_024138015.1). Classification (NCBI taxonomy): domain Eukaryota; kingdom Viridiplantae; phylum Streptophyta; class Magnoliopsida; order Myrtales; family Combretaceae; genus Lumnitzera; species Lumnitzera littorea. Next base: position 93,277,672 of record JAMXBB010000010.1, read on the forward strand.
GATTGAGTTTTGTATTATGAGTCGAGATTATGATTTATGTTAAGAGTTATGAGTGTAAAACTTGCGTAATTAAGTTTGTGTTTATGTAGTTTTTGAAGCTTAGACTGAAAAATCAATAAAGTAGTGTGAAGTCTTCGGTTGGAGGCATTGTATGTTTATAGAGAGTAAGGGGCGGTTCGAACTCCATGTTAAATCTAAGTTTAATCTTCTCTATCCCTATCTTTTTTAACTTCCGCACTTATTATTATTTTATCATTATCTTGATTATACTCATTGTTACATTTAGCGCTTAATTTCAAAAAGAAGATTAATTTGTCCTGAAAAGTCAATTCACCACTCCTCTTGAGTTTTAGCCTAGTGTTTTTCATCAAGCTCATAGGTTCTCTCTCCAACATTGTATATATGTTTTATTATGTATTTATGTCTTAGAGTCATGAGTTACCCTAAGTTTTAAGATACAAAGACTGTACTACCAATAAGACCTAATGGAAGGATAATAACTAGTTTGATGTGCATTATTCATGTTATATTCATATGTGTGACTGCATTCATGTATCATTCGCATGTTTTTTTTTTTTTTTTCATTTTTGGTATTTTACATGCTACTCACCCATTATGGGAATCTTTTTCAGCTACAATTATATGATGATATTAACTATCATGATGATCTTAGATATGATTTGGGTTATGACCTTAGAGATGATGTGGAGTATTTCAATCTTAACGAGTAATATAGCAATGGGTTTTAAGTTAGTTGTTTATAGTTTTATAATTTTTGGTGTATGGTTAGGGATTCGATTTCTTTGTTTGTTTTGTATAATTGTATCATTTTGTTTAGTTATGAGTAATGGTATTTTTAGATGTTACAGGAGTTGATATTAAGTCTAATGACATGTTCATGCTATCTTGTAATTTGCTTTAATTGATTTTATGTTGTATCTACTATTATGAGTGAAAATATTTAGAACCACTCAACATCAATATTTACTTGGAGTATTAATACGCATGTATGAATTTGCAGTTATCACTATTGAATTGTGAATTCGAAACAAGTTCAGTTCTTTGGCACATTGTTATGCCATGATTTTAGGGCATTGTACTTAACACCTTAGAACCTAAAATGGAGTCTTTAGCATTATGGATGATCTAAGTAAATGCATATACTTTTCAACCATAAAAAATTATGAACTATAAGGTATAAATTTTTTAGATTCTAAGATTTTTATAACTTAATTTTGATCTATTAATTAAAATAAAATATAAGAAGGAGAATGGAAATGTTTTTCACAAAAGTTTGAAAATTATAATATTCTTTTTATTTGTAAAAAAATGTCTCTTAATTCTATTTAAAACTATTCATTTAAATACATTTTACCAAATTGAACTACTTTGCACCTAAACTAAATTGCAAAATAGCCATTTTTTTACAATTTGGTTCAATTTGATGTGGTGAAAACCTAGTCATCATCATCATAGCCTTGGTTATTGAGGCTATATAGTCTATATTATGATGCAACTTGTGGGACTAATATATGTATAATTGAAAAGATTTAAAGTGCGTACTAGCACCAAGTGTTGTTCAATAGATGCTATCATATTGAATATCCTTTGAATTCGATGTTAGAGTAAAGTAACATATATCATTATCTCACGTTTTCTAGTTAGGTGTGTCTATTGCAGTGGAAATAACTAACAAGGCCCTTAGATGGTAGGGATTCAAATTAAAGGAAGCAAGCTCTGTATATTTAATATAATGTTTGGTGGCGATATAGTTTTAATTGTTAGAGCTAATCAAAAGAATGTTGAAAACATAAGGGAAGTGATGAACTCCTTCCATTTATGAGAACTAAAAAGTAACTATCAAACATTTGTAGTTATGTTTGAAGAAATATAAGTACTAAAAAAGCCATTATATCAATTCTTTAAATAAGGAAAACATAATCCTTTAAAAGATATCTTGACTTCCATTACATGATGGAGCTAAGCCAAATGCTAAATAGTTTAACATTATATTAGAGAAAGCCCAAAAGAATTTATTTGGATGAAAAGCTAAGCAATTGAACATAATAAGTAGAGTAATATTGATAAAATTTATATTGAAATCTCTACCTTTTTACCACATGCAAATAAGTAAGGTGCCTATAAAGATTATTCTATAGTTATCTCAAATCATCCAAAACTTGAGAAGATTATTCATAAGCAATCTCAAATCATCAAAAAACTTCTTTTAAAATGACACCAACAAGGCAAATTAAACATATTGGATAAACTAGGAAAGAATCATTGCCCCAACAGAGATGGGGGTTTAATTTTCATTGATCTTAAAAAAAGAAATACAACCTAGTCCCATAAAAAGACTATAGAAGTTTGAAAACAAGAAATTAGTTTAGGATGAATCAAGTAAGGCGATTCATAAGAAAATTAGGTAAGAAAGAAAATTGGAGAGTATGGCCCATGTTTCTCATCAAGTAAAAGAGCTAATTGCTAGCAAGGAGTGGGACAAAGGAAATGGCATAATTGTCATAGGACATGGACCAAATACAAAATTGTTGCAGGATAAGTACATAGGAAATTTTAGTATGCCGTAGTTCATATAAGGTTCCATTCATGAGTATGCTCTAAATTTGTTAATATGAGATTGTTGGATCAATGCCTATGAATGGGGTGGAAATAAAATTGATTTTCAAATCTTAAAAATTATTTAGAATGTTGTAGGACAATACTCCTATAAAGCAGTAAAGATTAACTTAGTATTTCTAGTAATGCTAGGATCAATATCTCCCTAGCTAATATTTATAAGAAAATAGCATGTATTGAAAATTCTATAAATAGCAAATGGAAATGAATTTGGGCTCCAATCTTCCACCATAAGATAAAAATGTTTCTTTGGAGAGCACAACATGAAAGTCTGCATACTACTATTAACCTTCGCAAAAGAAGAATCAAGAAGAATGCGGCCTATCTTAGATGTAGTGAACAAGAAAAATATCTTTTGCATGTCTTTAAGACATAATAGATACTCAATATTCATGAATTGTAGTAAATAGGGCAATTTAATAGCCCAGGAGTTGGTGTAGGTATCTTAGCCTAGCTGAAATAGAATTGTTTGATTACAAGAAAAGATGCCTTGACTACAAGGTCCCCTTAGTAATTCATGTTTAGGTTCATGCTCTGGTATCTATTAATTACTAGAATAAAATTCTATTTTAGCATGATTTGACAAATGTAAATTAGAAGCAAATGATAAGAATCCTTGCACATGAATCTTGGGAGACATAAAGAAGGTAGAAGAAATTATATCAAACTAAGGACGAAGAATATATTTGGATTCCTCCTCAAGCACCTTAGTTTAGATTAAACACAAATGGTTAAGTTAATATAGCAACTAGTTGAGCATCTATATATAGAGAGAAAGAGGGAGTGGGAGGGGAGAGTGTCATGCAAAATCATGAAGGAAAATGGATGTTTGGTTATGCTAGGAAACTGGGGAAAATTGACATAACAACAAAATTACGGACAATACATTGGGTGTTGATTATTGCATTCAAAAAGGATATCTAAATGTTGAAATTGCAATTGACTTGAGAATTGTTGGAGACTTTCTAACTTTCTAACACAAATATCAAACTAAAATATGCTCATGTTATTAATAGATGCAGGAAAAAAATAAAATCTCGCAACAATGTAATTGGAGAATAAGGCAACTATAAGGGAGACAAAAAAAGGCTACTAATTGGGTAGTTAGATGGTGTGTAGATGAATGCAAGTCAAGTTTTGTTTTTTGATGATCTTCCTTGAGAGGGGTGGAGCCTGATTTTTTTGTTCTTATTTTAATTTCACTTCTCTCAATTTGATTTAAACTAAACCATATACTTATTTAGGTTAAGCCTCCAACCAAAGTTTAAAAAAAAAAAAACTCAATTTCTTTATTTTGAAAATTTTTAGAGTCGCCACCCAGTAAGATAAGGAAAGGTGACTAAATTAGAACCGACTATGCAAATAGATTCTAATTTAACTACTAATATGCATTTTGAAAAGGATTCAAGAAATCAGATTTCTTGAATTTAGGGGTTACTCTATTAAACTCTTATGGGTACTACTATCAATTTTCCAAAATTAAGCTTTATTTTTCAAAATAACCCTTTTTAATATCTAAAAAAAATTCACTCACCAGTAAATAAATTAAATTGTATTTATTTTTACAAAAATAGGTAATTCAAGTTATAGTTAACAAAAAAACAGAAAACTAAAGTTTTACAAATTTACGTCACTCCGGAGGTACCTACGTACCCGCTAGTTGGGATCAGAAGTTCATAGTTCATTTTGAAAACATTTTAATATATTGGTTCGTTTTAATTTCTGACAATTGGCCAAATTTATGTTTTAATTTATTTATTTTGACTAAAAAAAAATTTATGAAAAGGGTCCTAACTCATGAGCATTTTTATTTTATAGAAAATTCTCTAAAATGTCCTAGTTTGGAAAAGAGTTTGTTATTATTATTTTTATTTATTTTGTCTTTTGAAAAATTATTTTTCTAAGTGAGAAATTCTAAAGACCTAATGCTTAAAAAAATGATTGGAAAATGCATAATTTCCCAAGCTAAAATATTTATCCTTTTATATATCTTAAAGATGACTACTAAACCAATTACTAAAAAAACATATGACAAGTAAATAAACTAAAAAAAGAAAGAAAAGACAAAACAGATAAAAAATAAACAACTCAACTTACCTAGTCGCACATAAGATAGAGCAAACCGCTACACTTCACATGTGGTTTTCTGTTTTTGCTTGTTGTCAAGAGATGACCATGAAAGGGGCTATTGGTGTTGATGCATGGGTGATGTAGGGGTGTGTTATTTAGTGGTGAGAGGCACCAATCATGGGGCAGTTGTCCATATGTGCTACAGTGGAGTTCGATTCCAATCCCCATGTATGGTGTGACAAGTCATGCCTAGGTTGCTATTATTGTATGTGTTGGGTCGAGTGTTTGGATTGGTGATTGCCTTTAATTAAAGCTTTCGAGTTTTAAAATTTATAAACCTATATTTTATCATTGACTCAATTAAGCAAGTAAGTTTACCTATCGTTTTATAACACAAATGAGAATAGAGTCGTATCTACTAGGAACGGTTACAAACACTAGTACTAATTAATCTTCCTATTATCTACCAAACCAAATTTATCAAGTGATTACTTATTAACACTCTAAATTACTAACTAAACTATACTAATCCACAAACTAATGCCACTAATATAATGGTTACAAAAACAATTACTAATAGCATACTTAACAGGTAGACTTACTTCACCACTTATCATAATATCACCATTAATCTTATCCTAATGATTGTTATTTGCAAGGAATCACTAGTATGTAAGTATTCTTCTTAGAATTACTTACGTCTAATCCTAATTATGTCTATTAGAATCTCTTTTGAATTAACAACCAACTCAAATCGCATTAATGATATGTTAATTTGTCAATTTCTTTAAGAATGCAGAAACTTTCCTAATAGTATCTCTACTATTAGGAGTAAGGTATTCCAATAAATTAGATTTATTTAATAGAATTGTCTCTCGACATATTCTATTGAAATCTGGTCTAAGTCAATACTATGTACTACACCATACTTAAATTGATTAAGTTTAATTCATCAAGAATAATAACATCAAGAAACTACTATTCAATGCACTTGATCATATTAAGTGCATGTAGCAAGTCCTAACATACTACTTACACATGATAAAACAATAAAGTAAACTAACAGAAATCATAATTAAAAAGAAATAAAACATGGAATAAGTAAAAAGTAAAACTCCCTTTTTATTGCACTATAGAAGTCTCACAAATACATAAACGATAAAGTCCCATCGGCTCTCTCCAGTATTTCCAGGAAGAGTACAACATACACCAATGATTATATAGAAGAAAAACTAAACAAAACACAAAAGGGTACAAAGATGGATGGATAGGTATGTTGTGGGTTGGTGATGTAATGTGTTATAGTGTGATGTTCTTCATGATGTTAATTATGATTTTTTTTTTTCCTTTCATTTGAAAAATGTGGTATATTTATATTCTTCTTATGAAAGGGCTTAAAATACATCATTTCAAGATACCTCCTGGTGTTAAGACCTATTCCATACACTAGTTTATGTGAAACAATTTAAAAAAAATCATCATATCTACTCCATCACACCCATGACTCGAGGAGTGATCTTTTCGTCATAAACATTCCACCTCATCGTGCCCATGATTGAGGGTGTGATCATCCTTTTGAGGTAAAGTCACGATTGTGATGAATAGTTGAAAAAATAGCTTCAACCTTAGTCATTCCCTTGATCACGACTGTAATGGAGGGAGTGACGAGCGCTGAACACTGAAATCTTCTTTCATTACACCCATGATTATTCCAAATCTCCTTGTTCATGTGTAATTTCATCTCCTATTCACTTTGTCTTGAATAAATATCATCTCCTTGCTCTTGAATTATTTAAAATTGATATATTACACAGTTAAGTACCAAGAATTTGAGAAATAAGCACAATCATGTTAATTTTTACCTCAATATACCTAAAAAGTATATAGTGATATATGCTTATCAATTGGGACGCGGTATGGTGTGGAGTTGAGATAGTGTTGGTTGGTAATATGGGGATGTAAGTGTAAAAGTGTTTACTGTATAGTGGTGATGCGTTGGGAGCACGTGGATGTTTTTAGAGTTTATGATTGAAGGTAGGGGATAGGCGTGGATATGTTAGCCATGCAAGGATAGAGCGATTGTAGAGCAGTTTAACTGGCTTGCGGTTGCTGTTGCTGCTGCTATGCAGAGTAGCTATGCAGTGTTTAGGAGAGGGCAAGTGTAGTTTCTATCATTGGTAGTCCAATGTGTTGTTTTCAAAGGGTATTGGGGATGTTTGAGAAGCATGGTCTAGCGCACGGGTTGATTAGTTGTTTTGCTACTGTGTTGCTGTTTCTGGGGGTTTGAAGGAGGCTTAGGGATGGTGAAAGAGGACTGGGATTGCACAGGGACGTAGGTTGTGATCAGATTTGCATGCTGTTGTTTATGGCTTAAGGTATGTTGCAATTGTCCTTGCATGTGTAGATTAGGCATGGCGTGAATAAGGATGGACAATGATGTGTGTTCTAGTATTGTTATTGAGCTTGAGAATTAGGAGCTTGGCATATAGGTGCTTGCAAGAATGGGAGAGAGGGTGATGGATGGATAGTATAGAAGATGATGATTACGAAGAGGATGGTGGTAGTAGCTTATTTTTTTAGTGAAAGAAAAAGATCCCTTCTTCGTTGCTTTGATCCATATATATACAAATCGAAAACGAATCTCCTAGATTAATTCAAATCTAAATTGATAGAAACCAATCTAGAATCGAATCTTTACAAATCTTTATCTTATTGGATTTAACATTATTGTATTAGATTTGTTATCTCCAATAATCATTTGGCTATGTATCTATTAGATCCAAACAATAACACCTTTAACAACTTAATTTGATTTGTTTTAGATTAGGATTATAAAACACCGGATTTTCTTTTATTGATCTTTTTGAAAATCTTTTTTTTTTCTTTTTATATACTTAGATAAACGATTGATTAAACCTAACCTTAAATCTAAACTAAACCTAAAATTGAAATTTAAATAAACTAAAGCCCATTAATTTGACCTTTAATGAGGTGCAAAAGATTCTATGACATTAAATTAAGTTTCTCAAAAATGATATATAGTTAAAAAAATTTATTTTTTAAATATTTTTTTAATAAATGACCCTTTCTCTAGATAGATAAAAATAAAATATCAAGGCATAAAAATAAGATATCTACATCTATCCCTCTTTGTGGTAAAGTTTAAGTATAACTTTATTACAAAGATAAAAAAGACACCATTTTTTCCTTAAGGATAACTCTATCCTAAGAAGTACTACAATTAACTAGCTATCTTAGGCCTGGTTCACTGGGGATGACTCAAAAAGAACAATGGTGAGTGTAGCACCTCTATGGGCTAGTAAGAACTCTAAAAGTACTGAAAGGAGGGTAATGCCCTATGAGTTGACTATCCTAAAAGATATTAAAATGAGGGTAATGCCTTGTAAGCTGGCAAGCTAAAGTGAATGGGTAAAGAGCTCCTTGAGCTAGTTAAGACCCTAAAAGATACTAAAAGGAGGATAGCGCCTTATGAGCTGGCAAGCCAAAGTGAATAGGCAAAGTGCTCATTGAGCTAGCTATGACCTTAAAAGATACTAAAAGGAGGGTAGTGTCCTCTAAGCAAGCTAACCTAAGTGAATAGGCAAAGTGTTCCTTAAACTAGCTAAGACCCTAAATTATATCAAAAGGAAGTTAGTGCCCTATAAGTTAGCTAACCTAAGTGAATAGGTTAAGCGCTTCTTAAGTTAGCTAAGACTCTAAATTCTATTAAAAGGAGGGCAGCGCCTTATGAGTTAGCTCATCTAAGTGAATGGGAAAAGCACTCCTTAAGCTAGCTAAAATCCTAAATAACAACTTAGACATGCTCCTTTAAGCTGATTAACCTAGGTAAATGGGTAAAGCACTCCTTAAGTTGACTAAAATCCTAAATAATAACTCAGTTATGCTTCTCTGAGTTGACTAACCTAGGCAAAAGGATAAACCACTCTTTGAGTTGGCTATAACCCTAAATAACAACTTGGTCGTACTCCTCTAAGTTGACTAACTTAGGTAAATGGGTAAAGCGCTCCTTGAGCTATGTATAACCTTAAATAACAACCTAGTCATGTTTCTCTAAGTTGACTAACCTAGGTAAATGGGTAAAGCGCTCCTTAAGGTGGCTAAAACCCTAAATAACAGCTTAGTCATGCTCCTATGAGTTGATTAACCTAGGTAAATGGGTAAAGCGCTTCTTCAATTGGCTAAAACCCATAATAACAACCTGATTGTACTCCTTAAAGCTAACTAACCTAGGTAAATGGGTAAAGCGCTTCTTAATTGGCTAAAACCCTAAATAACAGCTTAGTCATGCTCCTATAGGCTGATTAACTTAGGTAAATGAGTAAAGCACTCTTTAAGCTAGCTAAAACCTTAAATAACAACCTGGTCATGCTCCTTTGAGTTGACTAACTTAGGTAAATGGGTAAAGCGCACTTTGAGATAGTTAAAACTCTAAAGAAATATGAATTGGGATAATGCTCTATGAGCTAACTAGAACCCTAAAGAAATATGAATCGAGACAACACTCTATTGTTACGCTTTGAAGCGGCAGAATCGTAACAGCTCCGCCGTGTAAACTATCATAAGATAGAAGTTGGTTTTACAACCGCTATCTTACTTCTATCTTAGACCTGATCTATACAAGGCGTCTATGACTAACACGCTTTGAAGTAAACAGTTTGTAATTTAAATGGATCATTTACCTAAGAAAGTGAGGAAATATATATATACTATAATTCAGTTATTCCAATTAAAGTTTACAATATTTCTACGTAATATATTTCCTAGTTATTACATTATTCCGAAATGAAAAATAATTCTAAAATAAATACTTAGACCTTAAAAATATGTGTTATTCTTCAATGTTTTTCCTCACTCCCTAGGATCCAGCAGTTGCTAGCTTCAGAGTTGTTGTTTGCTGCTTCTTAGCCAGCACCTGCATAACGTCTATAGGGATTTGAGCAACCACAGCTCAGTAAGTTAGGATGGAGGACTTAAAACTATACCATAAACACAACATGGTTTTCAATCAACTTATTAGGTGCAATGCATGTGCAAGTAAATTCCAATGCATGTGCAAGTAAATTCCATCGCACGACGTTGTCCAGTCCGTCGTGAGATTAGAGAAATTACGCCCGCTCTAATCCTGGTTGAGGAGTTGCCGTTAATGCAACAGCTCACGACCAAACCCAGGCTTGTGTAATAGAGACCTCGCTCCTCCAGCAACTACCTTCGAACCATTGTCTTCACCCTTGCCGCGACCTCCTCTCCTGTCACTTAGTTCGACTGAGGATGAAAAAGGGACCATTTTGCAATCCTGCGCTATCCCTTCCAAAGGGGTCGGTATTTGGCTAGAGAGTCCTAAGTTCCCCTAACGGGTTGCCATGCATGTCCGATTATGATTACTGGTCGGATATTTGATTAAGTCCAGTTTAGGGTGATCAATTCTTTCATACAATTCATATAATACGTGTTAGAACAACAAACAGAATCATAGCATCACCCATAATCAAGCACATGCACACATTCAACTATCTAACAAGCACAACCAAGCATAATCTTAAGCCTCCAAAATACAGCATTGTATTAATCCCAACTTACCTTGACTCCTCGCTCACTCACTCGAGGTCTGATTTGCTCAGGCCATCGCCAATCATCCCTATAATACAAACGTGGTTTCAGTTTTTCGTATAATTATTATAGGTTCATTTTATCCTATAATGCTTATGGTTATGTCTTGTTTAGGGTTTAATATGCCTAATTCTCTAGGTCTTAAGTCTTTTATAATTATTCTAGGTTTGGGGTTAGGTTTGGGTTCGGTTTCCACATCGATTTCTAAATTAGGTTCTAGTTCGATTTCTAAGTAATGTTTTATATTCCAACCCTAGAAATTCGTTTCAACTCATAATATGAAATTAATCACATTACTTCCCGATCTCCTAAATATCATTATTACTCCTAGTCGATATTTTATTTCACCCGGTATTCACCCGGTACACTTATATTCTTATTAGTGTACCGGATTTATTCATAATGTGAGAAATTTTTACATTTTTCATCTAATTACATAAATTCAAGTTTCTTATCAGATTTATCATATATCCCTATTATTTATATAATATCAATTTTTATCTTAATATTTTCTATTTATTATATTTTCAAAAATTACATATTATGCATTATTGCCTATTATGTACATAATGCACTTCCAATATTTCTATCACTTTAATTACCATCTCTAAACATCAAGTATCATTTCAAAATGTCTAAATTCATCCTAAATCAGATTTTACTCCTAATTATCCTAATTTACAAAATTAACTATTTTTCCTTATTAATTATTTACTACATAATTAACCTAATAATTACATCTAACACCCTAAATGCTACAAGTATTATACTTCATCAAATTTTCACATCCTAAAATATGTACTTATTCACTAAATCAGTAATTAATAATTTACTTACTTAATTAACCCAATTAACCCTAAATTACTCATTTTGTGCCTTATTTTAAGGCCTAAAAATTATCTAAAAATTTCAAAAATTAATTTTTGAAAACGGGCTTCATAGTACTATTCTATATCATCTAAGTAATCTACACAAAAATTTTGGGCTCGAAACTACACTCCTAAGGTCATTTATTTCTAAACTGAAACATGTTCGGTTTTGCATGATTTCTTAAGGACCCTATATCACAAGGAATATTTTCATCAAAATAATATTTTTCCTACAAACTACATACAAAAATATTTTAGAATAACAAAATTCATAATTTTCTAATAATATTTACTATTTTTACAAAATTACACAAGAATCGGGTTGGAAATCGGACTCACCGATCTAGGTGACTCCGACCACCGCTGGCCGCCGTGGCTTTGTCAACAGGCTTGGGCGCTGCCACCACCATGTGGTGGTGGTGGTGGTGGTGGCCGTCCACTTCCAGCTGCTCGTCTGGTGGGGGTTTCTTTTAAAGGCCCTAATTATACAGTTTTTCCTAATTTTTTTCTAAACTGAATTTTTCTCTCAATTTTCACCTCTCCCTAATTTTCTCTGATTTGTATCTGTTCAAATGAGCTTCTGAATTTTTCTTGCTATTTATAGAGCTTTAGTGTAATTATTGTGCATTATATTAGACAAGTCAATTGCCTTATCTCTTGATTTTTAGCTTTTGTGTTGTTCTAATTTAATTGGTTGATTTTTCTTTTTCAGGTTCTAACTTGCCACGGCCAAATTTGCATCATTCCACACTCTTCTAATTTTTTTCTGATTTTTCCACAATTAATTTATAATTTTCTTTAATTATTTACTAAGTTTTTGGCCAATTTAGGTAATTTCGCGTATTTTTATCTACACGTAAATATATGTGGGGTACATGCGAACATTCCTAATTATTATTTTGGTCATTCTAAAATTTTTAGTATACATATAATCTATCTCTAGTAATTTATTAGTTATTAGATTACACTTTTTGCCTTTTCAGTAATTAGCAATTATTATGCTTAAAATTTGAAAATTTTATAGACTCTTATTTTATTACTTATTTTCTTAAATTTAAGTTTACGGGGTCATTTTTACTAATATTTTTAGCTTTACTTTATAATTTAGGTTCGATCGAGTCTTTCAACCGATCGAAACCTCGAATGGCTAGTTGTGGGAATTACATCTATGAGCTAGTTAAATCCCTAAAGAAATATGAATTGGGATAACGCTCTATAAGCTGGCTAGACCCCTAAAAGAGATGTGAATCGGGACAATACTCTGTAAATTGGCTAAACCCCTAAAAGAGATATATAAATTGAGGTAACGCTATATGAGTTAGCTAAAACCCTAAAAAAATATGGATCGAGATAGCACTCTATAAGCTTACTAGACCCCTAAAAGAGATGTGAATTGGGACGACGCTTTATGGGCTAGTTAGATTCCTAAAAGGTGATCAAAGAAGCAAAACGGGGAAATGTAACCAATTTGAAAAACTTCTTGACTTGAGAAATTTACAAAGGTGGAATTTGGTGAAAACCATTTATCGTAAAAAATGTATTAGAGATAAGGTCCCTTGATTTGAAAAAGAGTAAATGGATGTCAAAAACGACATCAGGAGAATGACTTAGAAGTAAATGACATGAACTGAAGATTTGGCTACTAGAGCCGATATGAACTTGAAAATGGATGGCAAAAACTTGTAATAAGCCTTTACTTTCTCTCTGTCTTTTTCCTTTCTTCTTCTTTTTCTTCTTGATAGTTTGCTAATGAATACAAATTTTTATTTAAGAAACAAGTGCTATAACCATCCCCTTCCTTGGTAACCATGTGAGGCATCTCATATTCTTCTTAGTTTTTGAAAATGTCTCCTAACCTTAATATTGAGATTCTTGATAGGGCCTTATGATTTTAAATATTTCTTTCCTAAGGAAAAAGTAACTTAAGATTAGCTTAGTCGAAGAAGACTTCTTTGCGTACTCTTGGTTTAGATTTCGCTCTTAACTATTGTCATGAAAATTATAGTCCGATTTGCAAGTGATACACTTTAATCAATTTGTTAGGTTTTTTTTTTTCGTTTCAATATTATGAATTAGGCTTTTGGTCAAATATTTGCAAAAGGAATTACCGAAAAGGCTTGTTTTGAAGGATTTACTTATTCAACTTTGGTGTACAAGTCAAGACCCCTTAGGAAAAACTAGAGGTATGCTTGCCTTAGTTTCAAAAATAATTTTTACTAAATATAAGTTATCCTTTAAGATTAGAAGAGCCTTTATCTAGTGTATGAGGTATTATAGGTAGGGAGGTTTTGTGTGATTCAGGATGGATAGAAAGGTTTTGTATTCGTGATTTGGGGTTTTATGTTACTGGTTAGGAATGTGATTTAGGACTTTGTGTTTTTAGAGTAGCTTAAGCTTTTGGGTCTTCTTTGGTTGAGGCTTTTCTTAAGCCTGATGTTTAGGCTATTCTTCCTTTTTCTTTCTTCTGTTTTTTTTTTCTCTTTATTGTTTCTTTCTTCTCTTTTTTCTCTTTGTTTTTTACCCCATTATTTCTTGTTTTTCTCTCCCCAAAAGTAATTATCTTTTTTGTTGAGTTTTTATCTTTAGATGAATCAAGGCCTTAAATCCATGGGTTCCGATTGTATGGGCTTGGGTAAGGTATATGTGGTCTTGAGGTATTTGAAAAAAAATATTGGCTTTTCTTCAAATGGAACAATTTGTTAAAAACAAAAGTTATCATTGAATTGTTATTACTAAGGTAAGCACGAACCAATTTTATCCTTCTCTCCTAATCAATAACCATAACATTCGAATTGCCCCATTTTAGGGCGATTGTTGATGGGTTTTCTTTTGAAAGCACTCCAAATTGGTTCTATGGAGTTAATGAAAGATAATTGTATTTGGGAGTCTTAGAAAATCAATACCTAACTTCATTTGGATTTGCACATCAAATTCAAAACGACCCTCTTTTAAAGAATGAGTCTAAAAATCCCTTACCATGATGTCTCTCATCTCTTAAAGTGTTTAAGAGTTAGTGTGTGGGATATAATTCACCTCTTTTCATTCTAAACTTTTTTTTTTTAAATAAGTTACCAATTCTCTACGTATGGATTGATTTGCCACGGGGTAGAGATTGACCTTGCCCCCAGTTCCTTGAAACATGCCTTTGTTGTGAAATGATACATTTCATTCGATTTAAGTTCAAAATGAAATTTCAAAGACCAAATGCCCCATACTTTTCGTGTTCTTGATTAAATAGCCCAAGACTTATAGGTCTTAATACCCCTTAGCTCTCATGTGTGATTTTAGGCCTAGTTCTTTAGAGTTGAATGGGCTAACATTGATGTCTTTTAAGATGGAATGGATTGTGAATTGCTCTTTTTTTTTTTAACCAAGGATTAAGCTCAGGATGGTGTTTCATGGTTTCGTATTTTGACTTGGTTCATGGTTGGACTTCATGCTTTAAGGGTTTTAAGTTGGTTCGGCTACTTTGATGGGCTTGGGGTTTGTGTTTGGTTGGCTGCCTTAATGGGCCATATAGTTCGTGTTTGTCTTGAATCCCATAAGGATTTGTAACCATTAGGAACTTTCTTTATATATATATATTGAGACAGAGAGAGAGAAATAGGGCTTTATTTTAAGGAGACCGAGTGATCAAATTATAAATGGGGAATTACTTTCTTAAGATTCTATATATAAGCCTATATATATTTCTACTTACAAGCTTATATAATATATTTACATTTTTTTCTTATTGATAGAGAACAATGGTTTAATGAATGCTATTAAAGGACTTATTTACAAATAAGGAATGGAAGAATGATATTTTAAAAGAGAAAAGGTTCTTTTTATTATGAATGATACAATATATGAACAAAGTAAAAGAGCCTAACATTATACTCAATTATTATTCATTGGAACTAAAGATCATTTCTAAATCCTATTTATTATGAATGAGGAAGCCTATTTACAAGGTGCTAATCTATTTGAAAGAATGAATATTATTAGCTTGTAGAATACTTGGCAAAAGGGTAACTACATAAAATCATTTTATAGGATTGATTCTTTTTGTTTTTTTCTTTCTACTTTTGATCACCTAAGAACAAGCTTTCAAAAGAAGTGTAGTATTTTACAAGATAGCAAAATGTGATTATTTATGAACCTAACTTTTATAAATTAGGACATAATTATCCAACATGAATATTTATAGGTGAATAAAGATAAGGACACAAAATGAAAAAATGAAGACATGCAGATGCAAGGAATCAATGATCAAATAGTAATGTGGTAATATTAGGTGTTTAGGATTGTAATTATATCAAAATTTCATTATTATAATAAATTTAAAATTATAGCGAAAAATAAACAATATATACAAATATAAGGAAATACAAGGTGTAAGCCTTAAATATAAGCCATGTAACTGTAAGATTAAACTTCATACACAAAGTTTAGGATAATTGGTTAAAAGATCCAATCGAGCCTAAATTATAAAATAAAGCTATAAATATTAGTAAAAGTGACCTTGTAAGTTTGAATTTAAGAAAATAAGTAATAAAATGATAGAATATAAAATTTTCAAATTTTAAGTATATTACTCTTTAATTATTAGAAATGCGTAAAATGTATTCCAATAATTAACGGATCGCTAGAAATAAATTATATGTATACTAAACATCATAGAATGATCTAAATAATATTTAGGAGTGTTTACTTATACTCCATATATATTTACATCTAGGTAGAAATATGCGAAATTATTTAAATTGACTAAAATTTACTAAAAAATTGCTAAATAATTAAATAAAATTATAAAAAAAAATCAAAGGAAAGTTAGAAAAAAATCAAGGAAGTGAGAACAATCTAAATCAAGGTCATGGCAATAAGGGGAAAGAAGAAAAAAATTGGACCAATTAAAATTAAACACTTAAAAATGCAAAAAGAAGGAGATAAGGGCCTTGTTTTGTCTAATTAATGCATAAGAATTGCTCTATAACTCTATAAATAACTAAAAAATTACATGACCTCATTTGGTTTGTTTGGAGTTGAAAAAAATTGGAGAGCACTGGAATTTAGAAGAAAATTAAGGTTTTAGGAAAAAAATTACACAAATTTGTGTAGTAGAAACAAGTAGGTTGAACATACATATCACTATCACCTGGAACTAAACTACTACTACTATCCCAAATTTAGTTCGATTTTGAAAAATTTATTAAAATTATTAATTTTGTCTAGAAAATTATTATTTTTGTTATTTTAATGTTTTATTGTATGTAGACTTAGGAAAAAATAGTGATTAAGTGTAATTACATCTATAAATATGGGGTGCTTAAGAAATTGAATAAAACCGAACATATTTAGAATTAAAAATTAATAGGCTTAGGAGTATAGTTTTAAGCTTGATTTTTTTTTATAGACTACTTAAGTGATATTGAATAGTGCCACAACGTTTTTTTTCAAAAATTAATTTTTGAAATTTTTAAGTAATTTTTTTAGCTCTAAAATGATGAAAAAAATGAGTAATTTTGGACTAATTAAATAATTAAATAAATAATTACTGATTTAAAGAGTAATTAGATGTTTAGGGATGTTGATTTCTGATGTGGTAACATAATCATAGCATTTGGAGTATTAAATGCAATTATCATGGGAATTATGTAATAAATATGGACTATTTGATAATATGTACAATTAGAATTATGACAATTATAAAATATTGGTTTAAATTGGAAAATATAAGGATAATATTAATGCTTATTAAATATAGTATAAAACTTAATTTTAGATAATTATACGAAAAATATAAAATTTTCTCACATCGAGAGTAAACTCGGTACACTAATTAGGATTAGAATATATTAGGTGGGTTAAAATACCAAATTAAGACCTAGCATGATATTAGGATACTCGAGTTTAATGTGATTAATTTCACATTAGGGTTGAACTGGAATCAGATTCGAAAATTGAACCCCGAACTAATGTAGAATGAATCGTTAGTAAATAATAGGTATATAAGGAGAATTGAGTTAAATCAAAACCTATACCATATATTGTTAAAGTATAAATACTAAAAAGCGTATTTATATTATAGGATATACGAAAGCAAGTTAGCTTGCAACTAATTAGGCGAGCGATCGAGGATTTCAGGTAAGTTAGGTTTAATACTTCACCTTATTTAGAGTACTATTTTAGAGTGCTCGAAGACTTAAGATTGTGCATGATTGTGATTGTAAGTAATTTCATACATGTGCTTACATATCTGATTTCATGCTGAAATTTGTGTTGTGATTGATGATTATTATAAGTGGATTGGTGTGGAATTATCTGAACATCCTAAATCGAACTTAATCCTAATCGACCATAATACCCTAATTTGTTATGTATTGTAACCCTTTAAGGGATCATTAGAATTCTTTAACCAAACACTGATACGTTAAAAAAAAATAGTGTTGGATAGTATAATGGTTTTTTCCTCATCCTTAGCCAAACTAAGTAATAGGAGAGGAGGTCATGGTAAGGATGAGGGCATTGGTTTAAATGATAGTCTTAAGGAGAGCAGTGTCTTCATTGCACAAACCGGGGTTTTGTTATGAGCTGTTGTATTAATGGAAACTCCTCAACCCGAATTACAGTGGGTGAAATTACTTTGATTTCACAACAGACCAGACTACGTTATGTGATGGCATTTGCTTGTTGCATTTCATGTAAATAATTGCATGATAACCCTGATTGTGCTTGTATACATTCATGTCTCCAATTCAACTTATTGAGCTATAGTTTCTCATACCCATATAAACTCTTTTGCAGGTTCTGACTTCTGATTTGTGATGCCACGATACAATTACCTGGAGGTTAGATTTCTTTTGAAGCTATGGGGAGTGAGGATCAACTAGCTCAATGATTAAGTTTTTGTTTAAGGTTTTGCTAATATCTTTAGGACGAAAAACTAATATATAATATGTAAATTAGTTAACTGTTGTATTATGTAGAATCTCTTGAGAATTCTACGATAAGATGAATGTAACTATATATACATGACTTAAGGTTTTAATCTTTATCATAAATTTTAGTTAAAGTCGTAATTGAACTATTTACTTCAAAGTGAGGAGTCATCGACGTCTTGTATAGATCATATCTATGATAGGCACTGTAAATTCAGTTGCTATTATAGGTTGGTTTACATAGTGGATTGTTGTGATTTTGTGACTTCGAGGCATAATACAAGGTACAAGGAGACTTATTATAAGCCCTAAAGTTAAGCCAAGTGACCGTAGGATTGAACTTAATACACAAAGTTTTGGGTGATTAATTAAAGGATCCGATCAAACCTAAATTATAAACTATAGTTAGAAATATTAGTAAAAATGACATTGTAAACTTGAATTTAAGAAAATAAGTAATAAAATAAGAGACTATAAAATTTTCAAAATTTAAATATAATATTTGTTAATAATCGAAAAAGTGAAAAGTGCAATATAATAACTAATAAATTGCTAAAGATAGATTATATGTATACTAAAAATTATAGAATGACATAAATAATAATTAGGAATGTTCACATATACCCCATATGTATTTACGTATAGATAAAAATACACGAAATTACTTAAATTGTCTGAAATTAGCTAGAAACTTATTAAATAATTAAATAAAATTATTAAATAATTAAGAAAAAATCAGAGGAATAGAGAATAACTTGGATTTGGTTGTGGCAGGTCAAGAATCAAAGAAGAAAAATTAACCAATAAAAAACAAGCAACACAAAAGGCAAAATGTAAGAGATTTAAGCAATGTCTTGTCTAATTAATACATAACAATTACTACAAGACTCTATATATAGCAAGAAAAATTATAGAACTCATTTGGACAGTTAGAAGTGTGGAAAAATTGAGAGCATCGAAATTTGAAGGAAAAATTAGGATTTTTAGAAAATTTCCCCAAATCTGTGCAAAGGAAGCAAGAAGACTAAACCCACACACCACCACTACTTGGAATCGAACCACTACCACTACCCCACTCTAAACCCATCGCCTGGACTGGCCAACACACCTAAACCGGTGTGGGAGGCCCAAAAGCCGTCGAATTGGGTAAGTCTTACATTTGCTCCAATTTTGTAAAATTTCTTAAATTTATTTATTTTGCTCAAAAAATTATGAAATTTATTATTCTGAGGTTTTATTATATGTAGATTTAGGGAAAAATAGTGATTAAGTTTAATCATGTCTGTAAATATAGGGTTCTTAAGGAATTAAGCAAAACCGAGCATAATTAGAATTATAAATAAATAGGTTTAGGAGTGTAGTTTGGAGCTCAAATTTTTTCTGTAGAATGCTTAAGTAATATAGAACAGTGCTATGAAGCCATTTTTTTAAATTTAATTTTTGAAAATTTTAAGTAATTTGTTAGCCCTAAAATGATGAGAAAATTAAGTAATTTTGGGTTAATTAGTTGATTAAGAGATTAATTATTGATTTAGATGGTAATTAGATGTTTAAGGATATTAATCTCTGATGTGGAAGCATAATCCTAGTATTTAGGGTGTTAAGTGTAATTAATACAGGAATTAAGTGATAATTGTAGGAAATTAGGAATATGTGGAATTGGAAAATTAATAAATATGAAAAATTAAGTTTATTTGGATAATATAATAATAAAAATTAGTACATAATAAATTTGAAAAAAAAATTAATTTTAGGTAATTATATAAAAAAATGTAAGATTTCCTCATATCGAGAGTAAATCCAGTACCCCAATTAAGATTAGAGTGTACCGAATAGGTTAGAACACTAAATTAAGACCCAATGTGATATTAGAATACTCGAGCTTAATGTGATTAATTTTACATTAGGATTCGAGCGTATTTAGGATTCCTTGTAGTTAGAGACAATGTAAAATCAAAACTGGAATCTAATTTAGAAGCTGAACCTTAAAATAAGGTAGAATGAATCATTAGTAAATAATAGGTATACATGGAGAAATAAGTTAAATTATAACCTAGAATATGTATCATCAAAGTATAAGTACTAAAAAGACGTATTTTAATTATAGGATACCCAAAGACAAACCGACCTACCATTAAGTGATTAGGCGACCGAGAATTCTAAGTAAGTTAGGTTATTACTTTACCATATTGGAGTACTACTTTATAGTATTCGGAGACTTAGGATTATGTATGATTGTGATTGTAAGTAGTTTATATATGTGTTTGAGTATCTGAATTCGTGTTGAAATTGTATTGTGATTGATTGTATGTTATGATTGAATTGGTGTGAAATTGTCTGAACACCCTAAATGGAATTTAATCTTATTCGACTTTAATGCCTTAAATTGTCATGCATTACTATCCTTTAGAGGATTATTAGGATTCTTTAACCAAATATCGAGACCTTCGATAAAGATAGACCTTCGATAAAGATAGCGCTGGATAGCAAATTAGTCTTTTCTTCATCCTTAGTCAAATTAAGTGATAGGAGAGGAGGTTGTAGTGAGGATGAGAGCATTAGTTCAAAGGATAGTCTTAAGAGGAGTAGTGTCTCCATTGTACAAACCTGGGTTTGGTTGTAAGCTATTGCATAACATGAAAAAACTCCTTAACCTGGATTAGAGCAAGTGAAATTTCTCTGATTTTGCAACGGAACGGACTACATTATGTAATGACACTTGTTTGTTGCATTGTATGAAAATAATTGCTTGATAATCTTATTGTGTTTGTATACATTCATGAGTCTCTAATTCAAATTACTGAGCTGTAGTTGCTTATACCCATATAGATTCCTTTACAGGTCCTGATTTTTGAATACTCCGAGTATTATGCCACTCTACAACTATTTAGAAGTTAGTTCTTTTAAAGCTTGGGGTGTGAGGATGAATTTGCCTAATAGTAGATGTATAGCTAGAGTCTCCTTAGTAGCTTAAGAATGAAAGACTGATAGTTGTTATGTAAATTAATGGACTGTTATGTTAATGTAGAATTTCTTGGGAAGTTTTGTGGAATGTATATGTAATTATGTATATTGACCTAAAATTCTTGATAATTACTGTAACTTTAACTAAACTCTTAATAGAATTGTTTACTTCAAAGTAAGGAGTCGTCGACGCCTTGTGTAGATCATATCTATGGTAGGTACTGTAAAGTCGATTACTATTATAGAATGGTTTATATGGTAGGACTGTTGCGACTCCGTGACTTCAGGGTGTAACACTTACAATTTTACATTGAGAAAGTCCTATATACAGAACTGATCTACATTAGATTTACATGGATAATATAGGAATTTCGACATAATAATGACCCTCGATTAACATGCCCCATTATTATTTATTCGTCGGTCAGGGTTCATGTATGTAATTAAGGTGGGTTTTAAAAGTTCTCAAGTTCTGTGATCTCACATATTTTTGAAGAAACAGTTCCTTGGTTACATTGAAAACTTGAGTGGGGTAGCTTAATCAGCTCTAAAATATAGTTTCCCTACAACATTTGAAGCTTACATAATGGACCTCCTCCTAAGGTCATAGGATGGCTTAATTTTAAACGTATCTACTATACATATGATTCAAAAAATAAAAAACCCTTAAGAAAGGCCCATAAGTAAGCTGCGACAAAAAGAGTTAGTGTAAGAAAATATATTTTATAAGAAAAGGAAATGTACATGGATAACTTACAACGTGGGGTTTTCTATTTTTTGAAAAGTAATCCTAATTTTGGAATATTTAAGTCACTAGTTCTCTTGACGTCCCTAATGGAGTCGCTAAGCTGTTGAGCTTGATTTTTTGATTTCTCATTTTAACTCCATTTCCCT
This sequence comes from Lumnitzera littorea, assembly GCA_024138015.1. Lineage (NCBI taxonomy): Eukaryota > Viridiplantae > Streptophyta > Magnoliopsida > Myrtales > Combretaceae > Lumnitzera > Lumnitzera littorea. The sequence continues at coordinate 93,299,654 of JAMXBB010000010.1, forward strand.
TAATTTAATTTAAACTAAACCCTATACCTATTTAGTATAAACCCTCAACTAAAGTTAAAGGAAACTTGATTTCTTTATTTTGACAAATTTTGGACTTGTCACTTAATAAGATAGGGAAAGTTGATTAAATTAGAATTGATTAAGCAGATTGATTTTAATTTAGTTACTAATCTACGTTTTGAAAAGAATTTAAGAAACTAGATTTTTTGAATTTGGGAGCTACCCTATTAAACTCTTATTGGTATCACTATTAATTTTCCAAAATTAAGTTTTATTTTTTAAAATAACCCTTTTTAATATTTAAAAAAAAATTACTTACTAGTAAATAAATTAAATTGTATTTATTTTTACAAAATAGTCAATTCAAGTTATAATGTGTTGGTTCTTTTTAATTTTTGACAATTGGTTGAGTTTACGTTTTAATTTATTTATTTTGACAAAAAAAAATTCTAGGAAAAGGGTCATAATTTATGAGTATTTTTATTTTATGGAAAATTCTCTAAAATGTCCTAGTTTAGAAAAGGGTTTGTTAATATTATTATTTTTTATTTTATCTTTTGAAAAAGTATTTTTCTAAGTGAGAAATTCTAAAGACCTAATGCTTAAAAAAAAGTTTGGAAAAGGCATAATTTCCTAAGCTAAAATATTTGTCCTTTCATATATTTTAAAGATGACTACTAAACCAATTACTAAATAAACATATGACAAATAAACAAACTAAAAGAATGAAAGGACAAAATAGATAAAAAATAAACAACTTAACTTACCTAGTTACGCGCAAGATAAAGTAGATCGCTATACTTTGCATGTGGTTTTCTATTGTTGGTCGTTGTTGAGAGCTAACCGTAATAGGGGCTATTGGTGTTGATGCATGGGTGATGTGGGGGTATGCTATTTGGTGGTGAGAGGCGCTAGTTGTGGGGCTGTTGTTGCGTGCATGCTGCAGTAGAGTTTGGTTTTGATTCGTATATGAGTAGTTAGTTACAACGAGTGGTTGGATTGGGATGCAGTGTGGTGTAGAGTTGAGACAGTATTGGTCAGTAGTATAGGGATGTGGGTGTAAAAGTGTTTACTACATAGTGGTGATGCGTTGGAAACACATGGATGTGTTTAGAGTGTATGATTGAATGTAAGAGATGGGCATGGATGTGTTGGCCATATGAGGATGGAGTGGCCGTGGAGCAGTTTAACTAGCTTGCAGTTACTATTACTGTATGAAGTGGATGGAGGGGCTGTTGCATAAAGTGGCTGCGCGATGTTTGGGAGAGGGAAAGCGTAGTTTCTATTGTGGGTGGTCTGATGTGTTGTTGTCAAAAGGTGTCAGGGATGTTTGAACAGTATGGTCTAGTGTGCAGGTTGATTAGTTGTTTTGCAATTGTTCTACTGTTCATGGGGGCTTGAAAGAGGCTTGGGGATGGTGAAAGAGGATCGAGATTGCGTAAGGACATTGGTTGTGATTAGATTTGCATGCTGTTGTCCATGGCTTCGTGTATGTTGTGGTTGTCCTTGTGTGTGTAGATTGGGTGTGGCGCGACTAAAGATGGACGGTAATGTGTGTTCTACTATAGGTGGATGAGGATTGTTATTGAGCTTGAGGATTGGGAGCTTAACGTATGGGTGTTTGCGAGAATGGGAGAGAGGGTGATGGATGGACGGTGTAGAAGATGATGATTGTAAAGATGATGGTGGTAGTAGCTTGTTTTTTTGGTAAAAGAAAAAGAGCTCTTTTCTTACTGCTTTGATTCATATATATACAAATAAAAAATGAATCTCTTAGATCAATTAAAATTTAAATTGATAGAAACTAATCTAGATCCGAATCTTCATAGATCTTTCTCATATTAGATTTAACATCATTATATTAGATTTGTTATCTCCATTAATTATTTGGCTATGATTTTATTAGATTTAAACAATAACACCTCCAACAACTTAATCCGATTTGTTTTGAATTAAGATTTTAGAACACTGGATTTTCTTCTATTGATCTTTTTGAATTTTTTTTTCTTTTTTCTTTTAATTTTTATATACTTAAATAAACAATTGATTAAACTTAACCTAAAATTGAAATTTAAATAGACTGAAGCACATTAATTTGACCCCAAATGAGGTGCAAAAAATTCTATGAGCCTAAATTAAGTTTCTTAAAAATGATCTATGGCTAAACAAATTTAATTTTTTTTTATTTGTTATATACATATTTTTTATTTTTTTAGTAAGGAACCCTTTCTCTAGGTAAATAAAATAAAATATAGGGAGACAAAAATGAGGTATTCACAATAGGTTTTGTTCTGTTAGAAAAATGATCAGTTGGGTTATAATTATAATTGTAATGACAAGAATGTTGTAAAGGCTATTCGGCAGTAAAACATCTTTTAAAGGAAATTGGTAGCTTTTTGCTACTATATTCTTATATGTTTTTGTTGTTGTTTAATTAATGAAATTCCTAAATTTTCCAAAAGATAGAAAATAAAAAACTGCCCTTAGATTAATGTACATAATTATAAACTCATTTACAAAACTATTACTTTCGTATTAGTACAACTAATAAAATCACGGGTACTACTTTTACTTCCTGAAACTTCAAAAATGTGCAGTTGTTGATAGATTTGATTTTACGGAATAAATACACAAGTTCAGCTGTTTCGTAAGATAAAACATTATGAAGAGTAACAACAAAAACCAGACTAGAATGAGTGGGCGATGTTGACTATCCTCTCTGTACGTACTTGGTTAGTAGGTTTTAAAAAGTTATGAATAGGTTGCGAATACAATTTTTCAAAATCAACTTCTATGGAATAGGCTTCAATTACTCAGGAAAAGTATCTCCATGCTAGTATATAGATATAGATTCAAAAGTATTTTTTACCCATATATAAAATTATTAACTAATAATATTAAATATTACACAATGTTATATTTTTACCCCAGTTGATTGGATAATTTCGTGGTCGAATTGTTTGAAACTTTATTTGTTTTGTTGCATTTTCTTTCTATTATTTTATCGTTGTAAATTTACTACAAATGATTTGTGTTATTTATTTATTTTAAGCATGTAAATCCGAGGAGTGTAATTTTACGGTAATCTCTCATAATAAATTGAGAAATATACTAATTATAAAATCATAAAAAGGTTAATAACTTGAGAAAATTTTACTTAAAAATTTAATATTATTAAAATGTAACAAATGATTTTACTATTATTAGAAGGTTTAGATTCCAAAACCTTAAAAAGCCATAAGGTTTATTCTCCTTCTTCCCGCTTATTTCCCTTTGATAGAAGCATTTCACTTCATCTTACTGTGAACCAGAAGGGCATTGCATTACATATTTGGTCGAGCTGAAGCTTGACAGCTGACCATGAATCCGATATGCTTCCTTAATCCATCCTAAATCTCTTACCATCAATGCAGAACCTAAAACGACACTCGAAGCCTCCTGTCCTCTTCTTTCAGAAACCCCAACCCCCAAGCCATACCGTTAATCCCAACTCTTACATTTCTTTGATCAAACAATGCACATCTCCCATATCCGTAAGGACCCTCCACGCTTTCACTCTAAGAACGCTCTTAATCCTCCACAACCCTTACGTCCTCACCAGTCTCGTTGCCCAGTACTCTTCTTTGCGCTCCATTTCTCACGCATACACCCTCTTCAAACACTCATACTTCCACGATGTTTTCCTATGGAATACAATGCTTTCCAGGTTGGTCGATAATGAAAGGTACGATCTTGCTATTGAATTGTATAAGGAAATGAGAACAAAGTGCAAGATGGGAATTTTACCTGATAATTATACGTTCCCTGTTGTAATTAAGGCTTGTTGGTGCTTTGGGAACGTTAGGATGGGTGAGATTGTTCATAGTGACGTTTTGGAACTTGGGTTTGAGTCGGATGTTTATGTGGGCAATTCCTTGATTAAAATGTATGCTGAGTTTGGTCGTGTTCAGGTTTCGTGGCAGATGTTTGATAAAATGCCCGATAGAAATGCAATCACGTGGAGTTCCATGATAGGTGCGTGTGCCCAGAATGGGTGTTATGAAGATGGGTTAAGGTTGTTTTGGCGGATGCTTGAGGAGAGAGTAGCGGTGCCCCACAGAGCTATTCTTTTGAACGTGTTGGAGTGTGTACATAGAGAGAGGGATGCAGATTATATTTATGGAGTTATGGTTGAGAATGGACTTCATTCGGAATCATCAGTGATGAATTCCATTATTCTTGCATATGCAAGGTGTGGAAGGATTGATGTTGCCAGGAAATTATTTGTTGGTGTTCATGAAAAGGATTTGGTGTCTTGGGCTTCCATTATAGAATCATACATCAAAGGGGATTCACCTTTAGAAGCCTTGAAGCTCTTTAATGATATGTTGTCTGAGCAAGTTAAGCCTGATTCGGTTACCTTTCTTAATGTAATTCGAGCTTGTTCAATCTTGGGTTCTCTAGTCCAAGCACAGACTATTCATGGAATTATCATTCGTAATTTTGCTGGTAATGAAGTGGTGTTAGACACATCTATAGTTGATCTTTATGTGAAATGTGGAAACATTCTGTATGCTAGAAAAATTTTTGATAAGATGCATGAGAAGAATTTGATAAGTTGGAGTACAATGATATCAGGGTATGGAATACATGGATATGGGAGAGAAGCTCTCTGTTTGTTTGATCAGATGAAGGCTTCTATAAAGCCAGATCATATTGTATTCACAGCTGTATTATCTGCTTGCAGTCATGCTGGGTTGGAAACTGAAGCATGGGAGAGCTTCATTTCCATGAGCAGAGATTTTGGGCTTGTACCTAGGCATGAACATTATGCATGCATGGTGGACCTTTTAGGTAGAGCTGGTCGATTGGATGAAGCTGAAGACTTTATTGAGAGAATGCCAGTAACACCAGATGCTAGTGTTTGGGGAGCATTGCTTGGAGCTTGTAGAATTCACAAGAATATAGTTCTAGCTGAAAAGGTGGCCAAGTCTCTATTTGAGCTTGATTCCAACAATGCTGGTCGGTATGTCCTGCTGTCCAACATTTACGCATCATCTGGTAGAGAGAAAGAAGCTGAAAGAATTAGAGAACTTATGAGAGATAGGGGGGTGAAGAAAGCATCTGGTCACACCGTTATAGAAATCAAGAATAAAGTTTATACATTTGTGGCTGGGGATAGGTCACATCCACAGACAGATGCCATCTATTTGGAGCTGGAGAAAGTAATACATCGAATTCGACAAGAAGGATATAAGCCAGATTTGAACTTTGTGTTGCATGATTTAGAGGAAGAGATGAAGGAGATGATATTGCATTCCCACAGTGAAAAGCTAGCAATTGTTTTTGGTCTCATGAATTTAGAAAAAGGTAGTGTGATCAGAATTAGGAAGAACCTTCGAGTTTGTGTGGATTGTCATACTGCTATAAAGTATATATCAAAAGTCACACAGAGAGAAATTGTGATGAGAGATCTTCGCCGATTCCATCATTTCAAGAATGGTGTCTGCTCCTGTGGAGATTACTGGTGATGGTATGTTGTTTGGTTATGATCTTTAGCATTTCCAACAAAACAGACCGGTATGAATCTGAGATTCCAAAGTATTGATGTTTTTCTCTGGGACTGTGACTGCAGATGGAGGAATGAGTGATTCAAAAGAGTATAGAGTATCCTCTAAACAAGAGTAAATTTCAGTTCAACCTTAAGGATCCTGGCCCTTTCCTTGTTCTTTTGGCTAATATCATATGATACAAAGCACTTTTATGCTGTAAATAAAGATTGGCAGGCCTACTCGGTGCTGAGATTGATCGAACATTTTAGGTTGAAAGTAATGAGGTCGCAGAAAGAACTAGAGACTCGAAGATGATGTTGAAAGGCAATGGCTGTAAAAGTGGGAGATGTTCCACTCCAAGCAAGTCCCAGAAATCCGGGTAGTCACCATCTGGCAGAGGATTAAATGCAATGCTGCCACAACTCAATCTTGTTCTGTCCCCGGGATGTTCAATGCTATAGCTGCCTTACTGTCTCCAAGGTCATTTGATATATTTTGGCAGCAACATTTTCTGTGGTGCACTTAACGTTGCTGTGGCTATGATTAATGTGCAAGGGGCTGAAATTCTGGTGGATGGTGTTGCCCATTATCTTAGTATGGGGGCCTGGCAATAGGTTACTAATCATATAGTTGTAGACAAGCAGGTGAATTTACTTTTTGACTTCTCGTTATACTGCATTGTCTTCAAATTGACAGGTGCATCTGTTTCCTGTCTCCAATTTCAGCATGTAGTCAGGCATATTCATGTTTGCTGGAGTTTAACGAATCTGATTGTGAAAAGATTGGTTATCATCCTATGATCTCTTTGCTAATGCTCGTCTCTGTTGATTTTGATTAATCCTCTTAAAAACTGTTGATGTGGATTAATCTTTGTACAAATTACCATACCAGTTTCACCATATGAAGTGACTTTATTATTGAAATTGCTACTATCATGAAAGCCATTGCCCACAGGTTGAGATTATGCGCAGTTGGATGAGGAGTGTAATTCTAGAATGACCCATGACAGCATTATTGGAATGCGGAATATCATTCAGGATATCCAGCTGAAGAAACATGCATGATGGACAATGTAAGTACTTCAGAAAGGTGAGATGTTTCTACTCATCAATATTCCTTTGACTGAAGATAATCCTTACAGTGATATAACACACCTATTGGCACTTACTAGAATTTTAGGATCTGCTGAGCAGGTTGTAAGAAACTTTCATTTTACCCTTGCAAGGGTCTTGGACGGTTCGCCTTTAGGCCCCTAGTCATTACGAAAAGTTCAAAATTTAATAGCCTGAACCAGTAGAGCTAGTGCTTGAGCTCATTTCCCAGTTCCTCTGAATGACATTTCTGTAGGAAAAAGGAGAAAGAACAATAGCACAAATGCAATATACTTGATGTTGTTAATAGAGTACACATTGAAAGAAAAACTCCCTCTCTCTCTCTCTCTCTCTCTCTCTCTCTCTCTCTCCTGTTAGATATAACCCAACTCAAAAATGGTATTCAAGATTTTAGATCCATCTTTTGTGCCTTCGGGAACTTTGCTCTCCTCGGAACCAGCGATCCCAGCTGGCATCAACTGGACCTTTGGTCCTACATTAACATTAAGAAAGAATATGACAGGAAATTAGTGGATAATATATCAGTTAATTAATGTACTCAGTGGCACACATGTTGGTTGAACCAATTAACCACAATGGAGAAGTGAATTATTTTAGTTCTTACACAGGAAGCAGAGGATCCGGACTTGATTCAACACTTGGAATGAAGCTGCATAACAAAGCGAGGCCTAAGTGCATCGAAATAATATTTTACTTTTATGCATAGGGAGGAAGCATTTCATTCCCTATTCCCTTGCTAGAGTATTTGCAGCAGTGATATATCCATACATGTATTGTTGATTAATTAAGCATACTATAGTAGCTTTGCTTCCCACATGGATGAAACCTATGCTTATTTTTTTAATACTACACAATTAATGTGTTAATTTTTGTTATACGAGTGCAATATTATATACCTTTTGAACTGTCTTGAGTAATTTCTTTCTGAACTTTCTCATTTTTCAGACAAGAAAATTTTATTCCTTTCCCCTTACACAATCGTGTGTTTAAATTCATTTACTCATATTGATATATTGAAATATTTTCACGAAAAAGGACCTATATTGTATATAAAGAAAGGAAAAGGCGGCAAAATGTTGTTTCATATGGATCTACTCTACCAATTCCGGTGGGAACGCTCTTGCCATAAAGAAAAACAACTAGAGATTCGACAGAAAAACAGATGTGTTTTGCGAAGAAAATGACATGAAACTGAGCTTCAATTTGCCCTTACTCTTTGCAAACAAGGGAGGATCCACCTATTGTATCAAGCTCCTGCAACTCTTCCTGAAACCATGATGGAAAACATTTATAAGAAACTTGCTATGCTGCTTCATCACACCAGCTGGCAAGTTTCCTGCTAAAACAAAAGGTAATTTCTAAAGAAAAGATCACCTGAAGTATATTGATCTGGTTTTGGAGATGGGTTATGGCTGCCGTCAATCTATGCCTGCCAATGAAAGTGGAAGGCCCTTCTCCTCTTGGTGGTTCTACTGATCTCTTAGCTATAGACGACTCCGGCTGTTGCTTCTCGGGCATTGCAGGAGAGGCCGAGTCCATTGATGGATCAGTGTATTGCCTGTTCAGAAGATAAGATAAGAGGTGGGCAATGTCAAAGGTAGACAGAAAGAGGGAGTGGGGAGAGAACATGGACTGACTTTGCAATACAATAATAAAGAAAAAGGTCTAGTGTAAATTAAAATAAAACACATGGTGGGAAAGGAGAGTTGAGTAGATAAACATTATTTATAGCAGTGCTTGGAAAAGAATAAAAAGGAAAAAAAAAAAAAAATTTCATGTGTGCTCTTTTATCATTGAAATTGTGCATTTAGAACGTTAGATTTAATAAAAGAAAATTACATTTGTATTCTATTTCACTATTTGGCCTTTAGATTTTTAAAGATTTGGATCTAGATGCACAATTTTAAAGATAAAGGAGTTTTTATTTTTTATTTTTTGTATTTTTTTGGCCATTTATCTTAAATACTAACGAAGTTAAGTATTCGGAAAAGTAAGCATAATGATTGTATATGCAATTTATAAAAAAAAAAAAAAGAAGGGGAAAATCCAAAGAATGATGATAGTCAAAAAGGAGAATAGCTTAATAGGCGCAGACAACTAGAAAGTAACAATTATATATAGGATGCGGACATGATGTGGGGGCAAAGTCCTTGGTCAAAGCACAACATTTTTGCCCATTCGTGTTAAAGCAGTGTTTAGGGCCACTTCATTTTACTTTATTTTTCTAAAATACATATTACAATGTCTTGCCTTTTTTCTTTTGTTTGTTTACATTATTGTTTTGTAAAGATTAAACAGGAATGGGTCCGTGAGTATAGGAGGAAGCGTGTAAAGCTTCGTAGTCGGCAATGCTTCGGCTTGCCATATAAAATTGCAGAAAGAACCAAATAATCATTTTTTTCCCTTCTTTTTCCATTTTCTATATATGCATTTCGGTTTTGAGTAAATTCATTGTTGTAGGGTCACTTCAATAGCTTAGTTGTCATTTATCTTTGTTATTTCAAATTTCATCTTATAACTGGTGTCTCTATCATTTTAATAATCTTTATGCGTTGCCAATGTGAACTTTGACTTTTTGCAATATTTGCTTTCCTCTATTCAGAGAATAGGCGCATACAATAAAATCCATGGGCTCCTCCATATTTCATTTCTTTAACCTTAATGAGTTTCAAGTCTTTTTTTTTTCCTTTCTAACACATGCAAAATTACGAAGACACAGTATCATTTATGTGATTAACCCAACAAGAAATTACAAAAAAGTGAAAGATTCTACAATTAAAAACACTTTTGTTTAGGTTTTCTTAATTTACTTTTTTTTTTTTAATTTTTCTTTATTTAACAAATCAATGATAAGATATTTTTTAAATTTTTAAAATACCTCATGATGTTATCATGACATCCTCCTCCTCCTTATAATCTTAGTTATTGACCATTCATAGCAAAATTTTCTCAAATAAACTAAGTAAAATTGAGAAAAGTAAATGGAGATGAGTTGTTGAATTAGTTATTAATAGAACTTTGTTACATGGTCAGCAAAACTTTGCATTCATCTTTTCCAGCTGTAAACAGAAGATAGGGACAATTTAAAGCATGGTACTCTAGTATTGTTGTTTATTCAAGGTGCCAAATGCTATTGTTGTTGAACTATGTTCCTTTTAAAGAACATTTGGATACTACAGAATCCAAACAACAAAACTACAGAATGAGTTAAAAAAGAGAAGGCCTTTGAAACGAAACACATTAAAACACAAAGGATAATTAGAGGTACTGAAAGGTCTAAACCTAATTGGATAGACATAGGGTTTTCTATTTTTGGTATTCACATTCGTACTCCATGGAAAAGTAACTTTGTTTTTCATGTTGTCGTGTGTGATCTGTGTGGAATCCACTTGATCTCACTGGGTTGCTTGCTGAATGGGGTTTGGTTGAAAGTTTCTCACGTACAAACATTAAGCTATTTAGGATCCACATATCGTTAGAATGCGAGTGTTCTTGTCCCTTCCAACAAGTGAATTTTTAGAGGTTTGAATCTGTAACATCATATTAGGGTATCTGTCCGTTTGCTAAATACCTTTTAGCCATCTTTTTAAATTTTATTTGCCTTGAGAAATAGTTATATAAAAAATCTAGGTGAGCATAACATCTCGTAGATCTTTCTTCTTCTTCTTTTTTTTTTTTTTTTCTCCTTTCAGATTGAATAGATAAGAGACTTATTTGCAATTGAATTATATGTCTTGTTGTTTCGTGGTTGCTACGAGCTGCTGGACATCGTTGTTGTTGGAAACTTCTTGTCTTCACTTTTCAAGATGCAAATAACGATCACATGTTTGAGGTCATGCATATAAGATCACCTAAGGAGGGTAATGACATATTTAACATATCATTGTCCAATTTTTCAGATGCATCATGCATGCTTCATGATTATATATATATATACAACTTTATTTTTGGGGCAAATGTCGTTGAACAATAATGATATTAGTTTTTGCGGTAAAACTTTAGGGTTAGACTCAATTAGCTTATAAGTAGATATTGAATCAAATAATTACAAAGTCAACTTGACTCGATAAGATATAAAGAGTAAGTCAAGTTAAATGGGATCAAAACATATTCGAACTTGGATATTACATATCGAATCTAAGTTCAATTAAATTCCGTAGTGGCCTAGTTCAGCTGAGATTATTGAAAGACATCAGTTTACGCAGTGGGAGCGGAATCATAGATTCATATTCATCCTAAACAGTAAACACCATCTAGGTGTACTTCGATTGACTCGTATGCATGGTTCGCTGCTCTTGAGGTTGCCCAAATGACCCCAATCCATGATGGACAACCTTGAGGGTCGACTTCGTCGTCAAGTAGCTATGTCCTAATTCCAAGGTCCTACCGTCAAATTCAGGACTTTAATGGATACCTAAGTTTGCACGTTATATTTAGTTTACTGGAACAGAATCGTCATTATGTCTTTATTACTGTTGTAGGTGTATGCGTGTAGATGTGATGGTCATCGTTCAGGCTGTGTATGTTATATGTTACACGTGATCTGAGAGTAGTGACATGGAATAACACACGTAAGATCATTAGGAGAGTGAGGTAGGGAGAAGGACCAAATAGTTTTAGCGGTTAAATGCACACATAACAAATGGAGGAGATTTAGTATCAAACCTCATTACAAATGATGAAAGACACCATATTCTTGAAATAATCAATTGTTTGATCTTTTGAGATTTTATTCTATCAGCATAACAATGTTTGTACCAATCTCTTGCCTTTTCAATATGAGGAAAGACTTAAGTATTTATAGAGTTTAGTTGTCAATGTCATCGATGATTGATGGCTCAAATGAGCTCCTTTACTAATGGATCCCTTAATGGGTTAGGTTTGGATCTTAGCCTATTGAAACCTTCTTTTAGTATATGGGCCTTTTTAAGAAAGATTGAAAACAGATTAGTTAATTTAACAGTCCTTACTTTAGATCCATTTTGCTAAATCTCTTTTATCATTTTGAATTTGTGGACTTGATTTCTTAAGCTTTATTACTTTAATCTAAAGAGTCAAGTCCAATTCTTTAATGGACTTGAAGTCCAAGGATTCGATTTAATCCTTTACAACTATAGCATAGCTATTCTCATTTTTGTTTTGTGAAAAATTATATTATGAAATAGATAAGTAATTTTTATTTTTCTCTTGAGAAAAAGAATTGCCATTTTCCATGAAATGAACTTTAATTGCAAAAGTGCTTTGAGCATGAATCAAAATAATAACAAAGAAATTGTTATTTCATTCTCATCTTATTCAATTCTAGTAAATCAAATGCAACACTAGAGTATAACGTTAGGTATCTTCCTTTGATTTATTCTATGAGGAAGAGAAAATCCACCGTTTGATCTCTAAAAAACTTATTAGAAAAGGGGAAAAAAAGAGGAGTTTTCTAGTACTGGCATGTTCATGAAAAGCAATATATGCGCATTGCTTGAAGTGGGAGAAAATATCAGTTTCCAATTTAAGTTAAAATTTCCATCATGTTTCATCTGTTTTCACCTTTTAAGTTTTACATGGATGGAAATAGAAAAAGCAAAATAAAAAAAGGTCCTTGAAAGGCAGGTGCACTCACATGCATTTGCATGTGATTTGCAAACTAAAAAAGTTGTCCTTTCTGTTTCCTGAGTTTTTCATATTTATTTTGCAGAAAAGGACTAGAATTTTCAGCGGCCTTGTCGCCTTCTGTGACTAGATCAGGTCCTTGTTTATGTTCTCTAATGGGCCGAAAGGATGGCTTCTTTTTGGGCTTAGCGTGAGGTACAATCTAATTCGGTGCAGCTCAGCTCAAATTTGCCATCAAATTATATTTAACTTGATCAGTTTATGAGTTTAATCAAATTTGAACTAAACTTATATATTAATCAAGTTTGAGTTGATCCAAGCATAAAGGTTATCTTCTTGGAGGAAAGAAAAACATTAAATAAAATGAACTAAAACAAACCTTTTCACCGACAACCTGACTAAGCTTAAGGTTTAAATTCTTAACTCAAGCAAACTCAAACTAAACATTACATCATTTGAATTTGACTTATTTATATCTCATGCCAGCAATAATCAATATTGTTTGCGAGGGGATGCAATTTGGTTCATAATGTCAAAGTTTTGGTCTTATTAATCTATCCTTTAGCTTGAAGCTATTAGAGCAATTTCTTACACGCCTTATAGAATACTAATAATATTAGAGAAGTGTTTTTTCTGAATTATAATTAGCCAACAAGGCCTGAGGGTTGCCGGAACGTGTGATACCCAACCTGCTCCTCATTGTAATGTTGAGGAGATGATCTTGCAGTGTCCCTAGAAAAATCTCCCATCAGAACTTCCCTTTAAAGAGAAGATCTTTTGCGTATTACAAGATGTTACACGCCACTTGCAAGGATCAAGTGAGCATATGGCTGCTATGTAACGTGTACAACATACAGGCTGTATCATTGTGCTTTTGATGTAACCTGCTAAATGTGGAATTTTAAATATTACTTATAATCATATCATATAATCACCGATTTTCCAGTAGAATGAATTAGGAATAATATTTCCGTAACCATGTCATATAAAATTTGGACAGCATTGAGTAAGTTTAAGAAAATTAAATATCTTATGGTTTATGTCTTTTTTAATACACACGTGCTTGGAGAATCTTGAGTGCAGATGATTGTATATCATTACAAATACTTAATGCTATTTCCCAATACCTTTGACATTTTGGGATTCATATAATCTCTTAATTCATTCAAATTTTGTTTGCTTTTTTCCATTGTTAACTTCCTTAGCTCACTCTATAAAAGGATTTGAATGTTATATAGTTGGGTGTATTTGTTTTGTATAAAATGTCCTTTTAATTTTTTTTTTCTTTTAATAATTGTTATAAGAAGCTTTGAAATTGCAAACAAGATTTAACACGAGATGTTGTAGATAGAAGTGATTTTTTATGGTAATAAGTAGTAGAAGAAAATGGAAACAGTTGGTATTTGATGGCTCTGATTAATAGCTAATCATGAAAATTACTGATTGATCATAACGATGATAATTTCATTTTTTAGTAAAAATAGAATTGGTCGTTCCTCATTTTGGAGAGGCCCTTCTTTTTTTTTTTTTTTTTACACGAAACAGAAAATTACTCCAGAAATTAAAGTCCTTGGAATTATTCAATATTTTGATTTTTCATGGTCTTTTAGGAAAGGATGGGATCAATTACCATGTCTAGTCTATGACTTCTGAAACTAATTACAGAAATATTAAATTCAATTATAATATTCCTCGTACTTTTGGTAGGCGTGACTTTCGTTAGTAATTAGCATTTAGCAATTAGGCCCTACTTGTCAATATTATTAGTCACTTCGCTAAACAAGTTCAACTTACACGCGATAAAGATGGAGAGGAAAAATAATAGACGTCAAAATGCTAGTTGATCAAAGATGACATGTACTATTAAAGGGTATGGAGGGATTTTCGTCTTTTGTATAAATAAATATTAGGGAAATTTGTATATAATCTTTCTAAACTTAAACATAGGTATAGATTTATCTCATAAACTTTTAAATATTACAAATTATTTTACAAAACTTTAATAAAGTAGTTACATAAAAGATATTTGCCTTTTTAATTAAAAAAATCTCATTATGATCATAGTTTAGGAAGCCTTAAAATATACTTTAATAAGTTGAAAGGGGTTAGTTATGAACCAATGTTAAAATTTAAGAGGATTATTTGTCAATTTATGAAAGTTTAGAGGATAATTTGAGTTTATAAGGTAAATCTACATCTAAATTAAAGTTTAATGAAGTTATTTGCATTTTCTTTAAAATATTATAATTATTTATGCAATTAAGAAAAGAAAAAAAAGAAATGGAAGTTACAATTATAATAATGGAGTGGAAGTTATAATAAATATATGATGCAATTTTATAAAAACATGTATCTATTATTTCTTAATATTCGATAACTATCATATAAAAAATAGCATTTTTTTTCCAATTACTTTGATAAGTGATTTATTTTTGCTTAATCATTTATTATTTTTAAGCATTCATAGCACGGTTGAGGGGTCCGCTTGTAGAAAATAACAAGATAAATCCTAAGCTTTACATTAAAAATTTTATTAGTTACAGAAACGTTTTACCTTTTCATAAAATGTATAATTGGTGTTAGAGTATGAAAAGTTTCTTTCCATACCCTTAAAAATGTAGCGAAAATTTTGCACACAAGTTAATAATTAAAGGTTATACACCACAATGCTTGTACCCCGAAATAAAATAATCAAAATTACTCAGTTAAATTATATAACTTGATAATCAGTATAAAATAAGACGGAATATAATTCTTTGTTTGCTTTTTGAAAAACTGCCGTCATCTCCACTATGTTTGTACTAAAAACACTTCCCTAGATAGGCTTTTAATGACTTTACAGAACCTAATATAGAATTCAACCAGATATTTTGAGTTAATAATATAGATGAAACAAAACATTCGCATTTGGTTTAGTGATAGAGTCTTGACTCTTTTATGGTTGAAACCTAATTGCAAGTTAGATATTGAAAAAAGGTTTTTGATTGAAAACTTGATATTAATGGATCCTCTTAATCGATCTTTTCATAATTTCATTAAGTTTATCATTTTAAAATGATGTCATATATAATCAATGGTTCATACTATAAAAAAGAATACGATATCATAAAAAAAAAATAAAAAATCTAGATAATCTCAAATATTTATTTATAAATTAAGGAAAATTAAGGGAAAAAAAATTTGAGAGAATACAATTCTTTTTATACTAGTATAAAAACTTAAGTAAACTACATAAATCTTGCAATCTTATATCTGGTTGACTTGTTTGAAACTTGATTCACTTGTGTCTAGAATCATATTTCACTTCTTAGGTCAATCGATTAAAAACTATAGAAGAAATCAAATCATTCAAGACCATAATGCGAAAGTTTTGTTTCCATAAAATTAGAGTATAAAAATAAGGAAACAGTCTTGGCATTCCAAATTCTTGTTACACTACTCCAATTAACACCGCAAGCCATTAGTGATTGGTAACATAAAGAAGAAGATGTGCTACAAAGTGAAAAAGATAATACAAACACTCAAGCTTTATTCCCACTAGATGGGTCAGCTATATAAACACTATGCCACCATTGCAATCTATCATATATTACATTTTCATACATAACCAAAATCTCATAAACTTTATATCCACAAAATAGAATATGGATCACCGCATCAAATGCACCCTTTACCAAATTTGGGAATGCAAGTGATTTTCCAAAGTAGTAGCTAACATTGCACCCTCAATTGCTCATAAAACCTCTTGATGAACTCCTCAGCCCTATGACCAACTATGCCATCTACTTCATCACTTTCATCCTCAAAAGAATTAATTTGAAATCCTCACTCCAGAAGGAGACATGACCGAGTTGTATTTTTGGCTAGCAGCCTTATCTGAGGTACAATACAATTTAAACACATAATTTGGTGTTTTGGGGACAAAAGCTACTTCTCTAGGCAACTCAAAATTGGGCTCTTCTATAACTTTAGGTAGATTAAGGTAGGGAAAATAGCGGTTTTTCTTGTTTAGCATGTAGAAATAAACCAGGTTCGGGCTTTTACTACAAGAGAATTCATATTCACGGGGCATTGAGATCAATCGGATTCCGGTGTTTGGGATAAGGAAGGAAACTGAGACTGTTAGGAGGTCTATTTACTCTCTCCTTAACAAGTCCCTTTCTAATTGTATTCAAAAACAACTTCAACAACTTCCTTAGCCTTTTTACTATAGAACCCATGGTAGATTCAAATTCCATGGCAAAAAGGAAAATTTTGTTAAAAAGAAAAGGAAAAATCGACACCCTTTTGATAATAATGGAAGAGATATTTGAATCTTATAGAAGATTATACTTGTAAATAGAGATAAATGCTATGAGATACCATGGAGATCAAGGGATAAGCTGTAAATCCTGTCTAGTTACTAGTTTGAACTCTAATCTAAATTCAAGTGTTTTAGATGATACCATGAGTCGATAAGGTTAGATAAGATAAAATTTTTATAAAATTTAAAAATCGAATATAGTATCAATCGTAAAAACCCTAGAAATTGATCAAAACCTAAATTGCATATAAAACTCTAAATTCGATGTACGTGAGAATATTCGAAATTGAACTCGAACTTGAACTTGAACTTGAACTTGATCAAAATCTTAAAACTATAACTTTAAGTTTATAAAATAAATAAATATCACTTAATAGTGATATAATCATAGTCGATTACAATCATCGACTAAATCGCGTAAATTTTTTAATGAAAATGTTAAAATAACTCGTAAAAATTATTACTGTAATGGGTGCCAATTAAATTGATAAATTTTTATAAAATTATAAAATTAATTTATAAATTTTATTTTTATGTTTAGAAAAATTATATATAATTATTTCTATTTTCCTTTTTCTTCCATTTTCCTTATTTTCTTTTCTTTCTTTTTTCCTTCTTCTATTTTTCCTTCTTGCTTTACGCTGCAATCTCTGGAAAAAAATCAATAGCCCATATACATAATTCTAAATTGCAAGTGTCATATAATTAAAGGACAGAGGACAAAATAATAAAGTAAATGTCCTTTCCTAATTAATGCCTAATCTAAGTGGATGAGCTTCTTTCTTTTCTAATTTATTTGTTGCATTTCTTGTTAGAATCATTCATGTCTGAAAGTTCAAAACCAGAAAAAAAAAAAAAAAAAACTAAAGCTAACACACACAACAAAGAAAATGAAGCAAAGAAAAAAAAAGAAGGAAAAACAAGAACTAAGAAGGAGAAGAAAAAGAAGAAAGCTAAGGAAATGATCAAATATACTACTAAGATATTTAGGTAAGTTAATTATTTATTTTGTACATATATGTATTCTATGCTATGTATTTTGTTTATTTATTTAATTACATGTACATATATGTATACATGAGTAGATAAATATATATGTGTATTATGTATTATCTTCGTTTATGTATATATACATGTATTAAGTATGTATTTTTATTTATGTATATACATATGTATTTAGGAGTGGGTATATATGATATATGTATATAAGTATAAATAGTAGTACATATAATATGTAATTTTTTCTACACATGTATTCTTGTACCTATGTATGCGTATGTATAATATATGTATGGATGATTAGTATTTTGTATATGATATATGTAGTTATACATGTACAGTATATATAGGTATAATAAATATTTCCTTTATATATATTTAGTATTTTACTCAATTAATTATGTATATATGCGTAAATATATGTGTATATGTACATAGTATTTGCTTTAGTATTTAATATGTATATACATGTATTATATAATTCCTTATATATATATATGTGTGTGTGTGTGTACATATGTCTACATACCTATTTTGTATTTTCTCTCTATATATATGTGTATGTGTATAATAATATATATACATATGTATATTATACTTAGTATGTTTAATTTATAAAATTTATGTATATATAAGTAATCATTAATTTTAATAAAGTATATACATGTATACGTATAAAATATGTACATATACTTAATAATTTCCAAGTATACGAAATTTTTATATATAATTATGTATATATATGTACTGACATGAATATGTATATATACATATTATTGATAATATTTGTATTTTAATATATATATATACATATATAGTACAACTGTATATATACATAAGTATGTAAAGTATAAATAAGTATATAATATACTTATGCATAATGTATAAATAAGGATAGAATAATTTAATTAATAACCTATAGTATACGAATAAATGTATGTATATAAATAGTAACACATACGTAAAAAAACAAGTATACTTAAATAGTGTATACAATATACTATAATAATAATTTAATAAATAACGTGAGGTAATATATATATATATAAGAATATCGTAATTTGGAGAAAAAATTTAATAATTAAGTAAATTAGAAAGTTTAATAAAATAATATCATTAGTATTTATATATATAATTAAATCGTAAATATATTAAGAAAAAGCTTAAATTGATATTTTATATCTTTTTAAGTTAAAATAATGAATTTTATGATATTTTTATATCATAGTCTAAATTGCGAATAACAACGTCCAAAACGAACCTTATTATGAGAAAGTACGCTAAAAAACGATTGAAATGGATTGTAAGTTTATAAAGATCCAAACTAAATCAAAAAAGTTATACGTGATTTGATAAAAAGCTTGAATCGACGATTTTATATAAATAAATAACTAAGTTATGTAAAAAATACAAATTACGATACTAGTTTAGTTTTTAATTTTTAAACTTATTACTTTCTATATTTCTTATTCTCAAGTAATCTCAACTTCGGCCCTGAGCTGCTATCGGACTATTACGACTCTTGAGTTGATTATGACTGAGTGAGTTTTTTCTAATGATTCCATATTTGCTTGTGCTGATAGTGAATTTACTTTAAAGTATGATAATGTATTGATTGTTGTATAATAAATTTGATAGAAACTGATTGTCTGTGACTTTATTGATCACTAAATAATAAGATCTAATTTTATTCAACTTGAAAGAATTAAATCGAATCATGCATTGCATAACTAATTCCGATTATCACATCATATGGAGGTAGTGAGAGGCCATACTTAGGTTGATTATTTCTTGTTATAAATTTTATACGGTGTACACGTACGATATGATCTTATCCTAGCCTACGGGATCACTAGGCGTTGGAGGCATCAACTGCCTAGCTAAGGGTCGAGTTCAGAGGTCTCTGTTTAGGTGTGAGTGAGGGTTGCGTGAACCTACTTATAATCATACGTAGAACTCGATTTTGATTAAAACTAAGAATGAATATACCGTTACATTTTAAATATGAAATACAGACTTTCGTTATGATATAAGTTCTAGTATGATACTCAAATTTGACTGTGCCGATATATCTCCAACCCTAACTTCGGAGGGTATTAAATCTGAGTTGCATACAGTATCTGATCATCTGTATATATTTGTTTAGCATACTAATTGTCATGCATTCATTTGATTAAATTTAATTGATGTATAATTTGATTACTGTATGGTTAAAGGAATTATCTCATTAAGCTAGTTAGCTTATATTCTTGCTTAAACTCTTGTAGTCTTCTTCGCAGGCCGATCTATTTATGGAGTCGGGCTATCACATACCTGAGATTAGTTTTACAACACGGGGTTGATGTGGGAGAAAGAGATGATATGAGTGCACTTAAAATGCTATATCTAGTCTTAGAACTTTATTATGTAACGTTATATGTGGATAGTTTATAATATGAACTCTTATAATCTTTTTCTTTATAAATCGCTATATATATATATATATATATGTTTTATATTTTAATAATTTATTATTATTATCATAAAATGATTTTGTTTATATTTACGCAACTCTTGTTTGTTAGTTGTAGTTATAGTATTGTATATCATACAAGAGGTTATCGATTGATAGGAAAATCAATTTACAATTTTTTGTATAGTATACGGCGATTATCATTATTAGCTCTCTCGGATCGTGATATAAGCAATTTATAGCATTGGTGCAATGAGATTAGAAGCTTCTGGTGATTTTGGAATTGAATAAAAAATTTGGTAGATTGAAGAGATTTGGTTAGGAAAAACAGAGGAAAGAGAGAGAGGTGTTTGAGGAAAGCATCACAATTATATTCAAATCGATCATCATGTACGTAATATTTTATCCTACAATTTCCTATCAAGTTCTTGGCATAAACTATGAGTTATAGCTCACACGTATTAGTAACAGTAAAAACGGGAGTTATATTAAACGGAGAGTTAAGAGTAATAACAAAACATGAGACTTAAAAGAGCAAGCAATGCTCAATTGATGTTATAGCAAGTATGGGAAGAGTATGGCTAGAAGTGGTTCCGAATAAAGTGACAATGAGTAATCGTAATATTGTGAATTAACTGATGCAAATGGACCCATAGTTTCACTTTAATTTTGGGCCATATTTGCACAAATCTGGGGACACACTGAGGTACAATAAAGGTCATGTAAGGAATTGCTTATTATTATTTGGACGATCCAGGTATTGATAAGATATATAGATGTCCAACTTAAAGTTAAATAGTGTTATGCTCTAAAATACCACCTTAGCTATCGAAATACCATCCGGGGCTTATATGTAGGTTGTGATTAAACTTTCTTGTCATTGTGTGAATGTGTAGTAATGAAAATTCTACAACTACCATTTTACTAAGCCATGGGGATGGTTCGTATCTCTCAACAAACTGATTTTGCAAGTTAACATTACAATAGCATGAGATGAGTTAGGACTCTATGAATAAGAGCTACCTTATTCTAATCTAATTGGCACCGCCGCACAAGATTGATGACCCAGGTATATATTATGTATTCTTTCATAGGAATTCAGTTGTAGAATTATAGACACAATCCAGAGCTATTTTACGAAATTAAATTTCTTCTTATATCTTAGATATAGAAATTTACGTATTTATTATAAAAATTAATTAATATTACACAAATACCAATTATATTATATTAATTACATAAATAACATGGAAAAAGCGCATTATGTGATATGAACTTGTACAAAAACAAAACACAAAATTACTTCTACTTGGATTTGGACCTCCAACCTAACATACTATTATTAACACCTTTACCATTGTGCCAATTAATTTTCTTTATTGTATGTGCAACACAAATAATAAATAAGTTATTAAAATCATGTCTATTAAATGCGATTCAGTAATAGTATCTAATTTTTTAAATCGTAACTTGTAAATGCGATTTTCTTATAAATTTTAATATTATATTTTCAAAATATAATTTAGCATTAACAATTAATTTTATTTTCATAATTTCTTTTAAGAAGAATAGTAGACATGTATTGAACTCTTTAGAGTTAGAAATAAATAAGCTGCTACTACCTTTAGAAGGTCATGAGACCTCGGATCTTATAATCATCTTTGTATTGTGTAATTATATTCAATATAATAAGGTGCAATTAAAAAAATAAAGGAATATTTATAATTCTCTTTGGGGCGTTACGTATTATGTGTATAAATTAAATCTAATTGATTTGATGTTGTACGGGTTGATTCTCTTTTTTTTTTTACACAAATCTGAGTTAATCTTTTCAGTTTTATGACCAAACTTTTAAGTCCATCAATTTATTCCTCTAGTTTGACGTAGATTACATTATCAGTGTACCAAAACAGCGCACTTACAAGTATGGAAAAATGTTACAATACAAATATAAAACTGCCGTGAGCTTATTTATTAGCATATTTTTTTTATTGAAGAATTGATCGACATTAAATTCAGTAAAAATAATAATAATAGTAATATAAATGTAAAAGTAATGCCACAAACGAGCTACTTACCACATCCATTATCATTTTTGAAGTAGAAAATTACAGTATTTCTTGCATGGCTTCATTTGGAATGGACGCAACATGAAACGCGGACGAAAGAGGCAAGCAAACGAAAGAAAAATTACAATGAGATTTTACAATAATTCAAATAATAATAAATTTTTACACTGCATGACAAGTATGTGAAGACGTCTATAAAACATGTCTCATGTAACGATACACCTAGAGTTCTGTGGATGATAACAAGGGACTAACAGTTCATATTCACAAACTGAAAATCAGTGCAATTATTATTTGATTCTTCAAAATGAAGAAATCTAGTCGTGGCTTTTTCATTATCTCCTAGTACTGCACCCTTAATTGCTCATAAAATCGCTTTATGAATTCCTCGGCCTTGTGATCCACTTTGCCATATGCTTCATCACTCTCATCCTCAGATGGGCAATTGGAGTAATTGGAAATCCTCACACCAAAAGGCGACCTGATCGGGCTATGTTTATCGCCGTGATCCGGGGTGAAGAACTGTAAACTGAACTTGTATTCTGGGGTCTTTGGATTAGGGACAAATATTACATCTTCAAATACTCGGTCTTCCAGGACTTCAGGAAAACTGATGCAGGGAAAGAACTGATGCCTCCTTTTGGATCCATGGAAGTAGCCAGGAACTGGGGTATTGCTGCAAGAGAATTCATATTCGTATGCACCGCGATCGACTTGATTTGGGTATTTTGAACGCGAAAGGAAACTGAGATTGCTTGGAGATTTCCTGATCACCCTTCTTTTCTTCATGATGACAATTACGTGCAAGACCAATGTCTTGCTTGATACAAGTCCTTTCCTTATAAGGTTACAAGCAAACTTTAGCAGAATCCTAAGTCTTTCGCCTAGGACAGAACTTTTGGTAGATTGAAACTCCATTTCAAACAGAAACACCCCTTTATTTGTTATTACAATGCCATTTGAGTAAATATGAATTGTGTTAGATCAAGTTATAGCAATTTATAGCATTGGAGTGAGCTGAGATTGTCAAAAATAGTTAAGATTTGAGTAAAGAAGGTGAAGATATAAATTCATAGAAAAGGCTTTTATGAGAATGACATAGGAAGGAGGTAGCTATATCACTGGAAAGGGATCGCAATAATTTTCTAATGGACCCATTCATGCAATCTTGCAGCTACAATTTCCCTTGAAGTTCTTGTCATAAAACAAATTAGATTTCTCTCTCTAGTTGAAAATTTTCATGTTGGACAACATCTTCCAGCGTGAGTTCTGAGGAAAGAAGAAACATTCTTGTAATTTAATTTCACCTTCATACCGTACCCATTTTTAGAAATTCACGTTTTACCACTTCCTTTCCACTTTCAATTTAGGTTACAAATGCATTGATAAACTTCCATTCTTGTGATAGAATTAAAGAAATTTAAAATTTATTATGTGTATAAGTTTAGATATATATAGGGGTGAATCAATAGACATAACCTAACCATATAACTTAACACTAGATAGAGATTATTAATATTTAGTATTAGAGCCTGCCATATAACTGGTTATAAACAGCTTAGAACTTGTACATGTTCAAAATATCGGACATAACCTATGAAGTTCTTTATTTTATTAAATAAAGAGTTACTTTATATATATTTATACTTGAAATTATAGTGTACAATTAAAAAATTTATGATACACAAATTTCAAGAGTAATATTGGCTAAGATAAATTATGAATCCAAATATAACATACTTCAATAAGACGATTTCTGGGATAATTTTGCCAATGGTAATGTATTTTTAAGCCAAGTGCAAAAAGATGGCATCTACTTCAATTTTACAAAATGGTAATCTCTACTTTATTGGTGCAAATAGGCGACGAATATTATAGAAAGTGATCTATTTATGTTTTCTCATCGAAACTTGCTCGATAGAAAAATACTACATTCTTTTTGTACATGGATCAAAACATAAATCATCTCAGGTGCATTTATCTTCAAGTGTAATTATATTTATTTACCAATGTTTTATAATAATTTAGTAAGTACTCTGCAAAAAGTACAGAACTATTTACGGAGGGACATATAGTGTTATGATTAAAATATTAAACTTTTCTTAACTTTGTAATATTGTTATAATTTATAAGTTAATTATTTTATCATAAATATTGAATTATTTCCTCATTTTTAATGCTAAAATTTCTTTTTTCTTTAGTAAATTATTATTAATAATAGTAAGACTGTTATAATTTAGTAGTATAAAAATTGACCTTTTATTAAGATGGATTAATTTCAATTCTTTGATCGCTAAAATTGCAGTATCATAATTGGGAAAGGAAGAATTACTGCCAATATTTAATAATTATTTTCTTTCATCATTTTCTACTGCAAAATGCTAGTAGTTGATTGTATTACTATGGACACCATCTTCATTCACCGCAGGTGTAAAAGCTTTTTAAAATTGAAAATGTTGTCTGATGAAATATTAAATAATCCTCCATTCGTGAAAACTTCTACTTCGTTCATTCACCGCAGGTGTTAAAGCTTTTTAAAATTGAAAATGTTGTCTGATGAAATATTAAATAATCCTCCATTCGTGAAAACTTCTACTTCATTGACAACTTGACGTCAAATGGGAGGAAATTTCAAAGCAAAATAAATTATTTCAAAAATCAACGTCTGAATTTCAAGTGCTCCAAAAGTAATCTAAGCCTTGCGTGAGATTTTGATGAACGGCACGAGGGAGTGGGACCTTTGGTCGGCTGCAGGTTTTCTTTTTCCGATACCTAAGCAACATGCGGTCATATTTTGGTTGTCGACCACGTTTTATGATTTTAAGCTTCTGCGAAATTCACCCCTAATCATATTACTCTTATTAATGATTAGTCTAATACCGACCAACAACAATTCATGATGGTTTTAAAAAAGAGAGATAATATAAATTGCAAATATACGTTAAAGTATCTTGGTTGCATAAAAGTTATGAGATTGATCACAAAAAATATCTTTTATCCAATGTATGATATACAATTTTGCCTTAATTACTAAAAAAAAAAAAAAAAGAGGTCTCAAGTGATACAATGTTCAAAATTTGTTTAATTTAAAATACTGTACAAAAGTTTACTTTATTAAAAAAAAAAAAAGTTCTTTTTTGCTTTTTAAACGTTAGAAATACCCTCTCATAAAGCAAAGCCCCCTTTTATAAAAAAAAAAGGACAAAATTATTTTAGTTTATAATATAAATAATTATTTTCTAATTACTACAAATTTATGGCTTCTAATTTAATATTGTATGTAATTTTTTTTAATTATATGAATTCAATAATCTATTCAAATTATACTTTATAAATAATTTTAAATAATATAAATTTGTAATTAAATATATATTAAACAATATTGAGCATATAAATATCAACACACATAGTACTAATTTGTGTCCAGTATAAATATTAACACACAATAACAAGTCTAATATTAATTTGTGTCCAATATTTTGTAAACCAAACATGGTATTATAATATTGTCCTATCTTGTACTATTTATACTTGTACTATTTAACTTCGTTTCTTATGTCCTATTCTAGTAATTAAACACTGTACAATACAAATATCAATTAGATCTTAAAACTTATCAAACAAATACACACACTTCTTAAATTGTTAACAAAACCTCAAAACTCGCTTAAAAATGACTATAGATAAACTTGTTCATTGGGCCTAATCAATCCAAAACTATTGGTTCATGGGTTAGCTCAAGGCAGAATCGTAACCACTCCGGCTAGTCATGTTTCTTAGTTGATTTATTGGCTCTTAAACTGGAATTTTGGTTTTTTTTTTTTTTTTTAAATTTACTAATTACATTAATAATTTCTAATTTTTTTATATTGATTTTCAACTTGATGTGGTTCCAACTTTTGTGTTTTTTCCCCCAAACGTAGCTTTGTTTCTCTCTCTCTCTCTCTTTTTTTTTAAATTTTACTAATTACATTAATAATTTCTAATTTTGTTATTAATTTCCTACTTGAAGTGGTTCTAACTTTAATGTTTTTTTCCCCCAAACGTAGCTTTGTTTCTCTCTCTCTCTTTTTTTTTTTTAAATTTTACTAATTACATTAATAATTTTTAATCTTTTATTAATTTCTAACTTGACATGATTTCAACTTTTGTGTTTTTTTTTCTTTAACTTAGCCTCCTTTCTCTCTCTCTCTCTCTCTTTTAAAATTTTACTAATTACATTAATAATTTATAATTTTCTATTAATTTCCAACTTAATATGGTTTTAACTTGATATGTTTTTTTCTACAACATAGCCTCATCTCTCTCTCTCTCTTTAAATTTTACTAATTACATTAATAATTTCTATTTTTTAATTTGATGTGGTTCCGACTTTTATATTTTTTCCCCAATGTAGCCTCCTTTCTCTCTCTCTCTCTCTCTCTTTTAAATTTTATTAATGACATTGTTAAATTTTAATTTTTATTAATTTCTTACTCGATGTGGTTCTAACTCCCCTACCCTACCCCGCAAATGTAGCCTCATTTCTCTCTTTCTCTCTCTCTCTTTTTATGTTTTGGGGAGGAGGGAGAGGAACTGATCGGTTTAATGGTGGGTCAATTCATTAATTCAATTGGCCTTTACAGTTAAATTGCTTGGGTGCTTGTGACTTAATGGTTCAAAGGTCGATTTACGGTTCAAATTATGAAACTATACTAGGTGCATCCATAGGTTATAGTCAATTGATGCACTGATTTCATCCTCGCCTCCAAAACAAATAATCATATCTAAGGTTGTTATAGTTATTGGTTTCTTAAAAATCATAGGCCCATGGAGTAGACAATCTTAACCATGTGTAAGCTACGATACCTAACAATAAAAGACCGAGTAAAGTACACAAAAATGTTGAACCACATGCATGCCATACAAATCATACTAATGCATATGTAATTTTAAGCAAGATATATAGGTCCAATTAGTATCAGTCTAGGTGGGGGATAATAAGCACACATAACCCAGCTGCTTGGGACAAAATCGAATTTATCGGATCTCGTGATCTTAATATTTTAAATCTTAATAATGACACCATAGACATTGTCTTTCTAAGTTCATTAACTATACAGTTATCAATAACCTAATCAATTGCTATTGTGATTGGTAGATTCAGTCTATCCTAGATTCCTAGCCTATATAATTCTTGTAGAGGGTTAAAAATTTCCATATTAATTATTGAGTTAAGCCTATTAATTTAGGTCTAACTTCTTGGGCTAAATAGTAGGCTTAAGGAGTTTGGTTATATTTAGGATGATTTAAGGAAAATTGGCTGAATGGGCTCGAAATAGGGATCATTAGACCGATACAGTCACATCAAACATTTTTGGGGTAAACTCATACACCTATAAGGAAGGGTATTGGCCTTGAGCCTATTAGCTAACTCATTTAAGATAACCATGAATTAAGTAAGCTTCATTTCATCCATATCCATTGATCATTGAGATAATCTAATGGATGCTATTTTGTCCAAGAGCCTATAAATACCTAGTCATTCCCCTTCATTTGCAAATCTTAGAGAGAGAACGGAGAAACAACATTACTTTATAAGGACTCAGCTCTCTAAGATCAAACGTACAATTTAAGTAAAGAATTGATCTCATTTGCTTAAGTTATAATGTGAACGCTTGAGATCCCTTAAGCTACCTTATTTGTTACTTATGTATTTAAAACACCAGGATTGCCTGTTCTTCTTCCTTACCTCATTCTCTCCTAATCATTGTGTCATTCTCACTTCGCTTATCTAAAGCCATGTGTAGCACATGACTTACACAGCATGCACATGACTACTTTAGTGAGACTTTATATCTACATTTTGGTGGCTCCCTGAAGTTGCAGGGACGCAACAGTTTCGTCGTGTAAACTAACTTATAATAGAAACTGACTTTATAGTGTCTATTATAGATACAATCTACATAAGGTGTCAACGACTTCTCGCTATGAAGTAAATAGTTCATTAAGAATTTAGCTAAAATTTACAATAAAGATTAAATCCTTAAACCATATATATATAATTACATTCACATTATTGTAGAATTCTTAGGAGATTTTACATCATAACATAACATTAAGCTAATTTACATATCATATATCAGTTCTTCATTTTAAAGATACTAGTAAGACCTTAAATAAAACTTGATGATTAACCCATTGATTCTTCCTTCCTAAAGCTTCAAAAGAGAACTAACTTTCAGATAGTTGAACGCGATATAATAGTAAAAATAATAAGAACTTAGGACCTGCAAAAGAATCTATGCAGTTATAAGTGAATACAGCTCAGTAAGTTGAATTAGAAACTCATGAATCTATACAAGCACGATCAAGGTTATAAAGCAATTATTTTCATGAAATGTAACAAGCATGTGCCATTATATAATGTAATCCGGTCCGTTATGAAATCAAAGTAATTTCATTCGCTTCAATTTGGGTTGAGGAGTTTCTGTTAATGCAACAGCTCACAACCAAACCCAGGTTTATGCAATAGAGACACCGCTCCCTCTAAGACTATCCTTCGAATGAATGCCCTTATCCTCACCGCGACTACCTTTCTTGTTACTTAGTTTGGCTAAGGATGAGGAAAAAAATATTTTGCTATCTATTGTTATCTTTTTTTAAGGTGTTGGTATTTAGTTGGAAAATCCTAATGATCCCCTAATGGGTTGCAATGCATGATAAATTATGGTATTTAGGTCGATGAGAATTAAGTTCGATTTAGGGTGTTTAGACAATTCTACAACACAGATTTCAATGCCAATCAAATACGCAAGTACATGCATAAAACTACTTACAGTCACAATCGTACACAATCCTAAGTCTTTGAGTATTCTAAAATAGTACTCCAAATACGGTGCAGTATTAAACCCAACTTACCTAAAATCCTCAGTCACTTAGTTAATCAGTTACAGGTTAGATCGTCTCCTTGTATCCTATAATATAAATATACTTTTTAGTATTTATACTTTAATGATACATATTCTAGGTTTTGATTTAACTTAATTCTCCTTATATACCTATTATTTACTAATGATTCATTCTACATTAGTTAGGGGTTCGGTTTCCGAATTTGATTTCAGTTCAGGCTCTAAATCGGTTCTAACTACGAGTAAATCCTAAAATACGTTTTGATCCCTAATGTGACATTAATCACATCAAGCTTGAGTATCCTAATATCATGTTAGGTTTTAATTTGGTATTCTAACCCACTCGATACTCTCTAATCCTGATTAATGTATCGAGTTTACTTTCGATGTGAGAAAATTTTATATTTTTCTTATAATTATCTAAAATTAAGTTTTGTACCAGATTTAATACATGTAAATATTATCCTTATATTTCCCAATTTAACCCAATATTTTATAATTGTCATAGTTCCAATTATACATATTATCAATTAATCCATATTTATTACATAATTCACATGTTAATTGCATTTAATACTACAAATGCTATGATTATGTTACCACATCAAAAATTAACATCCCTAAACATCTAACTATCCCTTTAAATCAGTAATTAGTCATTTAATCAATTAATTAGTCCAAAATTATACATTTTCTCATCATTTTAGGACTAAAATATTACTTAAAAATTTTGAAAATTAATTTTTGAAAAAGAGCTTTGTAGCGCCATTTTATATCACTTAAGTAATCTATAGAAAAAATTTGAGCTCAAAACTACACTCCTAAGTCTATTTATTTTTAATTCTAAATACGCTCGGTTTTGCTTAATTTCTTAAGCACCCTATATTTACAGATGTAATTAAACTTAAATTACTATTTTCCCTTAAATCTACATATAATAAAACATTAGAATAATAAAATTCATAACTTTCTGGAATGAATTCATAATTTTAATAAATTTTTGCAAAATCGAATGAATATGAGGACTCACTTGGTTCTTGAGTTTCTGGCCACCAACACTGGTTCAAGGTGTGTCAACCGGTCCAGGCGGTCCAATTGGAGGGGGTTGGTGGTGGTGGCGGCTTTGTGGGTTCGGCTTACTTGCTTATAGTGCACAAATTTGTGTAATTTTTTTGAAACTTTAATTTTTTTTTCTCAATTTTCAATGCTCTCCAATTTTTTTCCACTTCAAACAGACCAAATGAGCTTAAGTAATTTTCTTGCTATTTATAGAGGTGTAAAACAAATCTTATGCATTAATTAGATAAGACTAGGCTTATATTTTTTTGCACTTTGCCTTTTAAGTATTTGATTTTAATTGGCCAAAATTTTTTTCTTCATTCCTAACTCACGAGCCAATTCTGGATTTTTCTCACTTCCTTGATATTTTTTTTCTAATATTTTTAATTTTTTTTATGATTTTCTTTAATTATTTAACAATTTTCTAGTAATTTTTTAGGTATTTTAGGTAATTTCGCGTATTTTTACTTATACATAAATACATATAAAGTATAAGTAAATACTCTTAAATATTATTTAGGTGATTTTATGATTTTTAGTATGCATATAATTTATCTTTAACGATTCTTTAGTTATCGGAATGCATTTTACGCATTTCCAATAATTAACGAGTAATATACTTAAAATTTAAAAATTTTATATTTTCTTATTTTATTATTCATTTTCTTAAATTCAAACTTATGATGTTACTTTTACTAATATTTCTAGCTTTATTTTATAATTTAGGCTCAATTAAATCCTTTAGCCAATCGCTCTAAATTTTATGTACTAAGTTTGATCCTACAAATACCTAACTTATATTTAAGGCTTATATTATGTAAGTCCTAAATTCATACTGTTCAATGGTAAGAAGAGAAGTGCCAATAAATACTTCCTAAAATTTATTGAAATGGAGCCCTATGGTTTCGATGATGATCTAAAGCTTAGAGAGTTCTATAAGTCATTGATGGAGAAAGCATAAACCTAGTATGTTAACATTCCTTCAGGTCAATTGATTCTTGAGGGACTATGTGTAAGCTCTTTTTAAAGAAATTTTTCTCTACTCAAGAATGGATAACAATTACAAACATAAGAAGAACACAACAAAACTTGAAAGAGGATTTGATGGATTTTATAGAGAGTTTTAGAGAATGTACCTTAGACATTCAAGACCTTTGTGATGAAAGAGAGTTGGTGAAGATTTGCATCTAAGGCATGTTCTTTGAGTATATTGTAAATTGGAGAACCTCTCCTCATGTTTTTTCGTTGCACTTATTGAGAATGCATGAAGGATAAACAACTTTGTTACGAGGTAACGGGAGGAAAGTAGCAAGCTCAATAAATAAGCAGTATTCATATCCTTGACTGGTAATGAGGACTTTAATGCTTGTAAGAGACTTAAGAAAGATGCAGAAGTTCCTTCGTTTCCATGCCTAATGAGCAAGGTACATGCTATCCTTGATCATTGGTTGTAGGATGAAGCTATTAAGTTACTAAGAGTTGAGTATCAACCTACAGAGAACAAAAGAAGAAATCCCAAGTATTGTTGATTTTATAGAATAGTAAATCATCCCATTAGGGATTGTTAAAGCTTAAGAAAGACTTTCCATGAAAGAATTCAAAACGGGGAGCTTGTTATTGAAGATAATAACATTCGCAACAACTTGCTCCTAAGTTATGGAACCCATGTGGTAGCACATGAGTGTTCTAAAAGCGATTAGTGATTTGTTAGGCATGAAGAAAAGGGGTTCAAGCTTTGGCATTACTTTTGTAAATAAAGAACGAATTTCGCTACTCAATAATAAAACCCTTATTATCTTAGTCATTGTGTTTTATATCCTACTTTCCTAAAGTTTAGGTAATACCTTGTCATCTTAGATTCCATGCCTTAAGCTTAGGCAAAGCCCTAGTATCTTCGCTTCTACACCTCAAGCCTAAGCAATGCCTTGGCATCTCGGCTTTCACTCCTCAAGCCTAGGCATTGCCTTAGCATCTCGGCTTTCACTCCTCAAGCCTAAGCAATGCCTTGGCATCTTGACTTCCATACTTCAAGCCCAAGTGATGCCCTGGCATCTTAGCTCACACACCTCAAGCCCAAGTAATGCCTTAGTATCTCGGCTGTTATGCCTTAAGCCTAAGTAATGCCTTAGCATCTTAACTTCCACACCTAAAGTTCAGGTGATGCCCCAGCATCTCAAATTTCACTCCTTAAGCCTAGGTGATACCCAAGCATCTCGGCTCTCACACTTTATGCCTAAGCAATGCCCTAGCATCTGAGCCTTTATGCCTTTAGCTCAAGTAAGGCCTTAGCATCTATCACTCATATAAGAACTATTGTTTAATTGAATTAGTGACGTAATAGTAGATCTTAGCCTGCTATGCTTCCATCTCACCTACGTGAAAACCATGGTTGAGTAAAAGTAGTGATGGTAATAAGGATCTTAGTCTTCTTTAAGAGAAACCATATGATATAGTTTTATAGTGATTCCATCCACTTACGCACCCACCCACGTTGTACCTTCCTAAGGAAGGAAAAAAGGGGATGAGGTAAAGGCATATCTTTTCTCTTAGTTTTGAATCAGAACATCGACATCATGATGCTGATCCTATGGTTTCGCTAAGGCTCACTATAGAATAAGCTTGCTGTATGTGAAGCTTATTGGGGCCTACCATACATGAGTCTTGTTGTGCTTAAGGTCTGCTAGGACCTACTTCATTCAAGGTCTACTGAGTGAGATGCTTATTATGCTTGAGGCCTACTGCACTTGAGGCTTTCTTGCTTAAGTCTTCTCCATGTAAAGCCTAATGTTCTTGAGGCCGGTTATGCTTAAAGCTTACTAAGACTTGTTGCACTCGAAGCTTGCTCGTAGAAGGTAGTTCCTTAAAAGAGGAACTACCTAGCCTACACTGATTCTTGAACAAGATATTGAGGTTGACTAGGGGAAATTAATTACGATACCATACCTACAAGAATAATAGAAGAAGTTAGGAAGACAAGACATACATGGTATTTAAAAAAATAAAAGATAAAAAGAATGATTAAAGTGGAGATCCAGGCAGTGGGAAAAGCCCACCATACTTGTAATGGTGTTGAATATTGAATATCTTTTCATGATATCTTTGGAAACTTTCGATACTTCATTGTAAAATGATGGTCCACCATACTTCCATTCCACTCGTATGTGGGAACCACAATCGAGTAGAAGTAGTAATAGCATGGATGACTCTAGTCTTCTTTAGAAGAGTCATTTACTCTAGCTTCTCTGTAATATATGCTACCTAATTATCTCATTCGGAGGATGGCTCCTTTAGGAATGTAAATTGAGTATTAAAGAGAAGTAGCTCTTTCTTTTCGTTTTTGAAGGGCAATATTGAATCTCCTTTGATGTTATCTCTAGAATTAGCACGAGGTTTGCACTTGATAAATTGGAGACCACCATTAGTACGAGGTATTGTGTGGGCTTCTTGGCACTTAGCTTTATCTCATAACATGTCTTCAAAAATAATCTCGTCTAGTTACTTGTCCTAAAGATACGGGACAAGTGACAGGCATTTATCTTGATGCACCAACAAGTCCGTTAGCTTCATTGCTTTCATGCTTTGACTTGGATCGTTCTTCATCTCTTTTCTTACTAGAGCACAAAGCTAATATTATATATGAGAAGAAAAGCAATAGGTCATTAGCTCCAAGTGTTAATAAGGACACCTAGTAGGATTAATTCTAAAATCCTACACATTAGTAGAATCCTCGATTCCTCTTGTCATTAGTAAGATTCTGTCAGTATAGTAGATTTGTTTGGCCTTTGTACTCAGGTAGTAAGCCTGCAAAATAAAACACTATGAGGGGTGCCAGGATATTGTTTAGTAACTCCAATACTTAAGTTAGTATTTGTGTGAAAGAGAGAACAAGAATGCTAAAAGCTCATAAAGATAGTATGAGTGCACAAAGAGTCAAGATGGATTACCGTTAGGTTGCTTCTGAGTATTTATAGAGGAAGGCTACTGAGAATCAAGAGAGCATGTGTAGCATGTTGATATGTCCGCATGACTTGGGTATTAGGAGTGTAGAGTCTGACGTGTTTCAGATTTATAGGGTTGTAGCAATTGACTGAGTCTTTAAGCTTTATCCACTTATCCATTAACTATTATGAGGCTATGAGGTCGGCCAGATTGTTTGGAAGAGTTAGCTTGTTAGGAGAGCTTATGCTGAGGTCGGCTAGTAGGATTGCTAAGTCAAGTGTCAGTAGATCAGGCTAGCCATGGTCCTAATCAGGTTGGCCCATGGTTCAAACAGGTTAGTATGGGCCTAAGGGATCTATGTTCAAAATATTCTATCAACACCTTTATATCAACAACTTGAGTATCCACTTATGATGGCATTGATGTCTTTTTATCAACCACTTCATATCAAATGTTTTACCGACAATAAGAGATGAATACCTAGTCCATGAAATATCCATTCGAATTCTTACCTTGGCATAAGCATAAATTGATAAGAAAATTGAAGTTAGATGAAAATTTTTTTGTTTAGTAATACAGACATAACTTGAGAAATGATAATATCCTTTTTACTTGAAACTAGCTAATATGTATAAATTTAAACTTCGAAGAAAATCTTATAATTTTACATGAAATAGTTAAATTAAACTTTAACCATTACTTAAAAGATCATATTCCTAACTCTATGAACCCAAAAAAAAAAAAAAAAAAAATTGGTCAATTATGGAGAAGCAATTGACTAAGTACTCTTTGTATACAAAGTGGCAAACTACTTTTGTGGTCTAATAAACCACTTTCCCCTAACTTCCATTTGGTTGACCAATATCTGGTTCAATTAACCACATTGCTAAGAAGGCCAACCGCTTTGTAGATTAGTTGACTACACCAATAAGATGTGGACCACTTTGGCCTTTTTTACTACATTTTGATCCCTTTTATTATGAACTTGACTTAGGGTACTCTCATTCATGTTCTTAATTTGGAAATTTGTTCCAAGACACTTCAAACTATCGTATGATCTCTAAAACATTAAGTAACTACAAAATTAATAACATCAACAACGAATTCTCCCCTAAATCAATAAAGACTTCTAGACAACTCTTCATAACTCCACAAATCCTTAAAATATAAAATTTAAAGAATAACTTGATAAACAACATTATCAACAACAACAACAAATAATGACTTAGAATGTAATTACATTCCTCTAATTCATCAACTTATGATCTTAAGTTGATAAGATATTTTTAAGCATAATTATTTTGTGAAAACTTTAATAAGAGTTATAGTACTAACCTTAAAGAGAAACAAAATGTAAATCAAGTAAGACACTGGTAGAAATACAATGAATTGTCTCCTTAAACAATAAAGTGACCTGGGCCAAGGAGTAAATCCAAGCACAAATTAGCATCATGTAGCACGATTAAAGAACTGATCTTCATGGGATTTTATTGATAAAACGAAGAAAAAGAAAGATATATCTAGGGTTTTTATATTTTACGTAATGGAACAAAAAATAAAATGAAAGGATATGGGAAATTATATATTAATCGATCAATTAATAATTGAACTAGGAATTATTGAATTCTATTTTGTTAAAATCATGAGAATAGAAATCAACAAACAATAAATAGACTACTTAATATATTCGCGAAATAATCTAATTATTACACAAAGAGATTTTAGGAGACATCCATCTTATTAAATCTACTCGTAACAACTAACGTTTGACAAACCCATAGAAGAAATAACAATATGATAACTGAACCAATCTATTTGTTATAATGGAGAATAGGTCCTTAAATACTAACACTATAAAACCCTAGCTAATGGTAATGTTATAAATAAGAGGAACTTCAAGTAAAATAAACTAAAATACATAAAAACATGTAAATAAATGTAGATACCCAATTTTTGCTCCTTGTAGTTTTAAGTTTTTTAAATAGGGTCTTAATTCTAAAATAAAAAAATTACAAAAATTAAAAAAAAAATAAAATGAAAATATGAAAAAATGATGAAAATACAAAAAAATTAGAAAAGAAAAATTATTATAAAAGATTATTTTATATTTTTAGGAAATGAATTATTATAGGGTCAATTAGTTTAGTTTTGGTCCTATTTAAATAGTTTTACAGAGTCACGTAGCTTAAGTACAGTTTAATTATAATAAATATTAAGTATTGGAGTATTGATATTATGTTAGTTTGAGGTCATAGATTTGAATCTCATTAGGCACATATATACCTTTTGTTTTGCGAAAATCAATTAAGCGTACAACACTTAAATTGGATTTGAATCGATATAAAAGATTCAAATCTAATTTAATTTTTATCAAATAAGATATGAATTAATATAAAAAAATCAAATTTAATTTGATTTTTATCAAATAAGATATGAATTAATATAAAAAAATCAAATATGAATCGATATAAAAGATTTGATTTCATATGGTTTAAAAGATTTGTTTCCTAGCTTTATATATTAATCGCGCAGATTAAAATAAAAAAGGAAGATAGACTCACCTAAAAAACTTCCTTTAGGCTAGTTCTTCATCCTAAACCCAACGACTTAATCTAGTCCACAAGTAATCAGACTTAATTCAACAGCTTTACAGCACCAACTGCGTATCCAATCATGCACGACAATAGTTTGCGTTATCGACCAATAAACAGCAGCAGCAGCAGCAGTCCTATACAAGCACAACATGTTGGCATACAACACTTGATTGAACGCCTGATCAGCCATACAACAGTCTAAGCCCATAGTAAGGCCTTCTACGGGCACATAGTCTACATCACTTGCCGATACTCATCCTCTGAACAGTAATGCCACCCACTGCACCGCACATCACGACCCGATCAGTCCAAGCTTTATGTAATTGCAGTTGATCAGCAACACCCCAACCAACATCTACTAGTAAGCATGTGACTAACACACGCTAGAATCACTGTCATGCAACCCACACTTGCCTGACTTTAACGATTGTACACCTCAAGCTTCACTTGCAATAGACCTGAAGTCAACAAGCCTAACCGCGTCGACAAGTCTGCAAGTTCACCATCCACAACTCCACCGAATCTTCGCACACTAATTGATCAGCAACACCAAAGATCAACTTCTTATTCCACATTGCAAATAGCCGACGATCAGCTCTCTCCATGACTGCACTGTATGTCCATTGTCCTTCACTACAGTGGACACCAAATTTAGCATCGAACTCCACGGATAGCATCCTCATTTACGGCAGTACGTCAAGCAACGACCAGATCTTTATGCAGCAGTGGAGCGACGACAAAGCTTCAATCTGTGTCTAAGCTTCATTGCTGTCGCTCCAGTCCATCCAACATCCAGCGCATTCACTCGACCGTAATTCCTCGCAACAATCGACACCTCGCAATGTCAATCGTCGCTCCGACATCGCACATAGCCACACGTGAATTTGCTTCTTTGAGCACAGCCACTGTTGATTGCAACTGCACAAAAGAATTCAACTTCGGTTTCTTTTCTTTTTCTTTTTTATTATTTATTCATTATTATATTATATTATAATTTTATTATATCCTTAGTGATTTAGCATAGTTTATGAATATAATAGTTTGGGATATTTCTTTTGGCATTAGTTTTCTTTATTATATAGATTAAATATTGATTTAAGTAAATGTTTATTTAATAGTAGTAATATGGATATAAATATAAATATATGTATTAGTTTAGGGATTGCTAGGATTGTTTTTTTTTTTTATGATTAGGTTTTGTTTAAGGATTCATCATATAAAAAGTCGTTTTTCTTTAAATAAAAAATAATGAAAAAAAAAACCGTTTTAAAAAGTAGAACTTTTAGAGATTTTTTTTTTTTAAATAAAATCACTCACAAGTTAGGATCCTCTTATATTTTATTTAAATGAACCAAATCAATTAAATCATAAATTTAGTTAGTTTTCAAAATCAACTCACACACTAAGGTTTTTGGAAAGAACTGTGATTGTCTAATCTCGATTAACGGGTACATAGACACTTTCAAGATAACGATAAAATATGTAGAAACTTAGGTTCTTTATTTCTTTTTGGTTTATTTATTTATTTGTTTTTTTTCTTCTTAAAAATGTGAAAAAGATAATTAAAAGAATAATCCTAATTTTGGTAAATAGGTAATGGTATCCATTAGGGTTTAATAGGTTAGCTCTCGAATTCGGAACTTTCTGGTTTTTTCATTTAAATTGAAATAAAAAACCGGTAGATAAATCGTAGTCAATCTACCCAATTGATTGTGATTTTTTTTCTTTTTTCTTGACTTTGGTCGGATGGTGATTCTAAAACTTCTTTTTTTTTTTTCTAAATAAAAAAATCGGGATTAATATTAAATGGGTTAGGATTTAGATTAATCGGAAAATGAGAAATCAAATTAAAATAAGGAAACCAAAAATTCAAGCTTGATAGTTTGACGACTCCATTGGAGAGGCTTAGAGGGCTAGCCATTAGAATTTACCAAAAATAGGATTATTTTTCAAAAAAAAAAAAAGATGAAAAAATAAAAATAAAAGAAAAAGAGCACTTAGGTATGTTATTTTGTTTATTTATTTGTTTATGTTATTCCCTTTTTACAAACTTTTTTTTGTTGCAATTTATTTAGGGGGTTTACTTTATTTTATTATTTTGTATCATAAATGCACGGTAGATATGATCAGAACCAGGCCGTCTAAGGACCTTTAGAGGAGGGCATTGTATAAGTTTTGGATGTTGTGAGACAACCACCTTCAAGGGTCGATCAAGCTACACCACTCAAGGTCATATGTGACCATAGAATCGTTGCTTCAAAACTCATGGTGGTTGTAAAACTTGAAGATTTTTAGAACTTACCCTTTTCATATATAAAAACCTTTTTTAAAAAATTTGTGGGAATCCATAATGTGGTAAACTTAAATAGATAAGGGCAGTTATCTATTGCAATATTTCCCTGTAAATATCCTGTATTAGTTCTATATAAAGTTTAGGATAGGCTAGATTAAGGTTAAGGGGCTTTTGAACAGATCATGTCCACCCACCTCATCAGTTTAAAAATCCACTTCAAATGTTGTTTCGACTTTTCAGCCTAGATAAACAAGAATTTATTAGGAACAATATTGGGCCCATTTTGTCCCTACAAAAGAGCCCTATCAATATTTCCCTAGTACGGGCCTTAGTATAGTTATGAGGGCCCAAATCTATCGCTTTTTGTTGGGACCCACATCAGCTGAGCCTAACCATTTTAAAGTAAATAAAAAATAAAAAATATATAATACAATAAAACAAAAAGAATCAAACCTATAAGTTAATTTTAGGTCGTTACCATTTTGTCTAGTATTCTACCAGCCAGAAATATTCATTTCTAATAAATAGATTAGCACTTTGTAAGTAGCCTTACTCATTCGAAATAAATTTGATTTAGATATTTTCTTTGTTTAGTTTTTATTCTTCATCTTTTAGAATTCCTTATTTGTAAATAGACCCTTAGTAGTGTTATTCTATATAAATTCTATAGGCTTATATATAGAATTCTAAGAAAGCAATCCTCCGTTTACAATTCCATCACTCAGTCTCAATAACATAAAAGCCCTAACTTTTCCTTTCTCTTTCTTTTTAAAAGAAAAAGAAAGAAGAAGAAGAAGTGGCTAACAGTTACAAATCCTTATGGGGCTTGAGACAAACACAATCACTTAGCCCATTAAAGTAGCTAACCTAAACACATCCACTTGGCCCAAGAAAGTAACCAACTAGAAGCAAAACCTTAGCACATCAAGATAGTTAAACCAACCCAAAATCTCTAATCCATCTAGTTCAATAATGAATTGAGTCAAAACATAAGACCATGAAAAACTATCTTGAGCTTGATCCTCGATACAAACAAAAAGGGAAATTCATTAGTCTCTTCTACTTTAAAGGTCGTTAATGCTGACCCATTTGAACTTTAAGGAACCAGACTCGAAACCACACATGAAAGCCTAGGAGCTTTAAGTCCTATGAATCTAGGGCAATTTAAGTGAGAGCACAAATGGTAAGGGGCATTTGTTCTTTGAAATTTCACAACTAGGGCATGGGAGTAAAGTCAATCATTACCCTAAGGTCAATTAATCCCCACATAAGGAATTGGTAACTTATGTTTAAAAGGTTTATAATGAAAAGAGGTGACCTATATCTTATACACTAACCCTTTAAACACTTTGAGAGATGAGAGACATCATGGTGAGGATATATTGGACTCATTCCTTAAAGGAGGACCATTTTGAACTTGATACGCAGACTGAAATGAAGTTAGACATTTATTTTCAAATCCCAAACATAATTATCTTTTGTTAACCCTGTTGAATCGATTTAGAATCCTTTCAAATGTAAACCCTGTCAAGAACCACCCCATAGTGGGGCAATTCGAAGGGAAGTGCCATTGATTAGGAGAAAAGGATAAAACTGATTTATGCTTACCTTAGTAACAATAATTTAAGGATAGCTTTTGTTTTCGATAAATTGTTCCCTTTGAAGAAGAGCTAACATTTTTCCAAATACTCCAAAGGCTACACATACCTTACCTAAGTCAATACACTTGAAACCCATGGATTTAGGGTCTTGAGCCATCTATAAACAAAAGACTTGACAAAAGTCATCATTACTTTTGAAAAAAAAAAGGAAGAAATAATGGGGCAAAGTTAGAAAGAAAGAAAAAAGGAAGAAAATAAAAGAATAAAAAAAAAAGAAAAAAGAAAAACCTGAAGAAAGAAAGAGGAAGAAAGGTCTAAACATCGGGCTTGAGAAAACCTCCAACCAAAAAAGGCCTAAAAGCCTAAGTTGCTTTAAAAACACAAGGCCTTGAATTGCATCACATTCTCAACTACAAACTAAAAACCTTATATTCATTTTAGAATCACACTCTAAGCCTACGTAAATCTTAAACACAATACCTTCTTACTAAAAGCTCTTATGATGATGATGAGTAATTTATCTTTAATAAAAATTATTTTTGAAACTGGGGTAAGCATACATCTAGTTTTTTCTAAGGGTTCTTGACTTATACACCCTGGTTGGATAAAAGTATTTATTTCAAAATGGGCCTTCCCATTAATCTCTTTTGAAACCATTGGACCAAAACCCTAATTCATAATGTGGAACCCAAAAAGACTTAACAGATTGGTCAAGGCGTATCACTTGTAAATTGAATTGTAATTTTTGGAATAGTAGTCAAGAGTGAAATCTAGATCGAGAGTATGTAAGGAAGTCTTCTTTGACTAAACTAATCATGAGTTGCCTTTTCCTTAGGAAGTTAATGTTCAAAATCTTAAGGCCTATCTAAGAAGCTTAATGTTAGGGATAGAAACTAAGGTGGATATGAGATACCGTACATGGTTATAGCGTTTGCTTTTTAAACAAGGATTTGTATCCATTAGCAAACTTTCAAAAAAATAAAGAGAGATAAAAGAAAGGAAAAGAAGGAGAGAAAGTAAAGACTTGTTACAAGTTTTTCCATCTATGTCGGCCATAGTGGCCAAATCTTCAGTTCATGTCATAAACAATTTTCACCAAATTCCTCCTTTTTAAATTTCTCAAATCAACAGCTTTTTGGAATCGGTCATGTCCTTGGGTCTTACTTTTTCCTTCAATTATCATATAGAGTTTTAGTAAGTTCATAGGGTACTTACCCTTTATCCATTTTCTTAAGGATTGAACCAGCTTATGGAGTGTTGTCCCCATCCATATCTTTAGAGTTCTAGCCAGCTTTAAGAGCATTTACCCATCAATAGGAGTGCTTACCCATCTCATCCAGTTTAAGGTTTTAGCTAGCTTAGGGAGTGCTTCTCTTGCCTTGGTTAGTCAGCTCATTGGGGCATGACAGAGTTTTTCTTGTTTTTTAGGGTTTTAGCAAGCTGTAGGAGCACTTACCCATCTCATTCAGTTTAGGGCCCTAGTTAGCTCAAGGAGCGCTTCGCCTGCCTTGGTTAGTCAACTTATTGGGGTACGACCAAGTTTTCTCATTATCAGTTTAGGGCCTTAGTCAGCTCAAGGAGCGCTTTGCTTGCCTTGGCTAGTCAACTCATTAGGATACAACCAAATTTTCTCAACTCATTTTAGGATCTTAGCCAGCTTTAAGAGTACTTTGCCCTCCTTAGTTAGTTAGCTCATTGGAGCACAACCAATTTTTCTTATCTTTAGGTTTTAGCCAACTTAAGGAGTGCTTTGACTGCTTTGGTTAGTTAGCTCATTATGATACAAACAAGTTTTCTCAATCATTTTTAGGGTCTTAGCTAGCTCTAGGAGTGCTTTGCCTGCCTTGGTTAGTTAGCTCATTGGAGCACGGCTAAGTTTTCTTATTTTTAGGTCTTAGCCAACTCAAGGAGAGCTTTGACCACCTTGGTTAGTTAGCTCATTAGGGCACGACCAAGTTTTCTCAATTTATTTTAGGGTCTTAGCTAGCTCTAGGAGTGCTTCGCCTGTCTTGGTTAGTTAGCTCATTGGAGCATGACCAAATTTTCTTATCTTTAGGTCTTAGCCAACTTAAGAAGCGTGCCTTGGTTAGTCAGTTCATTAAAGTACAACTAAGTTTTCTCAATCATCTTTAAGTTTCAGCCAGCTCAACGAGTGCTTTGACTGCCTTAGTTAATTAGCTTATTAGGGCATGACCAAGTTTTCTCAATTTATTTCAAGGTCTTAGCCAGCTCTAAGAACACTTTGTTTACCATAGTTAGTTAGCTTACTGGAGCACGACCAAGTTTTCTTATCTTTAGGTCTTAGCTAGCTCAAGGAGTATGCCTTGGTTAGTCAGCTCATTAAGGTACAACTAAGTTTTCTCGATCATCTTTAAGTTTTAGCCAGCTCAAGGAGCGCTTTGACGACCTTGTTTAGTTAGCTCATTAGGGTATGACCAAGTTTTCTCAATTTATTTTAGGGTTTTAGTTAGCTTTAGGAGTACTTTGCCTACCTTAGTTAGTTAGCTTATTGGAGCATGGCCAAGTTTTCTTGTAGGGTACGACTAAGTTTTCTCAATCATCTTTAGGTCTCAGCTAGCTTAAGGAGTACTTTGATCACCTTGGTTCGTTAGCTCATTAGGGCTTGACCAAGCTTTCTCCATTCATTTTATGGTTTTAGCCAGTTCAAGGAGCACTTTGACCACCTTAGTTAGTCAACTCATTTGGGCACGACTAGGTTTTTTTCTCATTATTTAGGATTTTAGTCAGCTCTAAGAGTG
Organism: Lumnitzera littorea; assembly: GCA_024138015.1. Lineage (NCBI taxonomy): Eukaryota > Viridiplantae > Streptophyta > Magnoliopsida > Myrtales > Combretaceae > Lumnitzera > Lumnitzera littorea. The sequence continues at coordinate 93,342,859 of JAMXBB010000010.1, forward strand.
CTTACCTATCTCATCCAGTTTATGGCCTTAGCCAGCTCAAGGAGCGCTTCTCCTATCTTGGTTAGTTAACTCATTAGGAAACAACCAAGTTTTCTTATTTTGAGGTTTTAGCCAGCTTAAAGAGTGCTTTGACTATCTTAGTTAGTCAGTTCGTTGGAGCACAACCAAGTTTTCTTATTTTTAGGTCTTAGTTGGCTTGAGGAGCACTTTGACCGCCTTGATTTGTTAGCTCATTAGGGCATGACCAAGCTTTCTCCATTCATTTTAGGGCCTTAGTCAGCTCAAGGAGTATTTTGCCTGCCTTGGTTAGTCAGCTCATTAGGGTACCACCAAGGTCTCATTATTCTCATCATTTTCATTAGGGTTTTTGCTAGCCTATAGGGCACTACCCTTACTATTCTTCGTTTTAAGCTTATCGTCATCAAATCTTCAACTAATTAGTCGTCACGTTCCTTAGGATAGAGTCATCTCAAGGTAAAAACGATATCTCTTTTATCTTTGTGGCAAAGTTTTACTCAAATTTTACTATAAAGAGGAATAGCTGCAAATACCTAATTTTTGTTCCTTGTAGTTTTAAGTTTTTTAAATAGGGTTCTAATTCCAAAATAAAAAAATTTAAAAATATAAATAAAATGAAAAAATTGAAAAATGATGAAAATACAAAAAAAATTAGAAAAGAAAAATTATTATAAAAGATTATTTTAGATTTTTAGGAAATGAATTATTTTAGGATTAATTAGTTTAGTTTTGGTCCGGTTCAAATAGTTTTAGAGAGTTACGTAGTTTAAGTACAATTTAATTGTATTAAATATTAAGGTATATGCCAATGGTCTAATGGACAAGCATTAGAGTATTGATATCACACTAACTTGAGGTCACAAGTTCGAATCTCACTAGGTACATATGTACTTTTTGTTTTGCGAAAATCGGTTGAGCGTACAACACTCAAATCGGATTTGAATCAATATAAAATATTTAAATCTAATTTGATTTTTGTCAAATCAGATATAAATTGATATAAAAGATTCAATTTCATATAGTTTAAAAGATTTGTTTTCTAACTTTATATATTAATCGCATGGATTAAAGGAGGATAGACTTGCTTAAAAAACTTCCTCTAAACTAGTTCTTCATCCTACACCCAATAAATTAATCTAGACCACAAGCAATCAGACTTCATTCTCCAAGCGCTGCAACAAGTACCATCAAGGCCTTCCATGCTCACAACACTTGATTTACGCCTGATCAGCCATACAATAGTCTACACCCACAGCAAGGCCTTCCATGCTCACGAAGTCCATATCACTTACCGATACTCATCCCCTGAACAGTAATGCCGCCCACTGCACTGCACATCATAACCCGATTAGTCCAAGCTTCACGCAACTGTAGCTGATCAACAACGCCCCAACCAACATCTACCAGTGAGCATGCGACCAACACACGTTGGAATCACTGTCACCCAGCCCACACACGCTTGACTTCATGATTGTACGCCTCAAGTTTCACTTACAATAGACTCGAAGTCAATAAGCCTAACCGCGTCGACCAGTCTGCAAGTTCACCATCCACAACTCCACCGAATCCTCACACACTAATTGATCAGCAACACCAAGGATCAGCTTCCTATTCCACGCTGCAAATAGCCGATGATCAGCTCTCCCCATGATCACACTGCATGTCCATTGTCCTTCACTGCAGTGGATACATCAAGCAATGACCAAATCTTCGTCCAGCAGTGGAGTAACGACAAAGCTCCAATTCACATCTAAGCTTTACTATTGTCGCTCCAGTCCATCTAACATCTAGCGCATTCACTCGACCGTAATTCCCCGCAGCAACTAACCCCTCACATCGTCAATTGCCACTCTGATACCGCACATAGCCACACGTGAATTTGCTTCTTCGAGCACAGCCACTATTGATCGCTGCTATGCAAAAAAATTCAGGTTCGGTTTCTTTTCTTTTTCTTTTTTATTATTTATTTATTTATTATATTATATTATATTATTATTTTATTAAATCCTTAGTGATTTAGCATAGTTTATGTATATAATACTTTAGGATATTTGTTTTGGCATTATTTTTCTTTATTATATAGATTAAGTATTGATTTAAGTAAATATTTATTTAATAGTAATAATATGGATATAAATATACATATATGTATTAGTTTAAGGATTGTTAGGATTGATTTTTTTTTTACAATTAGGTTTTGTTTAAGGATTCATCACATAGAAAGTCATTTTTTTAAATAAAAAATAATGAAAAAAAACCTCGTTTTAAAAAATAAGACTTTTAGAGAGTTTTTTTTTTTTAAATAAAATTACTCACAAGTTAGGATCTTCTAATATTTTGTTTAAATGAATCGAATCAATTAAATCATAAATTCGGTCAGTTTTCAAAATGAACCAACACAGTAAGATTTTTAGAAAGAACTACGATCGTCTGATCCCGGTTAACGGATATGTAGACACCTTCGGGATAATAATAAAATATATAGAAATTTAGGTTCTTTTTTTCTTTTTGGTTTTTTCATTTATTTATTTTCTTAAAAATGTAAAAAAGATAATTAGAAGAATAATCCTAATTTTAGTAAATAGATAGTGGTACTCGTTAGGGTTTAATAGATTAGCTCTCATATTTAAAACTCTCTGATTTTTCATTTAAATTGAAATCAAAGATTTGTAACTAAATCGTAATCAATCTACCCAATTGATTACGGTTTCTTTTTTTATTTTTTCCCAACTTCAGTCGGGTGACGACTCCAAAACTTTTTTTTAAATAAAAAAACCGGAATTTCCCAATTTTTTTAGTCGATGATTAATATTAAATGGGTTAAAATTTAGTATTAGTTGGAAAATGAAAAATCAAATTAAAATAAGGAAATCGAAAATTCAGGCTCGACAATAAAATATAACTAATTATAAAAGCATTTGAAGGAAAAAGTGAGACTTGAGTGGGTGTAGCATAGCTTCAATTAAGACACACAGTGTGTAGGTGCTCTCCATGGATCACATGATGTACATTGACCTTTTAGGATCGATATTTGGCATGAATTAGATAATTCATAATGTACATGGTTTATAACTTCCTATAAGTGAATACATGTGGTGTGTTTCAAAACATATGGTGTGTATTTCCTTTTAACTTGAATACATGGCATATAGTTGCATGTGTAGACACCTAATTTTTGCCCCTCTGAAGTCTTAATTTTTATTTTTACAAAAAGGATCCTAATTCAAAAAATCAAAAAACAAAAAAATTAATAAAAGATAAAAAGATAATAAAAATTAACAAATAATGAAAATAAAAAAAAAAGAAAAGGAAAAATCATAAAGATTTCATAGATTTTTAGGAAGTAATTTATATTAAGAATAATTAGTTTTAGTGTTAGTTTTAGTTTTAGTTTAGTTAAAAATTTTATTTTAGAGAATCGGATAGTTTAAATATAATTTAACGGTAATGAATGTCAAGATACAGGTCAACGGTTTAATGAATAAGCAATGGAGTATTTGGGTGGATTTAGTTGGAGGTCACGGGTTCCAGTTTCAGCAAGCACCTATGTTTTTATTTTTCTGTCTTTACAGAAGCAAAATTTAAAATCGAATTCATATTTAATCAAATCATATGAATATTAGTTGAATTAGATTTGAATTAAATTTGAATCTAATTTAATTAACGAATCAGATATAATTACATATGATATGATATGATTTGGTAAAACTATATAAGCACTTCACGTAGTCAGAAGAAAACAGAATAGAAAAGAACAGAGCCTCTGTAGAAACTAGCAACACGCCACAGCCCTTGCCGTGCTCCACGAACAGCACAACTCCAGTGAGTCCTCGACCGATCAACAAGTTCGTCGAATGTCGCTTGTCTTCGCATAGCTGTCGCCTATCCACTGTCGCAATTGGCACACATCATAGACACTTCACGCATACTGTTTATCATCCCAGCGATAGCAACAGCTCCAGTTACGCATGGTCATCACATGGCACAACGATCAGCCTTTACAGACTTCATAAATCTCCACATCCTGACAACGTGACTGAATCATAACTCACTACATAGCTACAGTTCGCCATATGCTGTCCATACAGCATTGATCTACACATAGATCAGTCTCTAGTGCAGCGGACGGTAGTGAAAACAGCAGCGCAGCGGACGACAGCGAAGACAGCAGCGCAGTGGACAGCAGTGAAAACAGCAGCGCAGCGGACGGCAGACGAACAGAACAGCAGCACAGCGGACGACAGCAAAGACAGCAGCACAACGGACAGCAGCGAAAACAGCAGCGCAGCGGACATCAGCGAATAGAACATCAGCGCAGCGGACAGCAGCAAAAATAGCAGCGCAGATGGACATCAGCGAACAAAACAGCAGCACAACGAACATCAACGAACAGAACAACGACACCAGACGGGCAACAGCAACACTAGGTGAACAACAACGCCAGGCGAACAGCAATATGTTCTGTACAACAATATCACAACACACGATTCTGCACTGACCATCACGTCTCCACGCTCGACGAACCAACACCAACACTTCACCGAACAGCCCAAGTCAGGTTCGGTTTTGATTATTTGATTTTATTTATTTATTTGACTCTTTATTTATCATTATAATTCCATTAGTTATTTAGTTAAGTTTATGACATGATAAGTAAATAGATATATGTGTATGTATTTATATGCTTAGGTATATTTTTAGCATTATGACTTCAGGATTTTCTTACTTAGAAAAATTTATTTTGTAAATAAATAAAAATAAAAAATAGAAATCCCATTTTAAAAAATAGGACTTTTAAAGAGTTTTTATAAAATAAGAATAAAAGACTTAGTGAATTAGGGCTCTTTTAGAGTTTTCTTTGAAAAACTAAATTAATAATAATGTGAACTCGGTCGGTTTTCAAAATTAAAATCAATCAACACACTAAAGATTTTTTTTTAAAGAACTACGATCATCTGATTCCGGCTAGCGGGTAAGTAGGCACCTTCGGGGTGTCGACAAAATATGTAAAAACTTAGCTTTTTTTTTTTTTTCTTCTTTTGATTTTATTTATTTATTTATTTTTAAATATTATAATTAGAAAAAATAATCCTAATTTTGGTAAATAAATAGTGGTACCCATTAAGGGTTTAATAGGTTAGCCTCCGAATTCGAAACCCTCTAGTTCTTCATTTAAAATTGAAATAAAAAACCGGTAGCCAAATCGTAATCAATCCACCCAATTGATTACGTTTTTTTTTTTTCTTCTTTTCCCGACTTTGGTCGGGTGGCGACTTCAAAAATTATTTTCAATAAAAAACTAGAATTTCTTAATTTCTTTAGCCGATGATTAATATTAAATGGGTTAAGGTTTAGTATTAATCAGGAAATGAGGAAATCAATTTTAAAAAATAGAAAATCAAAAAATCAGGCTCGACAGCATAGCTTCATCATATGTAGCAAAAATTTATGTATATGGCGTGTTGTCTCTTATATAAAGTTGTGTACATCTTTTATGGGACAATGTCCTCATCAAGCAAGGTTATACATATGTAAGTTAGAAATCTTGAATTACAAAATATCATAAGAAATTTAGACTATTTTTACCTTAAAGTTCATGGAAGAAACTATTCATTGACAATAGAGAGAGGGTTGTTTGCCCCATAAGAGAGAAGAGGGAGTGAACTTTGCTATTCCCTTTTCTTCTATAACTGAAGTTATTTTATACAGGAAATAGATAGGGTTAAAACTCTTATGTCCTATTATTGTATTGTTTAGAACTTTGCATATTAATGTATTATCCACTTTAGTACATTAGGCCTCAATTTTTTCCTTAGTGCCGCTATTCATTTCAAGGTCGCCCATCTTAAAAATTGCTGTTTATTGAGTATGCTTAATCTTGGAGTATACTATAGCACTTTGCCCTACTTAGCACTAACCTCCTCTACCTTTGATTGGTGAACTACTTTGGTATCGGTTCATAATGACTGAAACTTCATACATTGAAGTATTGTTTACTTTTTCACGGCTAGTGAACTATTTTAATACCACTTTATAATGATTAGAACACAATATATCAAAGTATTGTTTACTTTAGTATGATAAGTCTTGCACTTTTGTCCTTAGTGCACTTGGTTTCCAAGAGATCACTCATTTTGGAAGTGCCCCTAATTAAGTATGCTTGATTGTGTAGTTCTTACAAACTCTAATTTATTGTACCAAACAATACCTCAATGATTAGAGTTGCACCACTTTATATTTAAGAAATATCACAATTATAAAAATAAGGATAAAATGATCAATTTACCCTTGACTTTAAAATGAATAGTTTAGGCATTTCAATTCCCCTACAAAACAATTTTTTCTTGGTGGAAAAAGAAAGTTTGATTTACTATTATAATGGTCACAATTGTTTTTAGTATATAAGGTAACTTAGGATTGGGATTAAATATGCTTTAGCTTGAAATGTTTTAATGGAGATAGATGACTAATGTTATTAGACCTAGATTGAGAAGTTGATCCGAGAATGAGAAAGGTTAAGGGTCAAGAGGATGAAATTGAGGTTGGATGGAAATTGAAACTTGATTAGTAAGAAATCTAAATATAATTTATATTTATTTATAAAATAATAAAATTATCAACATTTTTTAGATTTGAAAGTTAAGAGCTTTTTTCTTTTTAAATTTTTTATTTTTCTTAAATTGACATGTATTTTCTTAATAAATTGGTGTATTGTCTAGAGATAAAACAAATAAAAGAGTACATTTCAACTTGGGAAATCGAGTTGGATACTATAGGAATCAGACTGAATCAGTCAAGTTAATGGGATTGAATTGGCTCCTAGTCAATAAGGGTGAGAGAGGTCAGTTGGACCGGTTTTATGATGGGATTTGGTCGAATAAAATTGGAACGAGAAGGTCAAGTTGAGTATGATAATAATGGAGACAACTGTATAGTGTTTACGAAGGTATTTGTCGAGAGGTTTCTAATCAATCGTTTTTGTAAATGTTTACATCCTAATTGATTTACTTATCTTATACAAGAGTTTTTGGTGAAAATGAGGGAGAGTGACGGTCCGTAAGGTATATCTTCCTTATAAAATTATTAGCGACCTCATAAGCCAATTCATGTGCACGAGTCAAAATGCGCACACACTCATAGCATCTACCCAACAGTAGGTTTAACAGCGAGTGTCGACGAACAACGATAGCGAGGAGGAAATATTTCGTGAATTATCCTCTGAAAACACTATTTGCAACCAATAATGTATTTAGTTTTTAAAGTCAGCATGGAAAAATATTACCGGTACAAATCAGTCGGTTGACGATTTCTTAATTATCTAATTGCTTGTTTTATTATTTCAACATCAAGTATTAAAAATATTAAAAAAATTTTAACACATGTTAGTAAAATAGTATATTTTTAAAAAAAATATTAATTATATTTTTATGTATTAAAATTTTATTGATATTTATATGTCACTAATCAATGTATATAAGTTAGTACTATTAAGGTTTTTCTCTTTTTATATTAGAAAAGATGGATCTATAAAGTAAAAAATAATAAAAAGCGAAACAAAAGAAAATGTATAAAATGGATATCTAATCTATTTAAGTTGAGAGAAAGTACGTACTTGGGATTTACACGAACTTTAAGGAGAGCCTTTTTTTTTTATTAAATTAAATTATTACAGAGCAACAAGGAAAGCCTTTTTTTTTTTTTAATTAAATTATTACAAAGCAACACAAGTAGACATCTAAAACATGTCTAGGTAGGATATCCGACCTTAAAATTCTGTGGATATTGAGAAACTTCATATTGACAAACTGGATACTTCAATTATTTAAACCCTCCACATACTAGCTTCTATTTGATACTTGAGATTCAAAGTTCAGCGATGAATTTTCATCATCTCCTAGTATTGCATCCTTAATTGATCATAGAAACTCTTAATGAACTCCTCAGCCTGGTGATCAACTTTGCCGTAAGCTTCATTACTCTCATCATCAGATGCACAATTGGAATAATTCGATATCCTCACCGTGGAAGACGGGGTACGATTGTCATAGCGATCCGGGGTGAGAAGATCCAAGTCGAACTTGTATTCTGGGGTGTTCGGATTGGGGACAAATATTACATCTCCAGGCAAGCCAAATACTTGGTCTTCCAAGACTTTAGGAAGGGTGAAGCAAAAGAAGAAATGGTGCTTCTTTTTGGATCCATGGGGATAACCTGGAATTGGGCTGTTGCTGCAAGAGAATTCGTATTCGTATATGCCATAATCAACCCGTTTTGGGTATTTCGAACGTGGAAGGAAACTGAGAGTGCTTGGAGATTTGCTAATTGGCCTTCTTTTCTTTATCACGACAATCATGTCCATGATCAATTTAATGTTGGAAGCAAGTCCCTTCCTGATGAGATAAAAAGCCAATTTCAGCAGTTTCCTCAGCCTTTTGCCTAGGACAGAAGTTTCTGGGGTTCGAAACTCCATCCTAACACAGAACTAATTAGGAAACTGATGTTTTTGTCTAGTGAACTTTACTTTCTAGATTGTTTTGTATTCATACTGCCATATGAACAACCAGGAAGATTAGTGTATTCGTTGAGAAGTGGAGGAGGTTGTGAGGTACAATGGATGTCAGACTGAAGCAATTTATAGCAATCGATGGAGTTTGCTCTGAATGCTTAAGGATGTTTTAAATTCAATAATAAAGAAAGACGAAGCAGTAAAGTAAATGAGGAAGGGCTTCGTGGGGAATGACAGAGGAAGGAGGTACGCTTTTGTCCCTTGAAAGCATCACAACAATTTTTTTACTGGACGTCTTCATGGAATCTTTCGCCTACAATTTCCTTTCAAGTTCTCGTTCCTCCAGATGCATAAGCTCAGTTCGGTGGTCATATGTTCATACAATGAATATTGGTTGTGACAGTGGTCAGAAGAATAATATTGAATTGGCAAAAAAAAAATTGAGTACGCGGTACATTATGCATAATTATTAATTATATTTAAACATGTGATAATATTGATAGTGGATTTTTAGGTAATTATTTACTATCATTTCACGTGTTTCGATCCGATTGATAATTATACACTTTATGTACTTACATGCAATCGTATCTCAAACATGATGTATTTGTTTTGCTAATAAACATTTTGGGATTTTTATTTGGGATTTGTTATAATCAAAATTTTATATTTATTTAATAGCATTACAATAATATCAATATATTGCAATTTTTAGTTTTTTTTTTTATTTTATTTTAGTAGTAAGTGGCACAATTTCAAGTGGCCACGACTATTAGCAATCACATGAACTACCATTGGTTAGTAAGAAAATGATTTCTTCCTTTTAAAATGAAAATCATATCCCCTATTTTTTTATGACGTTTATATAATAATTAATTAATAACATTAACCATTGGTTGTGACCTTCGACTCCTATTTTCATATATGTCTAAAAGTTAGTAATAGCCGAAACCATTACTAAAATAACATTTTGCAATTTTGGAGCATTAATTATTATAAATATCGAAGAAAAGTTTTAAAAATATTTTCCTTGAAACAACCCATGATGTTATTCTAGTTTACCCATGAGGAATTTTCTTTCCATCATAACGTTTGTTAGCTCCTTACTACTACTTCAAGCAATTAGTTCGTTCTAAACTCTCGATGTGAATTTGGGGGAGATACACAAAAAGCAATATATGAAACCTAGACTAGAATTTATCAGAATATTAGATGGGGCGTCTATTAGACCTCAAAAAAATAGGTTGCGAAGACAAACTTGTAGATACTCTGTTTGCAGCATAAATATGAGTTTTGACTAATTCAAATAAAAGCTGGGAGAGAGACTTATTTATGGTTTAGAACCATTAACGAAACCACGAAAGACTGTTGATTGGAAATGTTGAAAATATTTTCTCTTTTTAGAAAAGGAAATTACTTTTATAGTTTTTTATTAACTTTTGTCATGATTGTTAACCACTCCACGAGAATCTGTCGATATTTCCGATTTAACCATAATCTATAACCATCCTTCCCATAACCTCTTGCCACGAGCTTTCCCCATTTTTCGAGATTGCTACAATAATATTTAATGATTCTAAACTATTAGTTATAACAATATCAAAGAAAAACATTTTAGTGTTTTTAAACAGAGTAAAGTCTTTCCCATTTTATGTCCATCATGTCAAAATTAGGATTCTACATAGATTCACTAGAGATTTAATAGAATCGTATTATATAATCAAATTGTCGAATCATAAGATTTTACAATATGTATAAATTTGCTTTTTGCAAATAGTAAACATCCATGCAATAGTAAATACAAAACTTAAAATGCATGGAAGAAATAAAGAAATTCATGGTAAATTCTATTTACAATATGAGTTTACTATAAATAACTAAACATAAATGATAAAACATTATGCAAATCCATAAAATATCAATAGAGTTGCAAAACTAATATAAATCATTGTCAAAACTATTATCTCTCTCATCACCATCATCATCACGAATGTCCTTAATAGTATTTCCACTAATTATATCTATACCATCTAAGTCTTTTGAAGTATCAATTTGTACTTCATCTTCAACAAAATCAATATCATTAAGTCGTGGTTATAGCATTGAAATGAAGGAAGAAGGGAAAGCTGAAAGTATGATTTTCTAAGTTGAATTATAAAAAAGAGGCTAAGAATGATGGGCTTGTTAAGTAGCAAAAATAATAGGCTAGTCTAAAAGCCCATCAAGTCAAAGTATCATATATTTCTATTTATTGTGTAGAATCAGGAGTAGAATCGGTAAAATCAGGAGTAGAATCAAGATTCTATTGATTTTAAAGATTCAAATTGAGAATCTATTGGATTTTGCTCAAAAAAGATTTTATATGGGTTTGAATTAGGAAGTAACTCACAAATTTGTAAAAACATAGAATCGTAGGAGTTAAATTGGGGTTTTGATAACCATGATATGCATTAGCTCCTTATTATTGTTCTTGTGATTAGTCAGTTCTAAACTCTCGGTATGTGAATAAGAGGTGATAAATAGAAAACAACAAAAGAAACCTAGACTAGAATATGTTAGGATTCTTGATGCGTAAAAATTTGAGGATATAGCTTCACATCACTTTAGAACTATACATAGATCATGGACCATGTATCATGAGGTTTAAAGTTATGGAGTTTGATCTAAATTTTGATAGTTATAGTAGAGTTATCCAAGTTGAGGTTCTTGTCATCTATAGGATTTAGTTGGTAAAGTGATGTGAATTTGGTCTTTGCACTCAAGTAAGAAGCTGGTAAAACAATGCATATTGAAGGGCATTGGGGTGTTATTTAACTTGGCTACTCTGATATTTAAGTTAGTATTTTGTGTAAGAAGAGAACAAAAATGCAAGAATGCTCAGAAGTAAGCTAAGAGTCTAAGTGGATTACCATTGTGATGTAGACCACTATTTATAGAGGAGGGTAGTTGAAAGTTAAATGATGCAGGGGGGGACTTTTGCACATTCGTACGTCATGGGTAGTAAGCCATTACAGTCCAAAGTGGTCTGGATTTATTGGATGGTGGCCATTGACTCAGGCTCCAAGTTTTATCCTCTTGTCTATTAGCTGTTATAGGGCTTTGTAGATGGGCAAGCCGTTAGTGGAGCTTAAGCTAAGCTTGACACTATGTGCAACAAGGTCTAGTGTTGATAAGTGGAGTTGGGCCATGAGCCTAATCAAGTCGGCTTGAGTTTAAGAGACCCATGTTCAAAATATCCTATTAGCAAGTCTAATTTACATTTTAAATAATTCAAAGCTAAGGGTTGGATTTATTGAAGGAAATTGTTAGTTAGATTAAATTTGTTGGAATGGATCCATACCGAATGCGTAGGAAATGATGGGTCAATGTCACAGTTTATACCTCAATTTTGTTACTTTTTGCAATTATACATTTGAAATTTTAACTTGTTTAATTATATACCTAATTAAAGGTTTAGTTGTTACGGTCTATACCTCAATTAACCCTAATTCATATTATTAGTCTATTTGACATAATTAGCCAGTGAGATGATTGCTTACAATCTTAAGAGGCTTGCTCGACCTCTCATAAATGGCTAATGGCTATCAACCACCCCTTATGAATCATCTACTATCATCTACAACCTTTTGAGGGTTACATGAACCCACTAAGGCTATAGGCAGCTAACCTTTTAGCAAATTGTGCTGACTAGACTAATGGTATGAGTTGGAGTTAATTGAGATGTAAATTGGAATAATTGAATTTTCAATTAGTGTATAATAAAACGAGTTAAAACTTCAAGTGTATAATTGTAAAAAGTAGCGAAGTTAAGGTGTATACGGTAACATTGCTTCAAAAATGATACAACATCTTGCCATCTTCTAACTTAACATTCACCAAGTAAACTAAATAAAACACTTTTAGACATTTAAAGTGTTCGACTTGCCTATTCGTAATTGTCCATCAACTTGTGTATAACTACTCTTTATTGAAGGTTCAAAACCCAACTTTTTCTTATTTTTAAAGTTACTTACTTATAAATTTAATTGAAATAAAAAAAATAACTGCATATAAAATTAAAGTTTTTTAAAAATCATATTACAACTATTAAAGGAATGGGAAATGAAACATAGACTGTATTAACGATAAAAAGATGGTGCTATGAGGATATACGTGAATGGAAAGACGGTTCCCTAAATTCACAAGCAAACCAAAGTTTGTTGTTTTTCTTAAAAGGTATCTCTACATCATTATCTAGTGTCAAGCATTAAATTATTTTAGACCTTTAAATGCAATTGACCCTATCATCTCAAGAACTTTGCTTGTACTTGTAAAAGAGATCACAGTAAGGAGGTGTCAAAGTATTGTCTAATGTGACCATTCTAATGCTTAAATTAATTGGATGTTTAGAGAATATAAGTGCTTGAGAGTAATAACTAGGCTTAAGTATATAAAGTATCGAGTAATTTACTGTTAGGTGATGGTTTCGTATTTATAGAAGAGTGATGCCAGTAGTTGGAAAGGAATTAGTAGGTAAACCCACATTTGTAAGTATTAGAGAGTAGAATTATAGTGTTTGACGTGTTCCATATATGTAGGAAATGGTTGTAGATCTGGTCTTTTAGCCATTAGAGGCCTTCTACAGTTGGGTAGGCTACGTTCTGGGCCTAAATCAAGGACAACTTGTCATAGGCTTCGAGTTATATTGAGGTTGAGACAGATTGAGAAGCTTATGTTCAAAAAGCCCTATCAATAGTGTAAACCCTAAAGCTAAGCCAAGTAACTATAGGTTTGAGCTTAAAATCCAAGGTTTAGGGCGATCGACTAAAGGATCCAATCAAACCCAAATTATAAACTATTTAGCAAAATACCAGTAAAAATGACCCTGTAAACTTAAATTTAAGAAAAAGAGTAGTAAAATAGGAGACTATAAAATTTTCAAATTTTAAGCATAATAACTGCTAATTACCGAAAAGGCAAAAAGTGTAATATAATAACTAATAAATTAGTAGAGATAGATTATATGTATACTAAAAATTTTAGAATGACCAAAATAATATTTAGGAATGTTCACGTGTACCCTACATGTATTTACGTGTAGATAAAAATACGCGTAATTGCTAAAATAGGCCGAAAATTAAGTAAATAATTAAAGAAAAATAAAAAATAATTATAAAAAAATCAGAAGAAGATAACTGCAACAAGATCAGGTCGTGGACTGAAAAGAAAAAAATTAACCAATAAGAATTTGACAAACTAAAAGCCTAAAATCAAGGAAATAGGCAAAATCCCATCAAATTAATGCACATTAATTACTATATTTGTCTATAAATAAGGAAAAAATTCTCAGAAGACATTTGGACAGTTTGTGATCTGAGAAAAATTGAAACACAAGAAAAATCGAGAGAAATTACAGAAAAAAAAGAAGAAAGAAAACTGTGTAGATTAGCAAGGTGAACTAAAACCACCACCCACCACCACCTGGGACCGAACCACCACCACCACCCGGGACCGAACCACCACCACCACCCTACACTAAGACCAGCGTCTGGACCGGCCGACAGCCTTGGACCGAGTTTGGACGGCCAGAAAGCTTTGAACCGGTTAGTCATTTATTCACCCCGATTTTTGTATAATTTTGTAAAATTAGTTATTTTGCCCAGAAAATTATGAAACTTGTTATTCTGAGGTTTTATTGTATGTAGATTTAGGGAAAAATATTGATTTAGTTTAATTATGTCTGGAAATATAGGGTTCTTAACAAATTGTTCAAAACCGAACATGATTAAACCGGAAATTAAATAGGCTTAGGGATGTAGTTTGGGGCTCAAAATTTTTCTGTAGGATTCTCATATGATGTAGAACAGTGCTATGAAGCCATTTTTTTTAAATTAATTTTCTAAAATTTTAAGTTAATTTTTAGCCCTAAAATGATGGTAAAATTGGGTGATTTAGGATTAATTAGGTGATTAGGATGTTAATTATTGATTTGGATCTTGATTAGATAATTAAGGAAGTTAATCTCTGCAGTGGAACCCTAATCCTAGCTTTTAGGTACTAATTATGGTTAATTAGGGAAATTAGGTAAAGAATATAAGAAATTAGGAATATGTGAAAATATAAATTACTAAATTTTAAAAAAATAAAGTTATTTAGATAATATTATAATTGAAATCAGAAAAATAATAAATCTGAATTAATATTTAATTTTAAGTAAATATCTTAAAATGTAAGATTTTTACACATCGGGAATAAATCCGATACCCCAATTAGGGTTAGCGTGTACCGAATAGTTTAGAATACCAAAATTTCGACCCAATAGAATATTTGGATACTCGAACATAAGGTGATTAATGTTACATTGGGATTCGAGCCTAATCACAACTTAGGAATAAAAACTAGAATCTAGTTTAGGAACCGAACCCCGAAATAGAATACAACGAATTATTAATACGTTGTAGGTATACATGAGGAAAATGAGTTACATTATAAATTAGAATAAGAATCCATAAAATATAAGTACTAAAAGAACCTATTTGTATTATAGGACACCCAGAAACAAATCAACTCGCAACTAGAGGATCGAGCGATTGAGCAAATTCAGGTAAGTTGGGTTATTGCTTATTGTAATAGAGTACTAGTTTTGTAGTGCTCGAAGACTTAGGCTTGTATATGCTTGTGATTGTAAGTAGTTTGCGCATGTGTTTGATGTATCTGAATTCGTGCTGGAATTTGTGCTGTGAATGATTTTTTGACTGATTTAATTAGTATGAACTTGTTTGGAAACCTTAACCGGAATTTAATTTTAATTGACCGTAATAACCGAAAATGTCATGCATTGCAACCCGTTAGGGGATCATAGGACTCTCCAACCAGATACCGACCCCTTCGAAAGGGATAGCGCAGGATTGCAAAATGGTCCCTTCTTCATCCTCAGTTGAACTAAGTGACAGGAGAGGAGGTCGCGGCGGGGGTGAAGTCAATGGTTCGAAGGTAGTCGCGGGAGGAGCGAGGTCTCCATTGCACAAGCCTGGGTTTGGTTGTGAGCTGCTGCATAACATGGAACTCCTCAACCCGGATCGGAGCGGGTGAAATTTCTCTGATTTCACAACGGACTGGACTACGTTGTGCGATGACACTTGATTGTTGCATTGCATGGAAATAATTGTTTGATAACCCTGTTTGTGCTTGTATGCATTCATGAGTCTCCAATTCAACTTATTGAGCTGTAGTTGCTCATACCCTTATAGATCCTTTTGCAGGTTCTGATTTGTAATCTCTTCAAGTACTATGCCGCCCTACAATTATCCAGAGGTTAGTTTTTTTTAAGCCAGGGGTGTGAGGATCAAGTTATTTAGCATAATGTGTAACTAGACTGACCTTGTAGTTAAAGGTTGAAGACTGTTAGTTATTCTGTAAATTAGCAGACTGTGATGATTTTGTAAATCTTCCTAGAAAGCTCTGTGGACTTATTTATATAATTATCTATGTTTAGTAGTAATTTGAGATAATTATCATATTTGTAGTATAATTATTAATCGAACTGTTTACTTCAAAGCGAGTGGTCGTCGACGCCTTGTGTAGATTATCTCTATGGTAGGAACTGTGAGGCCAGTTTCTATCATAGAATGGTTTACACGGCGGGACTGTTGCGACTTCGCGACTTCGCGACTTCGCGACTTCGGGGCGTAACAAATAGACCCTATATAGTTGAGTAGGTTGTAGAATATGTATTGGTATATGTCCATTCATCAATAGTAAAACCTCTATAATGTATCCTACTTGTCCAGTTTTTAACTGTTTAACTATTTTTTCACAAGTGCAAGTGCCCCCTATTCTATTCTATTAGAGATCATTAATTTATTTAACTAGTTTTAACAAATGTAGTATAAATCAGAGAAATTTAATTTAATTTACAACACATTTTTATACGCTTAACCATAGAAAATCTAGTTCAAATTTGTGGCGTTTTCACATTTTTAAAATGTTGCTTATTTAAATTCCTTATGTTTGCATTTATTGTTATCTATATTTATATCTATCTATATTATTTAAATGTGATAGATTTTGTGTAACCACCTTCCTTTTTTTTACACAAGATTTCATTAAATGCTCTTAAAATTTTATATAATTCAATACATAACAATAACTAGAGGGGATATTATAGTAATTTTCTGAATAACACTCTTTTAATCCCAATAGACCATGATCCTATCTCTATCTACTGATATTCCCTCAATTTTTACTAAAATAACTCTCTACTCGATATTCTCACTTTTTTTCATTCTTCATCAATGGAAATATTATAGTTGAAAATCTTATAGTAATATAATAAAGAAGTATTGAACATGTTATAATCGGGATACAATACAGTTGTGATAATTATAAAGACAAAAGAGAAAAATTGTATATTTATGAAAAAAGTGAGAGACAAGTTATTATATATTTATCTTTTTTATACACCCCTCATATGGGTGCATTTTACGCTAGTTTATCTTTTAAGTGCAACATGGACTCGTAATTCAAATTACATATTATTAAGTATGGATGACTAGATTAAAATAGGAAAAAATTTAGAGATTTCAATAAAAATGTAGTGACACTTGAATCCCTGTCAACTTATACAAAAATAAGATTTCAAATAAAATGTGGGTCAAATTACAAATATACCTTTTTTTATAATGTTTCTTGTGTGCTTAACCCCGTTTATGAATTTAGACTTTCAAATCGTCAAAAATGTGCTCTCACACCTTAATTTTCTTTTGTTGCCGATAAAATAACTAAAAATCTAATAAAATTGAATAGAAAGAAGAAGAAAGAGAAAACTCCCAGTTTGTTTTTCTATTTTAGTTGTTGAATATCTTTTATAATTAATTTGAACTTGAATTTAAATTCTTATTATTTTTATTGAGTGGAAAATGGTCATATAATGTAAGTGTTTAAAGCACTGTTCAAGATTTGTGATCTAAATATTTAATTTAAAAAAATTATGATTCTCAGGAGTTGCATTTGCAATTTTCTTTTTGTAAATTCTATGGTTGATTCTTATTAGAAATATTTGATATTTTGGCAGAGTAAATGTTTTGGCACTCAATCTAGCTAGTCTTTCAAACGGTGTACAATAAAATCTAAAAAGACCAAAGGAACGTGAAGTAAAAATTAATAATAGGTAGAATAAATACGATTATCTTGTTCGAACACCTACTTATTAGCAAAAATAAAAAATATTTCTCTTACAAGGCTTCTTTCTATGAAAGAACTTTCTCCTTGGTAGACACTAGAAGATGGAAACTAAAAATAACATGTAAATTGATCAAAGAAATCAATATTAAGGTTCAACGGCGACCAAGTTTTGAATAAACAGTAAGTCTGGAGCAGTCGGCCAGATTTGAGTTAATTATATGTCTCTCTAGGCTCTATGTTTCCTTGAAATTGCACAGACACGATGGTGAACTAACATAACGCACTCAAATAAAAAATTTCTTTTCCTACTTTTTTTTAGTATGAAAATTTGTGAAGATTTATCCTTTACTTTACTCATGGTTCTAGAACTTGATTTGTGCACATAATAGGGATCTAGTTCATTTTAACGTGATTTATCATTGCTTATGTATTAATTCTTGATAGGTGATTAGATTAGTTAAAGATAACAGATCTATACTCGTTTAAGAGATACTTTAGAGGAGAAAACTTTTTTTGTTTGCTTCTTATAAAGATCAATACCTTAATCACCTAAACAATTGATTCGGACAAAAAAAGAGCAGATATAATATTTTTTATTTTAAAATTTAGTTAAATAAGTATCTTTTATTTAAGATATGAAATCTTTTATTTTTTAGATTTATTATGATGTAGTTTCTTAAAATATTACGTCATATTATTATGCTTATAAATAAACAAATCCTGTAATCAATTAAGAGAGTGATTTGATATTGAATAAAGAAATTATTTTCTCAAGATTAGTATAATGCTTTTCCTCTTCACTAATAGTGTGAGGTTGTCATTTTCCTCATCGATGTTGTGTGACTATCAAATTCTTATCATGTGATGTGAGGCCATACAATTTACCAATGGTATGGGGCTGTTAAACATTTCCCAAGTTTTGTTATTTATTCATTAAAAAAAATTGTTTAGATTAATTTTTCTTATTAATTTTCATACTTTTCACAATCTTTCACTCTTCAATAATTTTTCGCTTTCGTTGTATGTGTGTATGTGTATGTGCCTGTACATGTATGTGTGTGTGTGCATGTGTATGTACATGCATGTACGTGTATGGGTACAAATACGTGTGCATATGCGCATGTGCACATGTACGTACATGCATGTGTACGTATGTGTGTGTTTTATCATTGGATCTATTATGTGAAACTAAAATAATACAAATCATCTATAAGAAATTTAGGATAAATAAGGAAACTACGATTGTAATGCCTCATACCAAAATCAATAAATAATCAAGTCAACATATACTAATGTCGCATTTCAACCACTTAGTCCAATAGTTGTAATCACGTGTTGACAAGATATATATTTACTATCATGATTTTATAAATTAGTATTACAATCTTTTACAATTTATATGAGACACTTAATCATGTAATATTATAATCTCTCTCCTTTTAAAAAATTTTTGTCATCAAAATTTCCTTCTCAATGGTTTTGAGGGAATACATCTTCCCTTTATTGACTTTTAGTTAGTACTTAGAATGTTTGTCATTTCTATAACTTAACATAAGTATACATACAAACAAGAACGATGAATTTCCACAGTATTGACTCGACTGGCCAAACTTGACTCAATCCAACTCTAAGTAAAAACTCGACACAAATTTTACTGGCTCGAACAAAACTAAAACGATATGTAATGGCATAAAAGGACTCATTCATCTATCCCAATATAGGAATAAGCAAATTAAGTTTTCTCAAATTTTTTAATCTTGTTTTCTTATATCATTCTCCTTATTACAGGGTTTAGTGAGTAGTCTCATGTTTGAATAACTCGTGTATAAGTGTTTGTTATGTTATTCTAGTAATCATGTCAATTAATATAGGTTATGTAAGCATAAAGATATGTTTTTGAGGGTGATTTTTATCGAGTTTCTCTTTAAATATTCTTATATTTACTCTTAATTTTATGAATCTTAATTTGAATGTTTCAAGGATACTAGATGAAAATCAAATCTAAGAAGATATGAAGTAAGGTAGCTTCATACTCAATCTCATATCTCTTACTCATATTCTACCTATTTCTCTCAAATGCTCACCATCATATTGATCAATTGTCTAAGTTTTTTAGGATCAACCAAACATAAGCATATCTATAATACCACTTAAACTGTAATATCTTAGATCAAAAGTAATAAATAACCAAACCATGTAAATTATTATCACAATCTCTGATAATCTATGTAATTGTAGGTATTACAGCAGCATAAAGTTCAGGAAAAGAAAAGGTTAGGACGGCAATTGGCAAGTCAAAGACACTCTTTACAGTCGTGTCCAATATTCCAAAATACTTTTGCCCTCTCCCACGCAGTTTACCCGTTGTAGCTGTTTAATAATGTTTTCCAAGGGGATGGTTAATTTGCTAATACTTACGGCTAAGGAAACCCCGTTGATCTTTCGTAATATGTAGTTCATTATATGGTCGATTATTAGATAAAGGTAAACTTTCAAAAACCCCACTAAGAGTATGTTATAGGGAATTGACCCCCTATCGTCTTGGAAAAATATCCAACATACTATTCGTGGTATAACGAAGATCCTTGCCCTCCGGCCTCCTCTATGCTCCTATTTTGTCTTACTGTGCTGATATTTTCCTATAATAAGGCCAGAAGTATGTGCGATAAAATTATTGGTGATGTAGGATTATTATGTGCTTATATGATTATATCAATATAATATATACATTTCTAATATAGTGTAGATTGTTACGTTGGTTTTTCATAACTTAGGTCTTTCCTAAAACTATATATATCAAGACTTCGCCATTAGCTAACGAACCCTTATATAAAGAGGGTAAAGGATAAAAACTATTTATTTTGCCAAATGACACATATGTTGGAAAGGAAAAAGTGAAAAATTCATTCTCTTTGGATTTTAGCAATGTCCAAACAAACTGTCATCGTTTTCCATATATATGGAACTAATTCTATTTATTTGATTTTTGTGAGTGTATATGCATATGGGTTTCCATCTTCAATAAGTTCACTTGATAAATTTCAAATCTTTATATATATATTGGGAATAATGTCATTAACACTATCTAAATTTAGGTTGAAAGTTCAATTTACTACTTTTTTATATTGTAATATATTGAGAATAATATTTGAAGCCTCTCTCTACTCTACTGCATTTAAAATAAATAGAAATTAGAAAGCAGTTTCATTCATTTTGTGCATTCCCACGAAATCGAATACCTATCTTACTTTAATCAGCAAATGATGGAGCTGATTCTTAAGGAATTAGAATTCTATTGCAAGAAATCCAAGTTAAGCCTTAGTGAACACAAGCAACTCAACACATTATCACGGTAAGTGACTCAACACTTGGTCCATTTTTGTTTCTTGCATTACTTGTCACTTGGATGTCAAAAGAAAGTTAAGGATCCATTTGAACAAAAATATTCATCAGAGATATATTATATTATATAGTCTTGTATCCTTTCAGGATTTACCTTTATTTTTAGACCTCTTTCTTAATTTATAATATTTTATGTAATTAAGCTCTAGTTAATGAAGAAATGTTCATGGATATAAAATTAAGAAGGATGGATCTATATGAAAAATAAAATAAATAAAAAATACTAATAAGTTGAGAGAAAGCAGACAATCAGAAATTACACAGATTTGAAAAGAGCTCTTTTCCTTTTCTTTTTTTTTTTTTTTTTTTTTTTTAAATTTACACTGCTGCACAAGTAGATATCTAAAACACGTCTCTAGCTAGACATCTCACCTTGAAATTTTGTGGATGTTGTGAAACACGTATTTACAATATGGAAATCACTTAAGCAACTAAACCCTTGACATGCTATACCATTTGATACTAAAATTGCAAAGTTCTGTGGTGATTTTTCAATATCTCCTAGTATTGCACCCTTAATCGATCATAAAACCTCCTAATAAACTTCTCAGCATTGTGATCAATTTCATCACCCTCTCCATCAGATGCACAATTGGAATATCAACTTGCAGTTCAAATAACACGATGTTAGGTATGGATGGCTAGATCTAAAATAGGAAAAAATTTAGAGATTCCAATAAAAATTGTATTGACCGTTGAATCACCCTCAACTTATAGAAAAATGAGATTTCAAATAAAATATAGGGTATATATATAGCCCTTTTATATTATTTCATGTGTGCTTAACCCCAAATTATACATTTAAACTTTCAAATCATAAAGAAAGTGCTTTCGAACCTTACTTTTCTTTTGGTGGTCATTAAGATAACGAAAAACCTAATAAAATCGAAAAACCGAATATAATTGAGAAAAAGGACAAAACTTTGAATTTAATTTTTCATATTAGTTTTTGAATATCTTTTACTATTAATTTGTACTTGAATTTGAACTTTTATTATTTTTATTAAGGGAAAAAAATGTTCATATAAGGATACGAAAGCATGTGCTTAGGATTTTAGATCTTTAATTTCAAAAATATAATGCCTAAACACACGGGAGATTCTATGGTTTTGTCTTTTATTTAAATAGAAACGATTTGTAAGACCCAACGGTTAAGTATTTCATATGGATTGTAGAAGATTGTGGTACTAGTTTATAAGATTATAATTGTAAATATTTTATTAACACAAACTTGAAATTTTTAGGTTAAGTGATTGAAATGAGTCCATTAGTATTTAATGGCTTGACTGTTCATTACTTTTGGCTTGAGGCATTACAAATAGTATCAAAGTGGACTTCCTACTGATAGGTGGATGATTTAAGTCTGATTCCAGTTTAGATAAGAGGTCTAAGAAAAGTAGGAAGTGTCACTAAGGTGTGGCTCCTTACATACTTTTAAGATAACTTATAAATAGTGGGCAGCCCTAATTGTATACCGAAAATGGTGGAAGATCTTGGCCCAACTGTAAGGTTTCATAGCAGGGTCGTAAGTTTAAGGGGGGAGATTGTAAAACCCCATGGTTAAGTGTCCCATGTGAATTGTGAGAGATTCTATGATGCTATGTTTTTTGCTATTAAGTAGTGGAAACAAATTCATTGATAAGCACTTTAACATATTAATATTTAAATCTAAGTAATATTCTGGTACGCCATGCTACATAGTCAAGTAATGGGAAATACCTCCTTGATTGATGAGAAAGAATTATTGATTCGAAGCAATTAATGCCATTGTCGCTTGATATGCATGATTGAATACTTCCTAAAAGGTATCTTTTATATAGCATCAATAACAAGCAAAAGTCTTACTTCAATATATAAGATCTCTTAGATTATTGAGTTTAAGTGGTCTCGTAATTATGCGTATCTTAAAGGAGACCCTGCTTAGATCATTGAGTCTAAGTAGTCTCATAATTGTACAAGAGCTCTCTTAGATTAAAGAGTCTAAGTAGTTTCAAAATTATGTTAATTCAACCATTAATTTGATTTCTATTAAAAAGATGGTTGGACCAATTCTGAATTGATTTCGTAAAAAATATGGATAAGACCTTAAGAAAATTCTTATAAGGGAGTTGTATTAGTAATTTTCTTTTTGTAAATGGTCGATACTTCTTAGAAATATTTGACATTTTGGCAGAGCAGATGTTTTCGCACTCTAGCTAGTCTTTCAAGTCAAACGGAACAATAAAATCTCAAAAGGATAAAGGAATGTGAAGTGAAAATTAATAATCGATAAAATAAAAATTTTTTTCTTATTCGGACACCTACTCATCAGAAAAAATTCAAAAAATATATTTCTCTTAACTTCTCTCTTGAAAACAACTTTTTGCTTGGTGGACATTGTAAGATGAAAACTAAAAAATAATACGCAAATTGATCAAAGAAATTGGTATAGAAGTTCAACGGCTGCCACAGAAGTTTCGAATAAAGAGCAAAGCTGGAGCAGTTGGTCGGCCAGATTTGAGTTAATTATACGTCTCCAGGCTCTATGTTTCCAAGAAATTGTACAGACATCATGGTGAAATAACATAGTGCACTCAATTAAGAAATTATTATTTTACTTCTGTGTAGTCTGAGAATTTGTGATGATTCCGTTTTCACCTGAACGATGGTTCTAAAACTTGATTTGTTTACATAATACGCACGTAGTTCATTTTAACCTGGTTTATCATTGCTTATATATTTATTCCTAATAGGTATTTAGGTGAGTTGAATGTAACAAATTTACATACATTTAAAAGATATTTTATGAGAGAAAAATTTTCTTGTTTTCTCATAAAAATCACATCTTAATCACTTAAGCAACTCAGTCTAATATTTCAACCACAAAACTAATTTTTCAAAAGTTATCGTACATCTTTTTTTGTTTAAGATGAGTGTATATCATTGTTAGCTATGTGAATACTCAATACTTTCGAGACATAATCAGTTTTTTTTTTTTTTTTCATTTATTTGCTTTTTTACCATTTGATCGATTATGTAAAGTTAAAGTTGGAGAAATAATCTCCAAGAACTTTGGGGGATAAATTAGGAAACTGCAGCACAAAGTTCAGGAAAAGAAAAGGTTGGGACGCCAATTGGCAAGTTTGGGCCATCGGCCGTATTCAGGTTGCATATACGAAATGTTGTGTTGGGGGACCCCCTTTGTCAAACTTTGTGACCGTTGAAACATTTAAAATTAAAAAAGGTGCACAAGTCAAAGATAGCCTTTGCTTGATATTCCAAGATACTTCTGGCCTCTCCTATTAGTCACTGTTTGTCAAACGAGCTTGATTCCTATAGTTTAACTGTTTCGGTCTAATTATGATCCAATCTATGATTCAATTGTGATCAAGTCCGATATTATTTTTTTAATCTTTTAACTCTCTTATAAGTTCGGATCAGTTAGTTAGATTAGATTTCACAACATTAAGTTTAATAATATTTTTCATGGGGTTGGTTAATTTGCTAATACTTATAGCTAAGGAAACTCGAAGATCTTTTATAATATGTGAAATACCTCAGTTAAGTTAGTTTAGTAATTTATTTAAGTCATAAAATTTTTTAGCTCATATCATTAAAAACTATTATCCAATAGAAAATTTCTTAATTTATTAAATTTCACGTAATTTTAGATTCATTTTAAAGCATATTTAATAGAATAAATACTTAGTTTAAGGTTCTAATAATATTTTCTTTAAAACTTTTATTTTACGTACGCACTAAATATATTAACTTTATTTTATACATATGGTATAAAAATTTTATTAATAATATATATATTTTATAATATTTTTATATGTAGCTTATTTTTCCAAATACTATATATTCTTGTTAATTCTTTATTTTCTATTTTAATTAAAGGCACACGCTATTCTAGAACGTTCTAGAACAATCTAGAACATTCTAAAATAACCTAAATGCTACCCTAAACCCTAATCTAAATCCCCATCCACAATCTTCATCTTTTATTTTAACTCTCTACCCTTTTGTCTCACTCTCTCTCTCCCTCCCCATTCTCTTTCTTGATTTTTTTACAGACTCCCACCTATACCCGTGAAAGGGTTAGTTTCAAATCGTAAACCGGTTTGAAACTGAGTCGATCAAGTTCCGGCGAATCGATGAACTATCTTGGTTCGACTTATAGAAGGTCGAGTTGAACTGCCCTCTCGAATCGTCGAGCTTTAAAGGTTTACGTAGTTCAAGAGGGTAGAATCGCTCGAACCAACGGGTTGTGAGCTATAGGACCAACTCGCCATTGAATCGATGGATCGGACCAACAAGTTTATCCCCTTAAAAAAGAAAAGAAAAAGAAGAAGAATAAGAAAAAGAAAAGGGAGGCCATTAAATTGGATAATATTTAGTAGGTTATGGTATATTAAAACTACTTTATTTACGATTGTGAATGATAATTTTTTAAAAATAATATTATCAAACTAATAATAGATGACTAATCATAAGTTAATTATATGTTAAAGATAGATAGAAAATTTAATTTAAATTAATGTAAACCTTTTTTATAAAATTTATCAAATTTTAAAGACTTAAATATAAGAAAAAGATAAAAGTTGAGGGTAAAATAATAAAAAAATTAAAATCATATTAAATCAAATATTAATAAAAAAAGAAAAATTATTAATAAATTAATATACTTAAAAAAATGTTTCGTTAGTAAAAATTATTAACATATTTATAAAAATTAATAAAAATAATAATAATTAAATAATAATATAAAAAATGATTTAAAGACCGATTCAACTGAACATAAACCAATAAATTAANTATTATGCCTTATTATTAATATTGATAACATTATAATTTAAGTGTTTCTATTATGATAGTTATTATGATTATAGAGTATATTATATTATTTGTAAAATATGTTCGTTTTGGATTTTGATTATTAATATATCTTTCTTTACGTATTTCTATGAACTATAATATTATCCGGTTAAGTACATATTCTTTTATTATTATATTGATTAGTAAAATATTATATATTTTGACATTCTTATCATGTGTCCACTTTATATTTTCTTTTATATATATATATATATATCGTACCTTACGAGTTAAAGTAATTAAATAATATTATATAAATATATCAACTTTTTGCTTTATCGTATTACATATTTATATTATTTTCAATTTTTATTATTAATTTATGATTAGATTCAATTATTTTCTTTTGGAACCTTTAATTGGATAAATTATAAGTTCATAGATAACTTTTCGATAGAACTTAGTTCTAAATATTGAAAGTTAACATATATACTTGTTTTCAAATAAATCCGTATTAGTTATCGAGTTACTTCCTTATTGAGTGATTCAAGCTTTTTCGTACGAGACTTAAAGTTGTCTATTTCTAATTATCTACCAAGTTGTTAGATTTGGGTTACATGATTGATTCAGGCTTTGTATTTGGTTCAGATTCGGCTTTCCAAATACGTGGTGCTTATTTGTATAGCTGTACTTACTAAATTAGAAAGGAGCTAATTGGACTAATCTATATTCGGCCTAAAAACATGAAAAACTGGTTGTGCTTGACCCGCTCTCTCTAGGGACCCATAGTCTGCTCTCTCTAGGGGTACAGAGTGGCAGTTTTCTAAAGAAGCAACTGCTGATTATATGCGAGGTTTTCATAGTAAACTTTCATATAAATATCGTAGCTAGAATATTAGGTTTCTTATCTTTGGACTTTGGGCATAAAAGACTTAAAGAAAAATGTATATTTGTATCTACTTATATATGTGAATAAGGATTAAGGTGTGGTAGAGTCATGAGTACTCCTATATTGTATGCTGGCTTAAATTAAAGATAATTAAGTTATTGTTTGCTTATATTTTGTTATAGTTGCATTATACGCATAGAGATGTTTTGGGCTTGACATTCGTGTGTGCTTGTATATTTGTATTGGGCTTTAGCTCATTACTTTATTTTTACAACTGTAGATTGATTTAATAAGTTGCAACAAGTATGGAAATTGCTATCATCGAGTTGGGAAAAAGAGACAATTAGTTTTGTATATTGTATATTGTTAAAGATTAAGATATAGTTATTTATTTTATTCGTAGTTAAAGTGATACGCCTGTGAGTCACTTGAGTTGTGTATTTAGAGAATTGTTGTTATATATTTGATAAGTGATTGTTAGATGTGATTTTGGAGACGCCTCGAGTTCTAAGATGTTACAGTATGTTGTTGATTACATGGTTGATGATTGGAACTCAAAACGTAAATTTCAAAACCCCACTAACAATTACCCTTGGGGAATTGACCTCCTATTGTCCCGAAAAAATGCCCCAACATACTATTCTTGGTATGGCGAAGATCCTTGCCCTCCTCAATGCTCGTCCTTGCACTACTGTGCTAATATTTTCTATAGTAAGACTAGAAGCATGAGTTATATAATTATTTGTGATTTAGTTTTATTATGTCGTTATATCAATATAATCTCTCTCTCTATATATATATAATAGTGTAGATTGTTATGTTTGGGTCTTCATAATTTAGGTTTTTCCTAAAACTTTATAAATCAAGACTTCGTCATCAGCTAACGAACCCTTATATAAAGAGGGTAAGCAATCAATTATTCATTTTATCAAATGAAGAATATATTTGGGAAAAAAAGTGAAAAATTCATTCTCTTTGGATTTTAACCGTGTCTAAACAAAGTATCACCTTTCCTCATGTATAGGGAATTAATTTTATGTATTTGATTTTTGTGAGTGTATATGGATATGGGTTTGGATCTTTGATAAGTTAACATGATAAATTTGCAATCTTTATAATATATTGGAAATAATGTCATTAACGCTTCCTAAATTTTGGTTGCTAAATTCATAACCTAGTGACATCGCTACTAGTTTCTTATTAAGATATACTAAGGTTTAAATCTCTCTTCCCCATAGTTGAAAAAGAGAAAAATTTGGTTGAAAATGTAATTCACTACTTTATATCTATAATTGGGAATAATATTCTTCTCTACTCTCATGCATTTTAGCATAAATAGCAATTAGAAAGTAGTTTCTTCATTTGAGCATTCCCTACGAAATGGAACTCCTATACTACTTTAAGGAAAATTCTACAGTCCCATTCATCATCTCATTATTTATTTTTATATTTTTAAATTTGAACCATTACATTCACATTTTATTCAATGGTTTAGATTTAAAACACTTTATTCAATTGTTTAGATTAAAAAGTGATTAAATCAATAGTTAGATGAATAGAAGTACTGGTCTCGTAAAATAAAGGATAGGATTGTAGAAAAATACTTACTTTGATAAGCAAATAATAGAACCGATTCCTAATGAATTAGAATTCTATTGCATGAAAACCAATTTAGGTCTTGATGAACTTTGAGCAACTCAAAACTTAATCAGAGTAAGCGGCTCAACACTTGGTCCATTTTTGTTTCTTGCATTACTTGTCAATTGGATGTCAAATGAAAGTTAAGGATCCATTTGAAAAAAAATATTCATTAGAGATATATTATATAGTCCTGCAATCTTTTTGGATTTACCTTTACTTTTAGACTTTTTGTTATTTTATAATATTTTATTTAATTAAATTCTAGTTAATGAAGAAATGTTCATGGATATAATATTGAGAAAGACGAATCTGTAAGGAAAATAAAATAAACGCAAAAGCCCTTTATTTTTTCTTTATAGAAGATAATATTGAGAGAAAGAAAGTACACAATCATAATTTACAAAAATTTAAGAAAGTCTTTTTTTTTTTCTTTTTAGATTTACACTGCAACACAAGAATATATCCAAAATGTTTTTGGCAAGACATCCCACGTTGAAATTTTGTCGATGTCGTGGAATACATATTTACAATTTGGAAATGACTTAAGCAACTAAACTCAGTTGACATGCTCTTCCATTTTATACTAAAATTACAAAGTTCTATGGCAATTTTTCAATGAGCGATAATAGCAGAGCCAGTAAAACCAAACATTGTATCCTTAAAAACAAACACAAACATCCCATTACATCAATATTACATCTAGATTCCTAACCTAAACCTTCTCAGCAAGCTTAAGAAATACAATAAAAAAATATCATCTGTAATTAAAATTGCTTACTAATAAAAAAAGAACATCAATTAATTGAGATAATTAATTTCATAAAATATTGAGGGATTCAAATCTAATTTATTTTTTTTGTCTTGATCGTAGGATATCATTGAGAAATAAGAATTCATGTTATCAAAAGATTTCCTGCAATTATTTCTAGTATGGAATAAGTCAATCATTCACTTTGGTATCTTATTGAACAAAAATTGCGATATTGTTCCTCCATTGATCTATAATTTCAATTTTTGGGAAATATCATCATCATCCAATAATAATGATTTCAGTTTTTTGAAATGAATGATTTGAAAACCTATTGATTGTAACAACTGATTGTGGAGTTAATCATTCGAACCTTTCAATTCATAGATCCAGATATCGGATCTATGAATGGGGGTATTCCTGAAACTCATAAAGGAAAAAGGAAGTGAGTTAGAAAAAAAAAAAGAAGAAACTTGAACAAAAAGAGAAGCAACTTAGATAAAATGAAAGTAAGTGACTTAGACAAATCCTTTTTGTTAATAACCTTAGACCAATCATTCAAATATTGATTGATATGTAATTGATCGAAGACTACTTGAAAATAGTTCTCTTGTACCGATAAAAACATGTGCCTAAAATAAAATTTTGTTTAATCTAATTTAATAGTTTCCATCTCGAATATTTTGGGATACATAATATATGTCTAAAATGTTTTATAAGAAAAAAGTAAAAAATAAAAGAAAAGTATATAGGCAAAGAAATTAAAAAATGAAAAAAAAAATTAGAGAGTCATCCTAGCTCGGAGTTGGCTTCAACCAAGCTTGTTACGGTTCAACGTGAGATTAAACCATGGTGCGATAGTTCGAAGCCGTGTCTGAACCAGCCCTAATGCTATGTAAGTCCACGTTTGTATATCTTAATAATGATCTTCTTTAACCTAAACCTTCTTAGGCTTCAGAAATATAATTGAAAAAAAATCATCTCAATTCTCTATTAAGAGATTGCTTAATGAAATAATGTGCCAAGAGTGGGAGATAAATTGGTTAATTTAGAAGCAAAAGATGAATTAACAACAGAAGTAGAAGCCATACCCGGAACTTGAGCTTAGCATTGGTTTTAGCCTTTTCATGAAAGTTAACTCCAACATTCTCTTAAGCATTAGCGATTTTATCCTACTTACGAATTTGAACTCTATAATTCTGATCAGCAACCCATAATGCCTTCCACTTAAGTTGAAATCAAAATTTCTAAAATTGCATGCCACTGGTTATAGAAAAATATTTTGGCAAAGAAATTAAAAAATTAAAGAGCTGCTCCAACGTGGAACCGATACCATCCAGGCCAATTATGGTTCAAATTGAGTTTGACCAGCGATACAGCAGTTCCAGATCGGGCTGAACCGGCCTCGGGTTTATGTAAGTGCATATACCTTGTAATGAATGAGATCAAAGATACTTGCATATATTTAATGGCACATAAGATATGACTAATAATAAAAACTGTATCACGACAAGGGTGGATTTTATTTTTTCTAATATAACGAGTTGTAAAAAGGTGTCTATGACTAAATCGTTTCATTAAAAATAAAATAAAATTGCTACAAAAAAGTGTTTTACCTAATTTTTCGATGTAAAAACTTAAATTTATGATAGTTTTAGTAAATCATCATATGAACTTCATTCTCTTTACCAAAATAAACATTGCATCCTTAAAAACAAACATAAACATCCCATTCTATCAACATGGCATCTAGATTCTTAACCTAAACCTTATCACTAAACAAATACATATAATTAACATGATTCCGAAATATAATTAAAAAAATCATTTAAATTTCCTAATAAGAGATTGCATGACCAAACATTATGTCCAAGATTGCTAGATAAATTAGCAAATTCAATAGCATGAGATACACCAATAGCCGGTGTAGCAACATTAGTCAGCATTTTGTTAAGCATAAGCTATTTCAATCTCTTTACGAATTCGACCTTTATAATTTCATTCACCAACCTATAATGCCCTCCACTTGAGTTCAAACAAAAATTTGTAAAAGTGTATGCAATTGGTTAAAAGAATTATGTAAACCACAAGTTAAACCTAATAGAACTCTCAAAATATAGGAACTTAAACCACAATCTACTTCTATTGAAAATGTTGTTATTAACATAATTGTGAAAATGTTGTTATTAAGATAATTGTGGATAAGAATGTAAGTGCATATATATCATTTGTAGTGGATGAGATCAAGAAACTTTATATTGTATGATACATAAGATATGATGAATAATAAAAACTGTACAATGACAAGGGTAGATGTTTTAGTTAATACACTAGAGAGGATGAAGTTGGGATAACTTTATACCAATGTCGGCAGAAAAAGGGAATAAATAGATGGTCATTACATGTTACATCCAGAAATTTTAACCTTTCTTGTCTTCATTTTCATAAAATTTGTTTTGAGCTTCAATATACTATACCTAAGTTAAATAAGCCAAAACTACAAAATTATTGATAAAGCCGAGAAGACAAAACCTTTTCAGGTTCAACTTAAAACTATAAGAAATTCAAGTTTTTACAAAAATATTAGACAAAGTATAAAGTTTCCACAAGAAAGTAATTTGCCTAATATTACATTTCTTATAGTGTTAGTAAACATAATTTACTAATCAAGAAATCCAAGTTTTTGCAACAAAATATTAGGCAATGTACTTTTTTGCAGCACTTTTATTTTTTCTAATATAACGACTTAGTCATTACGGTATATATGACTAACTTGTTATATTAAAAAATTAAATTAAATTAAGAAAAAAAAATAATTTATCTAATATTTCAATTCAAAAGCTATAGTTTTTGTAAGTCGTTATCCAAACTTTATTCTCTTTACTAAAACCATCATTGGATCCTTAGAAACAAATATAAATATTTCATTATATCAACATATCTTCTGGATTCTTAACCTAAACCTTATCACCAAACAAACACATATAAAACTTAATAATGTTCTTTCTTAGCATGATTCAGAAAAAAAATAAAAAAAAACTATTTAGATTCTTTAATAATAGGTTGCATGACTAATCACTAGGCCCAAGATTGCCAAATAACACTATATAAAAAAGAATCTAAAACAATACTAATTTTTCAATACCATGGAAATGTGTTGCCTATAAATCTCAATTGCAATGAAATTTATAAGTGTTGTAAAGGGGTAACTTTAAATCAATACCTCTAGACAATAACTTAAAAAATGTTGCTATAATGAATGTAATGCAACAACATGGCAACGATTATATTATGTTCTAGATAATGTTTTGGAAAAAAGCAACAAGTTATATCAATCATTGCTTTAGCTTTTTAATTTTAGACAACCATTTCTAAAGTTGTTACTTATATCAATGCAGTTTGCAATACTAATAAAAAAAAAAAGTGTTACCTTAACAAAGTAATCAATTTAAAAAGTTGTAATTTCTATTGTTGTAAACAATAATTAACTTAAACGTTGCCTAAATCATGGTTTATATCAAAGGAAAATATAGAAGTTTTTGTTTATATTAAATCTCAAAAGATTTTTACTAAAAAGTAATAGTAAATTATATGGATTACTCCTAAAAATGTAGAAAATATCACAAAAATCTACCTTTTCTTTTTAAGGAAAAAAAATCAATTTTTTTCCAAAAGTCAACACTTATGATTGAAAAAGCAGATGTAATGATTCATGTGTAAATTGCTAGAAATGCAAATGTTGACATGGTATTTAATAAAATATGTGTTTATTTGAATGAGTAATTAATTGATATAACTAATTAATGTAAAGAAGATAATTTTAAAAAACGTAAAAATAAAAAGGAAAGAAAAAAAAAAGAGAAAATAAAGAAAGAAGAAAAGGAGAAAATTAAATAAAAAGTAAAGTAATGAAACAAGAAAGAGAAGAAAAATATTAAATAAAAAAAAAAACAAGTAGACAAAAAATAAATGTGCAATTGAAAAAGTAATGGCTAGAACAGGCTACTACAAATGTAAGACTTTTATTTAACCTGCGACTCACTACTATAAGCATACCATCTAACCTCCCTAAAATGGTAACTTGTCATCTATCACTTGAAAAAAGTAAAAATAAAAAATAAAAAAATAAAAAAGCCATTGCATGATGAATCTTGAGCATTTTTATCTTTTTATTTTTTTTTCCCAACTTTCTCTTAGCTAGCCCTTAGCACCATGGGATGGCACAAAATCGTAATATATGATACCCAAGTTAAATAGGTCAAAGCCTAGAAAAAATAAAATTGCGCAAGAAAATAATTTGCCTAATATTTTGTTGTAAAAATTTGAATTTCTTATAGTGTTAGTAAACATAATATACACTTCATTTTATTTAATCTACTAACTATAAAATCTAAGTTTTTGCAGCAAAAAATTGAGTAATGCACTTTTTTGCAACAAATTTATTTTTTCTAATGTAACAAGTTAGTTATCACAAAAACGTATGTATGACTAATTCATCGCATTAAAAAAAAAATTTCCGCAAAAAAGTACTAACCTAATATTTCAATGCGAAATCTTAAATTTGTTATAGTTTTAGTACATAATCATCCGAATTTCATTCTCTTTAATCTATTAACCAAAACTAACATTGCATCCTTAAAAACTACCACAAACATCCCATTACATCAACATTACATTTGCATTCTTATCCCAAACCTTCTTGGCAAACAAACACAAATATCTAAATAATTATCTTCCTTAACCTAAACTTTCTTAGCACGATTCAATAGTATCTACATTGCTATGTGATGGAATATCCTAATTATCGGTAAGGTTTTTATTATGGGTAGACTTTGCTTATAATTCCTCATTTCACCATAGTGTTGTGGAATAGGTCTTCTAAGCTGGATGCTATGCAACAGGATTTACTAGAGATAAAGTCTAAAAAGTTTTGAAAGATAATTTGTTAAAGGCACAGCAATGTATGAAGATCTATGTTGACCAACATAGATCTTACTTATCTTTTGAAGCAAGAGACTTAGTTTTTGTTAAGTATTGTCTCTAAAAGCGAAGATATATTACTCAGTTACATCTTCGTGTGCTTATGAGTTAGGTCTTCTTCTTATAGTAAAGAGTGACAATGTTTTTCACGTTTCAGTATTGAAGGTAGCCAAAGGTGCTACTATACCTTATTTGGAGTGTTTCACGGACATCTAATGTTAGATTCCCTCTTTATGTTGGGTCCTAAAGAAATGCTATGAAATGGAAGAATGGTGTCCATGGCTTGAGACTTTTGCCCTTATACTTAACCACACTAAGATTTTTTCAGTTACCACCAAAAGAGACAACATGGGAAGATTTGTAGGTATTCAAATGGTCTTTTTTTACAGACCGGGGAAAATGTTAAACCAAAAGAAGACACATTAAGAGAATAACATGGATAAAGGATTATACATAGTAAAAATAGATCTACAATTCATCAACAAGAACATGATAGTTGTAATCAAAATCAACAAATTACAATTGTAAGAATAACAAATCTACAAGTAGTTAGAACTAATAGTTATAACAAAACAATAGTAGTTAGAAATTGTAAATCACAAAAAGAGTATAAATAATAGAGAACAAAGGGAAAAGAATGCATGAACCTTCTTGTAATCTTTGTTCTTTTCCTTCCTTGACCTTCTAGAGCTTGTAGTGAACTTGAATCACCATGGAAATACCTTGCAAGAAAAACAAGAGATCAAGTTAGTACGATTCTTATTAGATCAATAAATTAAGAGGGAAAACATATAGATCTAAGTACGAGAGGACCTGTGAGACTAGGGTTTTCATATAACTCATTGTTGACGAACCCTAGAAGAAAGAGAGATCAATAGAGAGTTTAAGAGAAGAGAGGGGAAAGTAAAGTACAAGTGAAGATTCAAAATATCTGAATTAGGGCATATTCAGTGGGCTTAAAAGTAATATGTAGGCTAAGCCTAATATTGGTGATCTCATCATGACGAACAAGACTTGTACTTAGATTCTTGATGAAAAGATTGAAGCATTGAATGCTTAGCAACAATCAACTCAAAGCAACTCGAGAAATTACAAGCTCTAATAGTAGCTAAATGTCATCAGAATCAAGGTACTCATATTGAGACTAACAATCTCAAGAGCAATTCATCATTTTCTTAAGGAACAACTGTGGATAGACTACTTAAAGGCATCAAGTTAGAGTTACTTATGATCAATGGCAACAATCCAATTGCTTATATCTTTAAAGCAAATCATTTCTTTGATTTCCATCAAATACCAAATGAATAGAGACTTACCATTACTTCTTTTGCAATGGAGGATTGTGCTTTACATTGGTACTAATGAATGCATTGTAACAAGCAAATTAGTTCCTAGAAAAAATTTACAGAAGCATTAGGAAGTAGATTAGGACCCTCTAAATTTGAGGATGTGCAAGGGTTACTAGCCAAACTTACTTAAAGATGTAGATTAGCAAAGATGTGTTGTTTGCTAGCCATGAATCCCTTATTTAAGAAGATTCTATTGTAAAATGCATGAAGCTAAACTTTTAAAACAATTTTCTTTTCGAAGACCGTCTTTTTCTACACCCAAACCATCCTAATCTATTCAATTTTCTAAACCCCATCCTTCTTCTTCATCTAATCACATTTCTTTACCTACTTCATCATTAGCAACCTTACCCTTATTACCCACTCCTAAACCTTCTTTGTCAATAAAAAGAATTACCTAAGAAGAATTGCAAGCAAGACAAGACAAGACAAAGGCCTATGCCATAATTGCAATGAAAAATACCATCATGGATACAAATGTAAAGCCAGATACTTACTATTAGTGCAAGATGAAGATAATGATGCAATAGAAATATAAGAGTTCTAAAGAAGTTGATACCTAAGAAGAATTTGAGTCTCCTAAATTTTTTTCTATTAGTTATCATGCATTATTAAAAGAATTGGTACCCAAATTTTAAAATTTAAAGAGTGCCTAAATAAACAAAATGTTATAGTCTTAGTTGATTATGGGAGCACACATAATTTTGTACAAAAGAGACCGGTGAAGCATTTGGGTTTGATAGTAGAACCAACTCCTAAATTTCATGTGATGATTGGAAAATGGCCAAAAGTTGTAGCGTGATGGGAAATGTGTGAATGTGCCTTTGATCATACTAAGGGTTGATTTTTTTGGAGACATTCTATGTGTTGCTGATTTAAGTAGTAGATTTAGTACTAAGAGTCGGTGGTTACAACAACTAAGCCCTATTACTATTGATTATTCTAAATTGTCTTTATAGTTTGGCACAATAGTTGCTTGATAACATTAGATGGTGAGAATGTCCTTAAGAATACTCTAATTTCCATAAGTCAATTTAAAAGGAAGCATAAGATAGATGCTAATGCTGTATGTTATCGATTTAAGGCTTAGATGGTGACAACTTTATCAAAGAATATCACTAGCAATACTGCTATTAAGTAAGTATTGGGCAAATTTTCTCACATTTTTTAGGCACCCTCATTGTTGCCTCCTATGCACGACATTTAACATCGAATTCATCTTAAGGACAACATGCTTATCAATGTCAAACCTTACCATTACCCTGATTTTCAAAAGCATGAGATTGAACAACAAGTGGTAGATATGTTAAAGCAGGGGATGATCCAGTATATCACCAACTCATTTTCTTCTCTAGTGTTGCTTATGTTACGCCCCAAAGCGGCAGAGTCGTAACAGCCCCCGCCGTGTAAACCATCCTAAGATAAAAGTTGGCCTTACAACCGCTATCTTAGACCCGATCTACACAAGGCGTCCACGACTAACCCGCTTTGAAGGAAACAGTTTGTAATTTAAATAAATCATTTCTCTAAGAAAGTGAGGAAAGATATATATATTATAATACAGTTATTACAATTAAGGTTTACAAGATTTCTTCGTAATATATTTCCTAGTTATTACATTATTCAAAAATGGGAAGTTCTAAAGTAAAAGCTTAAACCTTAAAAATATATGTTTATTCTTCACATGTTTTTCCTCACTCCCCAGGATCCAGCAGTTGCTAGCTTCAGAGTAATTGGTATCCAGTAATTGGTATCCGCTTCTTGGCCAGCACCTGCACGACGTCTATAGGGATGTGAGCAACCACAGCTCAGTAAGTTAGGACGGAGGACTTAAAACTATACCATATACACAACAAGGTTTTCAATCACTTATTAGGTGCAATGCATGTGTAAGCAAATGCCATCGCACGACGTTGTCCGGCCCGTCGTGAGATTAGAGAAATTGCACTCGCTCTAATCCGGGTTGAGGAGTTGCCGTTAATGCAACAACTCACGAACAAACCCAAGCTTGTGTAATGGAGACCTTGCTCCTCCCGCGACTACCTTCGAACCACTGCCTTCACCCTCGCCGCGACCTCCTCTCCTGTCACTTAGTTCGACTGAGGATGAAGAAGGGACCATTTTGCAATCCTGCGCTATCCCTTCCGAAGGGGTCGGTATTTGGCCGGAGAGTCCTAAATCCCCTAACGGGTTGCTATGCATGTTCGATTATGATTACTGGTCGTATATTTGATTAAGTCCAATTTAGGGTGATCGATTATTACATACAATTCATACAACATGTGCCAAAGCAACAAACAGAATCATAGCATCACCCATAATCAAGCACATGCACACATTCAACTATCTAACAAGCACAACCAAGCATAATCTTAAGCCTCCAAAAATACAGCATCATATTAATCCCAACTTACCTCGACTCCTCACTCGCTCACTCGAGGTCCGATTTGCTTAGGCCATCGCCGGTTATCCCTATAATACGAACGTGGTTTCAGCTTTTCATATAAATATTATAGGTTCGTTTTATCCTACAACGCTTATTGTTAGGTTTTGTTTAAGGTTTAATATGCCTAATTATCTAGGTATTAAGTCTTTTATAATTATTCTAGGTTTGGGGTTAGGTTCAGGTTCGGTTTTTGCATCGATTTCTAAACCAGGTTTTTAGTTCGATTTTTAAGTAATGTTTTAGATTCCAACCCTAAAAATCCGTTTCAACCTATAATGTGAAATTAATCACATTACTTCCCGATCTCTTAAATACCATTATTAACTCTAATTAGTATTTTATTCCATCTAGTATACTTAAATCCCTATTTGTGTACTGAATTTACTCCTAATGTGAGAAATTTTTACATTTTTCATATAATTACATAAATTCAAGTTTTCATATCAGATTTATTATATATCCCTATTATTTATATAATATCAATTTTTATCCTAATATTTTTTATTTATTATATTTTCAAAAATTGCACATTATGCATTATTGCATATTATGCACATAATGCATTTCTAATATTTCTATTACCCTAATTACCATCTTTAAACATCAATTATTATTTCAAAATGTCTAAATCCATCCTAAATCAGATTTTACTCCAAATTTCTCTAATTTACAAAATTTAACTATTTTTCCTATTACTCATTTACTACATAATTAACCTAATAATTACATCTAACACCCTAAATCCTACAAGTATCATACACCATCAAATTTCAACATCCTAAAACATCTACTTATTCACTAAGTCAGTAATTAATAATTTAATTATTTAATTAATCTTAAATTACCCATTTTATGCCTCATTTTAGGGCCTAAAAATTATCTAAAAATTTCGAAAATTAATTTTTGAAAAAGGGCTTCATAGCACTGTTCTATATCATCTGAGTAATCTACACAAAAATTTTGAGCTTGAAACTACACTCCTAAGGTCATTTATTTCTAAACTGAAATGTGTTCGGTTTTGCACGATTTCTTAAGGACCATATACTACGGAACATAATTTCATCAAAATAATATTTTTCCTGCAAACTACATACAAAAATATCCCAGAATAACAAAATTCATAATTTTCTAATTATAATTACTATTTTTAGAAATTTTCACAAAATCGGGCTGGAAATCGGACTCACCGATTTGGGTGGTTCCGGCCACCGCAGGCCGCCGTGGCCTTGTCTGCCGGCCTGGGCGCTGCCACCAACGTATGGTGGTGGTGGCCGTCCACTTCCAGCTGCTCGTCTGGTGGGGGTTCCCTTTAGAATCTCTAATTGCACAGATTTTTTTTCTAATTTTTTCCAAATCGAATTTTTCTCTCAATTTTCGACTCTCCCTAATTTTCCCTGATTCCCAACTGTCCAAATGAGTTCCTGGATTTTTCTTGCTATTTATAGGGTTTTAGTGTAATTATTGTGCATTAATTTGAGATTTTGCCCAAATTCCTTGATTTTTGACTTTTTGTTTGTCCAATTCTTATTGGATAATTTTTCTTTTTCTGATTTGAACCTACCACGACCTGATCTTGCTTCAGTTATCCACTTCTGATTTTTTCTGATTTTTCTATAATTATTTTGTATTTTTCTTTAATTATTTACTTAGTTTTCGGCCTATTTCACTAATTACGCGTATTTTTATCTACACGTAAATACACGTAGGGTGCACGTGAACATTCCTAAATATTATTTTGGTCATTCTAAAATTTTTAGTATACATATAATCTATCTCTAATAATTTATTAGTTATTATATTACACTTTTTGCCTTTTCGGTAATTAGCAGTTATTATGCTTAAAATTTGAAAATTTTATAGTCTCCTATTTTACTACTTATTTTCTTAAATTTAAGTTTACAAGGTCATTTTTACTGGTATCTTGTTAAATAGTTTATAATTTGGGTTTGATCGGATCTTTTAACTGATCGCCCTAAACCTTGAATTCTAAGTTCAATCCTACGGTTACTTAGCTGAACTTTAGGGCTTACAACTTATCAAGAAGAAAGATGGTACATAGCACTTTTCTATAAACTATTGTACACTCAACCAAGCTACATTAGAAGATGAGTTTCCTATCCCTACTATTGATGAATTGTTAGATGAATTAAGTGGTGCCTCTATTTTTTCTAAATTGGATTTAAGAACGAGTTATCATCAACTTAGCATGTATCCTAATAATGTGGAAAAAACAGCTTTTCATACTCATGAGGGGCATTGTGAATTTCTTGTCTTACCCTTTTGATTGAGCAATACCGCTACTACATTCCAATCTATTATGAATTGGATATTTTGTCCTTACTTGAGAAAATTTGTTATTATGTTCTTTGATGATATATTAGTCGATAGTAATTCTATAGAATAGCATGCAAAACATTTGACCAAAGTATTACATGCTTTATTTGATAATAAAATGTACTTAAAGAAGAATAAATGTGCCTTTGTTTAGAGTATTGTAGACTATTTAGGTCATGTAGTGTCAGGATAAGGTGTAAGCCTAAATCCTTATAAGGTAAAGGTAGTGAAAGAGTGGTAGTTACTTAATAATACTAAGTAATTAAGACTTTAGCTGTGGGTGTCTAGTTATAGCAATACCACTTATTGACATGTTATATCGAGATAACTTTCGTTAGACTAATCAAGCAACATGTGCTTTTGAACAACTTAAGGAGGCTTTAATCTCAACAACTATATTGGCTTTACTAGATTTTTCTAACGAGTTTATGGTCGGAACAGATGCATCATCTACTAGCATTAGGACTATTCTTTTACAAGAAAGTCACCCAAGAGCGTATTTTAGTAAGATGCTACCCTCTCATCTAACAAAAGCTTCTACTTATGTTAGAGAGCTGTATGTTATGGCAAAAAATATCAGAAAATGGAGACTACATCTCTTGGGATCTCACTTTATGGTGAAGATAGATCATAAAAGTCTTAAGGGGTTACTTAGTCAAATGATTTAAACACTAGAACAACATAAATATTTGGCTAAATTGCTTAGTTATGACTATACCATTGTTTATAAGTCAGGGAAGACAATAAAGTAGCCGATTCATTATCTAAGCAATATGATGTTGCTTAAATGGCTTTTTCCTCACCACGTTTCCATTTGATAAAGGAATTGTAGCAAGAATATCATCATCTTACTACCTTTCAAAAGGTAATTAAGGCTATGGAAGAGGGGCAACAGATGAAATGGGATTTATCTTAGCTCAATAGTCTCCTATATTTCAAGGACAAGATTTTTTTTGTGCCAACTTCAAAGCTTATTCCTAAGCTTTTATATGAATGTCATTCAGTGTCTTCAGCAAGTCACTTTAGTGTCTTAAAAACATATAAAAGACTTGCTTCTAAATTCGATTGGGAGGGTATGAAGTCTATCGTAGAGAAGTTTGTACAAACATGTGCCATTTGTCAACAAATCAGGTATAGTACTAAAGGCCCATAAGGATTTTTCTCCCCGTTACCAGTGCTGGATCAAATATGGGAAGACTTTTTCGTAGATTTTGTGACTTCTTTGCCCAAGTCACAGGGGTACTCGGTCATATTAATGGTATTGAATAGGTTATCTAAGTATTATTATTTAGGTACCTTAGAATCAAACTTTATGGCTTTTAAGGTAGCTTCTCTATTTCTTAACATTATTGTTAAGTTTCATAGATTTCTTAGATTGATTGTTTTGGATAGAGTTCCCATCTTTATTAACCACTTTAGAAAGAGTTGTTTCATTTAAGTGGCATTAAATTGTTCCTCAACATGGCATACCACCCACAATCTGATGGTCAAATTAAGGTGTTAAATAAGGTGATTCAATAGTATCTATGTGGCTATGTGATGGAACATCTTAATAATTGGGTGAGGTTTTCACCATAGGTAAAGTGGTATAGATCCATAGATGAACATATGATGCTAATATCACATGAACCAGGGGTAAGTCCGAATTGCAAGTTGGCTTGAAAGATAAATGAGAGTTAAAAGTTGAGCAAGGATTTCTCACACACTAATGATAGATATGATGCATTTATGCCTCATATGAGCTCATGTCACACTTTATATGACGTATAAGTATGGTTGGAGGTTACTCACCACTAATATATGCTCAAATGGTTTAGATAAGAGTAAGGGGTAGTAAGCAAGTAGAGGTACTTAGCTCAAAAAGGATAAAATTATGTGTTCTTATGATTAATGATTGGCGTGATTGATGTAATTACAAGCATTTGTATGGCCCTAGTTAAGGCAAATCCCAAGTTACTACAAATGACCAAAAAGATACTTACTAGAAAAGAAAGGAAAATATTTTACAAGGGCAATTCGAAAATCAAACAAAAAAAAAAAATCTTACAGAGGACAATATGGATGTCAAAAGGGTAGACACACATTAGTTTCTTAATCTAATAGTCCACATGGTAGCAGTTCCTGAGAAGAGTTGTTCAGGTTGTCATCTCGACAAGTTAGCAACTCAGCAGTTTTAGATCTAAGGAGTACACATTTGGCAAGTGGGGGCTTGACAGTTTGATCTTAGCAATAGAATAGCTTGTGCTTGGGAACATTTCATCTTAACAGTAGGTAGGATCGTTGTTCGACTTTAGTTAGGTTCAGTAGTGTTGGTGGTTGCTTCCTCTTCTACTTATGAGATAATAAACAATTTAAAGGAGCTTGGAAGATATGTTAAGTTGGCTCAAAGGAACATCTCCTCTTCAAGAATGAGTTGCTTCTCAACAGCTTAACATATTAAGGAAACAAGGCCATGTACTCGGGATCGTATGATAAGCCCTTGATTCCTATCATCCCCTTTCGGCTATTTGAGATTTAGGATCAAATCTTGGTTGGCTGGCTCATCCTCAAGGAAATACGGTTGGAGATTAATAATATTGAAGGTGTCAAAGACTCCATATCCTTCAGGTAGTTCTACCTTGTAGGCATTGGGGTTGATCTTCTTGATCACTCCAAAGGTCTATCTGCTCTTTAGGATAATTTATTCTTCCTTAAGTTAGGGAACCGGTATTTACTGAAGTGAATCCACACTAAGTTCTTGGGCTAGACCTCCTTAATTCTTTTACCTTGGCCTCTTCTTTCAAGCTTGGTGGCAACTTTGGTTTGTTGATCTATAACCTTCTAGTACATGGCTCGGATGGTTTCTGATCTTTCAATAGCTTTTAGGTCTTTAAGTGGGTTGGGTAGGGGGATCTAATCCAATGGGAGCTTGGGGTTATATGCATATACAACTTTAAAAGGGGAATTCTCAGTTACATTATGGGCAACCCTATTGCAGGTGAACCTAATGATCTACAAGTACATGTTCCAATCAATGGGGTTTCTTCCTACAACAACTCTTAGCAAAGTTCTCAAGGTCTCGTTGACAACCTCAGTCTGTCCATTTGCTTATGAGTGGCAGGACGTGCTGAACAGTAGTTTGTCCCTAGTCACCTCTAAAGAGTCTTCTAAAAATAGCTTAAGAACTTTAGGTTTCAATCAAATAATATAGCTCTAGGCACTCCATATAGCTTAACCACTTATTGTAAAAAGAGAAAAGAAATAGCTGATGCATTGTTAGTTTGATTACATGGCATAAAGTATGCCATCTTGCTAAAGTGATTCATGACCACCATGATGCTTTGAAAGGTAGCATACTTTCCTAACACAAATTGCACGTTTCTTATCATTCTAGGCTAAAAGAACCTCAAACTAAGCACTTCATGAGTTTGGGTCCTCCTAAAATGACCAAATGATCCTCCTCTATGTACCTCACGCATTAGAAATTCTCTTATCGGATAGGTCGGGATACACAACTTCCACTTTCTGAACAAGAATCCGTTATCCTTGTGATAATCATCAATAGGTTAGCCTTCCTCACATCAGGCATGGATTAGACCACAATGTAGGTCATTGGTGTATAAATCCTTAATCATTGAAAATCCAAGGAATCTAGTCTAGAGTTTAGTTAAGAGAGTATGTTTTCGTGATAGGGTGTTGGCTATGACATTGCTCTTGCTGGTCTTATACTTAACAACATAAGAGAATCCCTCTATGAACTCAATCGATTTGGCTTGTCTCTTGGAGAGCTTTGGTTGGCTCTTTGGATATCTCAATGATTCGTTGTAGTGGTCCCCCATGGATTGCCCAAATCCCATAAGTGAATAGAAAGTTAGATCTACATTAGATCTTACTTAAATCACCCTATCTATTCTCCTGAGAAGGGATTTGGTTTCAAGCTCGGTTCAAATAGGAGAAGTACACCATTTTAATGTGCCTTGGATGGTCCAAACATCTTAAGGTCAGGCGTTGATGAGC
This sequence comes from Lumnitzera littorea, assembly GCA_024138015.1. Classification (NCBI taxonomy): domain Eukaryota; kingdom Viridiplantae; phylum Streptophyta; class Magnoliopsida; order Myrtales; family Combretaceae; genus Lumnitzera; species Lumnitzera littorea. Next base: position 93,387,127 of record JAMXBB010000010.1, read on the forward strand.
ACATCGAACTATCCATATGGTTGAGAGTCCTCACAGCCCAAGTACAACGATACAATTATCAAGGGTGTGCTCTACCACTAAGCTAATAGCCCATCGTACAGGCCTCCCGCCAGGGCACGCTATGTCAAAAGTGAGATAAACCCCATCCCCCTCTTTCCTTTTTTCACCCCCATGTCACCACACGGGAAGGGCACGGGCACGTCAAAAAGGGGATCCTATCAATTTGTTTCGACTTAGGATAATAAGCTCATGAGCTTGGTCTTACTTCACCGTCAAGAAACGAAAGAAGACTTCCATCTCCAAGTTTAACTTAGATGTAGCTCACTTCTTTATGGGTGTAAAGCAATGTCAAACCAAAATACCCAACAAACATTAGCTCTCCTTGAAAAGGAGGTGATCCAGTTACACCTTCCAATACGGCTACCTTGTTACGACTTCACTCCAGTCGCTAGCCCTGCCTTCAACACCCCCCTCTTTGCGGTTAAGGTAACAACTTTGGGTATGGCCAGCTTCCATAGTGTGACTGGCGGTATGTTCAAGGCCTAAGAACGAATTCATTGCCGTATGGCTGACCAACAATTACTAGCGATTTCGGCTTTATGCAGCCTACAATCCAAACTAAGGATAGGTTTTTAAAGTTAGCTCACCCTCGCGGGATCGATCACAAATTCCTTAGGCAACAAATAGTGTTACTAGACAGTCAGGGCTTAGATTAAGGAGTAGAACTCCTTATCATACATAGAATAATTAAAGGCTGCTTCATGAAGTTTCTCACCAAAATAGGTAATAGGTTAGCCTTCTTGCATTAGCAGGACACCTATACCTAGTTCAGATGCATCTCACCATACTTCAAACTCCTTATTAAAGCTTGGAAGAGTTAGCACGGTAACAATAGTTAACTTTCTCTTCACTTCATCAAAACTCAGTTGTTCCTTTTCTCCCCATTTGAACTTAATGTTCTTCTTTGATAGTTCGGTCGATGAGGTCATAATAGTACTGAAATTTCTAATGAAATGACGATAAAAAGATGTCAGGCCATAAAAACTATGCATGTTGGTAGGACAAGTTGGCATAGGCCCTTTAATGATTGCCTTAATCTTTTCCTCGTCAACATGTATTCCTCATCTACTTGCTACAAATCCCAGAAAGATTACTTCTAGTCGGCATAAGTCACATTTCTTCAAATTGGCATGCAACTTCTCTGCTCTGAGCTTATCAAAGATAGCTCGAAGATGTTTACAATGTATCTCCAAGTTAGGATTTTAAACAAGAATATTGTTCGAGTAAACAACAATAAACTTTCCAATCAGTTCTCTAAATACATGGTTCATCAATCTCATAAATATGCGTGACGCATTTGACCAACTGAATGGCATAACTAGCTACTCATACAATCCATGGCGAGTCTTAAATGAAGTTTTCCACTCATCTCCTTCTTGCATTCTAATTTGATGGTACTCGAACTTGAGATTAATCATGGAGAAGATCCTTGCTTTGTTTATCTTATCAAGCATGTCATCTAGTCGGGGTATGGAGTACTTATACTTGATAGTAATACGGTTGTTGGCTCGACTGTCCACACAAATATGCCATGTGCAATCTTTCTTTGGTACCAATAAAGTTGGGATAGTGCATGGGCTTAAGGACTCTCTTACATATCCTCTTCATCAACTTGTCTACGTGCCTTTCTAGCTTAACGACTTGTTTATGATTCAGCTTGTATGTTAGCTTACTCGACAGTGCAGTTCCAGGCTGTAGGTCTATAACGTGCTCAATTCCTTTATTTGAAGGAAAACCTTTTGGTGGCTCATTAGGGAATAGGTCGATAAACTCCTTCAATAGGTTATTCACGTCAGCAAGCAATTCAACATTTACAATCTTTAGCTAAAGTAATCTATTGACCAACAGAAAGGTTAACTCTTCATGTTTCATCTCTCTCGACAACTTAGCACATGTCATCAATAAGGTCTCATTCTTTAAGGCTTGACTAAGCTAAGCCTGCATTGTTTTGACTTGTTTGATAAACGAGGGACTTAACCTTACTTTTCTTCCCTTGTGCTCAAAAGAACAAATATTTCTCCTCTCATCATACATCACATGCTTATCAAACATCCATGGTCTTCCTAGGGGTATATGTAAAGCACTCATAGATAACACATCATGGAGAACTTCGTCTTGATACTTACCAATGCAAATTGGCGTGGCTACTTGTTTTGTCACTTGTAAGGCTCCTTTGTCACTAAGCCAATATAGTTTGTAAGGTTTGAGGTAAGGTTTAGTTAGCAACTTCAATTGTTAGACCATAAAAATAGATACATCATTAGTACGACTAACATGGTCTATAATAATAGCACATAATGTCCCATTTACCTTGCAGCTGATGTGGAATAAGTTCTTGTATTGGTCGTCCTTGGGCGTAAGACTTGTAAGCCCTAAAGCTAAGTCAAGTGACCGTAAGATTGAACTTAGAACTCAAAGTTAAGGGCGATCGGTTAAAGGATCCGATCAAACCCAAATTATAAGCTATTGAGAGAAATATTAGTAAAAATGATTCCGTAAACTTGAATTTAAGAAAATAAGTAGTAAAATAGGAGATTATAAAATTTTCAAATTTTAAGCATAATAATTGCTAATTACCGAAAAGGCGAAAAGTATAATCTAATAACTAATAAATTACTAAAGATAGATTATATGTATACTAAAAATTTTAGAATGACCAAAATAATAATTAAGAATGTTCACGTGTACCCCACATGTATTTACGTGTAGATAAAAATACGCGAAATTACCTAAATTGGCCAAAAACTAAGTAAATAATTAAAGAAAATTATAAATTAATTATGGAAAAATCAGAAAAAAATTAGAAGAGGATAAGATGATCTAAATTAGGTCGTGGCATGTCAAGATTTGCAAAATAAAGATCAACCAATTAGAATTAGGCAACACAAAAGCCAAAAATCAAGGAAACTGGGCAAAGTCATGTCTAATTAATGCATAATAATTACCAAAATTGTCTATAAATAGGGAAAAAATTTCCAGAACTCATTTGGGTAGTGAGGAATCTAAGAAAAATCAAGAGACTCAAAAATTTGAGAGAAAATTTAGAAAACAAAAAAAAAAAAAAAAGAAAACTGTGTAGATTGGGCAAGTGAGCTAAACCCATACCTCACCACCACCTGGGATTAAACCACCACCACCACCACCCTACTCTAGACCCACCATTTGGGCCGGCCGACAACCTTGGACTGGGTTTGGACGGTCAGAAAGCATCGAACTGAGTGAGTCCCATAATTGTCCCGATTTTGTATAATTTAGTAAAATTAGTTCTTTTGCCTAGAAAATTATGAAACTTGTTATTTTGAGGTTTTATTGTATGTAGATTTAGGGGAAAATAGTCATTTAGTTTAATCATATCTGAAAATATAGGGTTCTTAACAAATTGAACAAAACCGAACATGATTAGAACTAGAAATAAATAGGGTTAAGAGTATAGTTTGGAGCTCAATTTTTTTTCTATAGGATGCTCATGTGATATAAAACAGTACTATGAAGCCATTTTTTTTAAATTAATTTTTGAAATTTTTAAGTTAATTTTTAGCCCTAAAATAATGAAAAAATTGGGTAATTTTGGGTTAATTAGGTGATTAAGATACTAATTACTGATTTAGATGGTAATTAGATGTTTAGGGATGCTAATCTCTGATGTGGAAACCTAATCTTAGCCTTTGGAGTATTAAGTATGGTTAATTTAAGAAATTAGGTAGTTAATGTAAGAAATTAGTAATATGTGAAATTAAAAAATAATAAATCTAAAAAATTAGGGCTATTTAGATATTATTATAATAGAAATTAGAAAAATAATAAATCTGAAATAACATTTAATTTTAAGTAAATGTATAAAAATGTAAGATTTTCTCACATCGGGAATAAATCCGATACCCCAATTAGGAATAGCGAATACCGAATAGTTTAGAATAATGAATTAAGACTTAATAGGATATTTGAATACTCGAGCTTAATGTGATTAATGTCACATTAGGATTCGAGCATATTTAAGGCTTAGGAATCAAAATTAAAATCTAATTTAGGATTCGAACCCAAAGATAGAGTACAACGAATCATTAGTGCGTAATAGGTATACATGGAAAAAAAAAGAGTTAAATTTTGACTTAAAATATGAATCCTTAAAGTATAAGTACTAAAAAAAGACCTATTTGTATTATAGGACATCTAGAGACGAATCGACTTGCGATTAAGGGATCAAACGATTGAAGGATCGAGCGATTGAGAAAATTCCAAGTAAGTTGGGTTATTGCTTATTGTAATAGAGTACTAGTTTTATGGTACTCGGAGACTTAGGATTGTATATGGTCGTGATTGTAAGTAGTTTACGCATGTGTTTGACGTATCTGAATTCGTACTGAAATTGTGATGTGAGTGATTTTGTGTTGTGATTGAATTGGTGTGAAATTGTTTGAATACCCTAAATGAAATTAAATCTTATTCAACTCTAAGAACCAAAAATGTCATGCATTGCAACCCATTAGGGGATCATAGGATTCTCCAACCAAATACCAACCCTTTTAAAAGGGATAGTGCAGGATTGCAAAATGGTTCTTTCTTCATCCTCAGTCGAACTAAATGACAGGAGAGGAGGTCGTGGCGAGGGTGAAGTCAATGGTTCGAAGGTAGTCGCGGGAGGAGCGAGGTCTCCATTACACAAGTCTGGGTTTGGTTGTGAGTTGCTGCATAACATGGAACTCTTCAACCCGGATTAGAGCGGACGAAATTTCTCTGATTTCACAACGGACCGGATTACGTTATGCGATGATACTTGATTGTTGCATTACATGAAAATAATTGATGGATAATCTTGTTTGTGCTTGTATGCATTCATGAGTCTCCAATTCAACTTATTGAACTGTAGTTGCTCATATCCTTATAGATCCTTTTGCAGGTTCTGATCTCTGAATAATTCAAGTAGAATGTCGCCTTACAATTACCCGGAGGTTAGTCCTTTTGAAGCTGAGGGTGTGAGGATCAAACTACTTAATAATGATGTATGGCTAGGGTATCCCTATAGTTAAGGATGAAAGACTGATAGTTATTATGTACATTAGTAAACTGTTGTGTTTATGTAAAACTTCTTGAGAAGCTTTGTGGACTTACATATAATTATACATGTTTATTAGAAATTTGTAATATTTATCATAATTGTAGTATAAATGTTAATCGGATTGTTTACTTCAAAGCAAAGAGTCGTCGACGCCTTGTGCGGATCATGTCTATGGTAGGCACTGTGAGGCCAGTTACTATCATAGAATGGTTTACATGGGAGGATTGTTGCGACTTTGCGACTTCGCAACTTCACGACTTCGCGACTTCGGAGCGTAATAAGACTCATGCTCATCACTCGTTTCAATACCATAGTTTTGAGCATGAAATTACCCTCTTCACTATAGATAACCTCTTACTCCTCAGACTAATTAGCTTATCTAGATTCCTTCAGCTCTTCAACCTCCTCATTAATGCTATTGACCTCAATGGTTGGCATTTTGCCCTTCACTATCATCATTCTTTTGTTTAAACATTGTGCAACCATGTGACCAAATCCTTGGCACTTGAAGCACTTGATCTCATTTGTCTTTCTTCTTGTGCTTTAGCCTTTCTTAAACTTCCTCAAGGGTTCCTTCTCCTCACTTGGGTGGCTAGAACAAGTTGAACATCACTGACCTTACTTGATTTTGACTGAACTTGTCTGCTTGGAATAGGTTGGCTAGGGGTAACTCAACTCACTAAAGCTTAGAATTTACTCATTTGACGTCACTCAATTCTCTGAGCTACTCAGATTGCCTCATCTAATGACTTAATGTCCATTGTTTCCAAGATATCCCTAATCTATTACTTTAATCTACAAAAGAACTTAGAGACAATCCTATCTTCTAGTTCAACAACTTCGCATTGAATCATCAATGTTTAGAACTCCTTTATGTAGGCATCAACATTAGATTCTTCTTACCTTAGCTCTTGCAATTGCTTAAATGCATCTTGTAGATAGCAACTTGAAATGAATCTCCTCTTCATTACTCTCTTCATGTCTTTCCAATGTTTAATCTCTCTCTCTCCATCTCTTCTTCATGCAGGTTGCAAATTTTCCCACCATAGGGTGACATACTCTAAGAATTCTAAGATAGTAAGTCTCACTTTGCATTATTAGGGACTTCATGACACTTAAGAATTGTTTTTCTATCTTATCTACCCAATCAAGATATTCCTCAGCATTGCCACTACCAGTAAAACTTGGAATCTACAACCTTAATCCTTCTACTCTAGGAGCTCGAATATTTCTCTCTTCAGGTTCATAGTATTCTTCTTCTTCATCATATGTCTCATCATCCTCTTCTTCTATCTCCTCCAATGCAAGCCTTCATTGATTGGCTTTGTTTACTCCTCCAACTTAAGGTGGTCAAACTGAGAAATTAACTCAACCAAGTCAGTCGTTACCTCTCTAGGGTACTTCATTTGCTTGGCCTCTATATGGGTCATTTCTAACTCATTGCCTATCCTCATTTATGGCATTCACTAGATTAGCCACCAAGTTGATAAGCTTATCCAGTTGTTTGTCTATAGATTGGGGTGTGAAACTCCCTTGGTGACCATAGCCATTATAAGCACCATTCTCTTGGTTACCCAAGTTCTTTGAACACTAAAGTCAGACATTTTTGTTTACTTCAATAGATTAACAACTGAAACACACTTCAAAAATCCTCCTTTGAACAATGATAAACAGTACTAGCACACCAACAATTACTATAGTGATAGCAATATTACTCTACTTAGCAACAAACCAACTAGAGACACATACTATTTTACAAACATAAAATAGGGGAAAATAAAGCATTAAACTTCCCTAACAAAATACACTTCTCTAACACTCACTATAACCATGCATAGCTCCTTCAACACTTCACAAGCCTTAACTCACTAACTTCGCACCTAACATACTACAAGAAATCACTTCAAAGCACAACATACTAAAAACTTACTCAAATGTAGCTAAGCTCTAGTACCAACATGGTACGGATTCGTGGATGAACACATAGTACTAGCATCATACAAACAGGGGGTAGGTCTAAACCATAAGATAGATCGAAAGATAAATAAGAGTCGAAGGTTGAGCAAGGGTTTCTTATATACAGAAGATGGATATAACGCATCAATACCTGACACAATCTTATGTTATACTTGATATGACACACAAGTATAGTTGGAGGTTACTTGTTACAAGTCTACACTCAAATGTCTTAGATAAGAGTAACGGGTAGCAAGCAAGTAGGGGATACTTATCTCACAAAGGATAAAATTCTGGATTCTCATGACTAATGATTGATGCAGTTAATGTAGCTAGGTTACTACAAATGATCAAAAAGATACTTACTAGAAAAGAAAGGCACATATTTTATAGGGGTAATCCGGTAATCAAACAAAAAGGAATATTCTTGTAAAGGGTAGTATGGGTGTCAGAATGGTAGATACATGTCAACTTCTCAATCCGATGGTATAAACGGTAGTGGTTATCGAGCAGAGCTTTTTAGGTTGTCAACTCAGTAGGTCAGTGGCTCAACAGTTTGGAATTTGGGGAGTACATGCTTGGTAATTGGGGGCTCAGCAGTTCAAGCTTAACAGGTTGGCTCAATAATAGATTAGTTCAAGCTTAGGAACATTTCATCTTGGTAGTAAGTAAGAGTGTTGTCTTGCTCTAATTGAGGCTCAATGGTGTTGGTTGCTTCTTCTTCTTCTATTTGTAAGATAGTAAATGGTTTGAAAGATCTCGAAAGATATGCTAGGTCGACTTGGAGGAACAGCTCCTCTTCAGGAATGAGTTGCTTCTCAGCAGCTCGGCGTATTAGGGAAAAAAGGCTATGTGCTCGAAATCATGTGATTGGCCCTTGATTCCTATCATAGAGTTTGCTTATAGTTCTTCATTTCACCAAGGTGCCTCTATTACCCATTTTGAGGTAGTTTATGGGAGGAGGCCTCCTACAATTCCGACTTCTATTAAAGGGACTTCTAAGCTAGACACTATGGAACAGGACTTAGTTATTATAGATGAAGTCTTAAAACTTTTGAAAGATAATTTGTTAAAAACACAACAATGTATGAAGATCTATGTTGACCAACATAGATCTTATATATCTTTTGAAGTAAGAGACTTAGTTTTTGTTAAGCTTCATCCTTATAAGCAAACATCTATTACTTAGGGACATCACAAATTGTCCCAGAGATTTTATGGTCCATTCCTTATTGTAAGGAAGGTGGGTCCGTATGCTTATAAGTAAGGTCTTCCTCCTATTGCTAAGATTCACAATGTTTTTCATGTTTTAGTATTAAAGGTAGCCAAAGGTGCTACTATACCTTCCTTGGCTTTACCTCTAGAAGTGCTTTAAGGACATCCAGTGTTAGAGTCCCTCTCTATTTTAGGTTCTAGAGATATACTACAAAATGGTGCCTCAAATTTTGGTTTAGTGGCTTGGGTTACCACCAGAAGAGATGATATAGGAAGATTTGAAGGAGTTCAAACATATATTCTAACTACGACCTTGGGGATAAGGTCCTTTTTTTAACATTGGGGGAAAATGTTACAACTAGAAGAAGACACATCAAGAGACCAACATGGCTAAAGGATTATACATAGAAATAAAATAATTTGTACAAATAGATCTATGATCCATCGACAAGAACATGATAGTTGTAATCAAAATCAACAAATTATAGTTGTAAGAATAACAAATCTATAAGTAGTTAGAACTAATAGTAGTAACAAAATAATAGTAGTTAGAAATTGTAAATCACATAGAGAATATAAATAATAGCTAGCGAGGGGAAAAGAAGGCAAGAACCATCTTGCAGTATCTGTTCTCCTTCCTTGACCTTCAAAAGCTTATGGTGAACTCAAATCACCATAAAAATACCTTAAAAGAAAAATAAGAGTTCAAGTTAGTACGATTCTTATTAGATCAATAAACTAAGAGGGAAAACAAACATATTGAAACATGAGAACACCTGTTAGACCAGGGTTTTCGTGTAACATATTGTTGATGAACCTTAAAAGGAGAGAGAGATCAATAGAGAGTTCAAGAAAGAGAGAGAAAAGTAAAGTATAAGTGAAGATTCAAAATATCTGAATTAGGACATATTTAGTAGGCTTGGAAGTAATACGTGGACTAGGCTTAACAGTCTCATAGTGATTATCAAAATTGTGATTTTACTGTTTATTTGAACATATAAAATAATATAAAATCAATAAAATCATAAATTTATAAAATCATATATAAAAGTTTATAATTTTATTAAAAGTCTGCACATAAACGATTTTACATCAATTTTAACTAAGAAAAACGTTATAAAATTATAAACTCATATGATCATATTGTTGACTCAAGATTTTAACAACTATGGTCTCACCTATTGTAATGATTGTGACTTGATTAAATAAAAATGGCATTAGTTAGCTACCCATGTTGATGGTGGTTGATTATGGCTTAGGTTTTTATTTCCTTGCATTTTTTTATCTTTATCTCTTGATGTTTGTGATTTTTATGATACTATTTCATTAATATATATTTTATACTGTTATTTTATTAAATTAATCATTATTGGATAAACAAAATTGATACATGTTAAGGATGGATAAGGAATTCAACGAAATTTTAAAAAGTTATTTTTTACAAAAAATTTAAAATATTGTAGGTTCAAATAAAAAAGTGAATATGGAGGAGTAGATGTGTAATTTTTTCTTTGCTAATTTATAAAGAATAGATATAGATATGAAGTGTTGTTTTTTTTTTTTTGAATATTAATATTATAAATTAGAGCAATAAATAGATAACATATTGGACTAGAATAGAATCAGGATCTAAGGTTTCATTCTCTTTTTCTACATTTGGAAGTGCAAGCGCATTTAGAAGTCGAAATCACGATTCTAGCTTCAAAGAGGAATTTGATTCCACCTTTTCAAAGTTGTGATAAAACGAGTATGAGTACTTAAATTTTTATATTTTTTCCATTTTAGTACATAAACTTTAAATTTGTTCATTTTCATATTTTAACTTTTCAAATAAGATAAATTAATATCTTTATTGTAAGGGTTTTTATTATAAAATGGTAGAATAATAATATAAATATATCAACTTTTATTTAATTTCCATTTTAATGCTCAAATTTTATTTTTTATTTCATTTTAGTACTTCAACTTTATAAAGTGAAATAATTAAATATTCATTATAATGATCATTATAAAAAATATATTAGTTTCTCTCATTTAAAAAATTGGGATGTTAAAATGAATAAGTTTAAAATTTAGATACTAAAATAAAAAAAATATATAAAAGCTTGAATACTTGTAGTGATTTTATCCCAATTATTACTATATATATATTTAATTTCATTCATTCTATTTTATGAATATTTTCAAATATAAAAAAAGATTCAACATTCTATCCTTATTCCCATCTTTTCCAATCTATTCAATTTTATTTCATTCCAAAATTATTTGTTTATACCAATGTGATATAAGCGTCGTGGCATTTGTGGGATGGAATTCTTAATTTATCTCTCTCACCGAACTTGGGGTGCGATTTTAAAAAATTAGAACTCTATTCCGTAACGACTTAGAAATACATTTTTGTTTATCCAATACCGTGCAAAGCATAGCACCCGTAAATGCATGTAAATCACTACAACTTCAATATGTTCTTACACTACAAGACGGGTAATTATTGATACACTGACACTTCGGGATATGTGCATCATTTGGCATAGAGGATGCAATCCGACCTACGTTTGGAAACGGATATGAGAATCGTAGTGTGGACCATGTGGGCAAAACACAACAAGACGCTTCCTTTGATGGCTCGACTTAGGCGGTGGAAAGTTTGAATGTTATTAACACTACAGCGATTGATTATAAATGCTAATAAAATTCAATATTTGCAAATATAAATAATATTATTTTAAAAACAATACAATATTAGTAATACTTACATATCATTTATTTGGATGTATAATTTATTAGTTACATTTATAATTGTTAAAATCGTAATTCTATTATTCATTTATTTGAGCATATAGAATCAATAAAATCGTATAAAATTAATAAAATTATAAACTTACAGAATCATATATCGAAATTTATAATTTTATCAAAAATCTATATCGAAACAATTTTATATTCAATTTAACTAAAAAAAATTATAAAATTATGATCCACTTGTGGTTTTAACTATATTCACATTGAATCTTTTTTCAACTAGGCCATAGTAAGCTAATGTACGTTGCCTTCATATCAATATGAGACATGTATCGACTTCAAATAATACAAGACATGAAGTAAGGTTTGTATGGGCAATATAACAAGAATTTGGGGTAACCTAAAGTTCAGTCCGTATAACAACCATGGAAATTTCGAGCTGTTCTTGAAAGTGGTAACATTGGATAAAATGTAAATTTTCATTCCATATAACAATCTTGAAAAATAATTTAAAAGTGACTTAACATCACATTTACTATATGAATTTAGAGGATTATACAGTACAGTCTCTCAAAATTGATTATATGGTGCAGTTAATTTTAAATTATAGTAAATCACCCTAAACTATATTAAATAAAACATATTAATAGTGAAAATGAAATTATGGACAATAAAGTTGAAATTATCAATAGTTTTCCACAAAAGCCATTAGCAATTTCTACGAAGACTATCAACAATTTCTTTTATTATTAATGGGTCTTATCATAATTTAGGGTGATTTATTATAACTTAGAAATGATTGCACCATATAGTTACTTTTAAGTGATGCACTATAGAGTTTTCTCTTAAACTTTACTATTATTGTAATTAATTGCCATAATTTTAAAAATATCAATTTATGATCTAGCTGCAACCTTTTCATTACAATTTATAATACCTGGATTAAGTATTTAATTACATTAGTGCATAAAGTTCATGCAGTCAATTGCAAAATACATTAGATTATTTGATTATGCAGTTTATCATTAGTTAATTATCTAGAATTTTTTTTTTGAATTATGAATAAATCAACTATGAAATTATTATTTAATTATAACACTTAACTAATTTAGACATTATAATTGGGATTTTAATATAGATAGCTCGTGATGGTTAGGGTTACTCACTTTGTTGCCTTATGAGAGCTTCGTATTCTTGTCTAAAAACAATATAAAAATTGTTTTCCCGTTAAACAATTTGAACATAACCTAATCTTCAACTAAAAAGAGAGTCATTTTCTCACATTTTTCATGATTTTATATATAGAAAAACACTACTACAAGATGGATCTCTCTCTAATTCTAAGCACACAATTCGTACTCTTAATTTAAGACCAATATGCCATAATATCATATCTATATTAAATCTTAATTTGAATTTATGTATACATATATTGTAATTTTCCTTCAATTGGTATTAGAGGAATTGTAGAAACATATTATAATTGTTACTCTTACATTTGTCAAAATTAAATTAGAATCTATAAACCTTAATTTTATGGATTTTGATTTTGACCAAATTAATAAGTTAAATAAGGGATTTTGTCTTATACCCATTTGATGATAAATTTATTTATACCTATGTTTTCAAGGAATGTGTAAATTGGCCCTCTCTAAAACTATTGTTTATTGGTTTCATAGATTTATTTTTTATGAATAGAGAAAAAGCATAATGTGTATTCACATTCTTGGTTGGATTCATTATAGTGAAAATCCTTTAACATTGTATGTTTTAAGAATAGATGAAATTCCTCAAATTTTCGAATCAAAGGTTTAGCGATTTTGGAAAAATCCTTTGTAAATCGCCTATAATGTCCCGCCATTCCAAGAAAAGTTCTTATTTCTATTACAGTCGTTAGCTGTTTCCATTCAGCCACTACTTTGACCTTTTTGAGATTGACTAAAATTCCTTCGCCTAACATAATATGTCCTAAAGATGACTTTTTTTATCAAGCAAAAATTCACACTTACTCAACTTAGCATACAATTGATTGTCTCTTAACTTTTGCAAGGCCAACGTAGATGATTGACATGATTCTCCTTAGTCTTAGAATAAATTAAAATATCATCAATGAATACTACAACAAATTTATCTAAGTAAGGTTGATAGATCCAATTTATCAAATCCATAAACATAGTTGGTGCATTCATCAAACCTAAAGATATTACTTAAAACTCGTAGTACCCATATCTAGTTTGGAAAGCTGTCTTTGGCACATCCTTCGGCTTAATTCATAATTGATGGTATCCAGATCTCAAATCAATCCGTGAAAATATAGTAATACCATGCAATTGTTTAAACAAATCATCAATCTTGAGTAATGGATATTTATTCTTAATAGTTACTTTGTTTATCTCCCAATAATCAATACATAATTTCATGGTTACATCTTTCTTTTTCACGAATAACACTGGCACTCTTCAAGGAGATATACTGGGTTGTACAAATTCTTTGTCCAATAGCTCCTGAAGTTGTTTCTTTAACTCTTGAAGTTCTATCGATGATATTCGGTATAGAGCTTTTGATATTGGTTTAGTTCTTGGCACCAACTCTATAGAAAAATCTACTATAGTGCTAATTTAGGTAATTCTTTCGAAAAAATTGTCATGCCTCAAAAAGGTAAAGTCATAATAGTCCCACCATGTGAGCTATACTAAGATAGAAACTGTCTTTACAGTTACTATCTTATACCTAGTTCACACTAGACATACTTGATTATATCCCTTTGAAGCGTCCAATTTGATACCTGTTTGATATAAACCTGCAGCGTAATCTTCTAAAATAATTTGTTAAAAATAAGCTTGTAATTTGACCTTATAAAAGAGTGACAGTAAATCCCACAAATACCTATCATTTCATATACAAACAAAAATATTGAAAACTACCAAGCTCTTTGAGGAGTTTTGTATAGTTTTTCTTAAAAGATAAAAAGTTAATACTAAGGACAATAACCAGCTATTTCTTATTGCATCTTACTCCCTGTCCTAGTTTATTAGTGTTCTAGTGTTGGGTAGGTAATTGTAATCCATTTGAAACTTGTAAAATAAACTATAGAGGAATGAGCGATAACTTGCTTGAAAAGTGAGGGCAAAGACAGAAGCATGCACATAACACATCACAAGTAGGGTTTTTAACCAAATTAGTTAAATACAATACATATATAAGCAAATGCTATCATACAACGTTATCCGATCTGTCGTGAGATCAGAGAAATTACGTCTGCTTTAATTTGAGTTGAGGAGATTGATGTTATATACTCACGGATTGAAACCAAACCGAAGCTTGTGCAATGGAGAACACCTTCCTCTAATAGCCACCCTCGAACTACGACCCCTAACCTTGCCATGACCTTCTCTCATGTCACTTAGTTTGGTTAAAGATGAGGAAATGACCATTTTAACTATCATCATCGAAGGGAGTTTATGTTTGGCTTGAGAATTTTAGTCGTTACCCTTAGTGGATTGCGATACATATCAGATTATATGTCAGGCCAAGTTTGAGTTAGTTTATTTTTTTAGGGTGATCAACTAAGTCCAAACAATTCAAATATAATAATATTTATAAAACAACCATATTATGGAGCTTTGCACTTATAATAGCAAAGTGAAATCCAATCACAAATGCTGTATACGCACAAACAGTTAACTACAATCACAAGCCAATACATACCAAAGTCTTCAGATATTTTGAAATAATATCCAAAAATGCTGCAAAGTATTAATCTCATGTAACTGTCCTATCGTTTACTTTGGACAACTCATATCGTTAACAGTTTGATTATTGGGAGGCCCTATATATACAGAACCTAAATAATGTTTTCGTAATAGTTACGAAAACATTATAGTTTTATCTAAAACGATTATATATATATAATATTATCATAATAATATATAGTTTTATTATGTTATATATATATATATATATCAAGTTAATTTCTTAATTATTAATAATATATATAATTATACTATTATATATAATATATTGTTTTGATTATATTGAAACATATTTTTAATTAGTTAAATCACATTTTAATTCCAGTAGGGTTATCATAATACGTATATTCTAGTCATATTATAAACTTATAGGTTATATTACCTAAGATTGT
Source organism: Lumnitzera littorea (assembly GCA_024138015.1). Taxonomy (NCBI): domain Eukaryota; kingdom Viridiplantae; phylum Streptophyta; class Magnoliopsida; order Myrtales; family Combretaceae; genus Lumnitzera; species Lumnitzera littorea. The sequence continues at coordinate 93,402,300 of JAMXBB010000010.1, forward strand.
CTGATTGTAGTAAAAATAGTGTTATTGGGTTTATACAAACCTAACGATACGTATTACGGGTCCTATTTCTAAAGATGATTTTTAACGAGTAATTTGAGTTTTTGACCCTAAATTATCTTAAATTACCCAATTATAATCCTTTTTGCACTAAATTGACTTCAACCTATCCCAACATTATTATTATTCACTAGAAATTAGAACATGTTTATTTTATCATTTAATTTCATAATTTCCTATTTATTTCACAATTTCAGCCTATTTTCTAGCTATTTCTAAGCCAAAAAATGCAATAAATATTAAAAATATTCAAATCAAAATTTGGGCTACATAGCAATTATATATAAACATCTTGCAAAAAAATTTTGAGTTGGAAACTACATTATTTAATGTATTTATTTTAAATTTCAAATTTCGGATAAACAGTACATTTATTAAGTAAGTACATTGAATATTCCTAATTTTGTTAAAATAAATTTAAGAAATGAAAGTACATGTAAAATAACCTAGGAATTAATTTTTTTTCCCATATTTTTCTTAATTAATTTAATAATTTTTTGAAAATAAAGAAAAATAAGGTAGAAACTCAGAACTTAAGTTTATCGAAACTCCGACCACCATTGGCTGGAGAGAGGTTGTCAAACAGCCAAGTTGTGGTATGGACTAGTGGTGGCCAGGCGTGTTCTACAGCAGACTTTCCTTTGGTTCAATTTCTAACTTAGCTCGATAATTTCCTTATTTTTCTTATTTTATTTTCTAATTTTTATTAATTTTTCCAGAAATCCCCTAAGTGTCTAAAGTGTATAATCTGGTCCTAGGAGTTCTATTTATAGTGATTTAAGTCAATTGAGTTTTTCCTTAACCATTAAGTAATTTTTCATTTATTTATTCATCTATTCTTTTAAGGAATTTGCATATGTGATGTGTCAATTTTTTAATTCATTTACTTTTGATGCACCTTGTTGTTCTTTTTAAGCTACTTCACATTTGATCCAATCATATTTTAGGTTTTTTTTTTATTTTTTTAAAATAATTTTTAGATAATATTTTTGGGTGTTTTGATATTTTATATTAGTATCTAATGATTTTGTTAATATACAGATATATATCCTATATATATTATACACGTAATAAGTAATTATATATGTATAATCATGTTTTTAGTATATATTTTATTTTTAAGATACTTTTCCTACTTAATTTTGTGATTTTGTTACTTATTATGCATAATTATATAATTTTAGGTTAATTTACAAGTATATTTATTATATATACCCAGTATACTCACAAAAATATGTATATACTCATATAGTATATTGTGCTATATTATTTTCTTTTATTGTCTAATTAATTTATATTTAAGTTTTCGTCGCATTTCAAACTCGGTTTTAGAGGTTTCAATCATTTTTACACTATATTAAATAATCATATTTTTAGGGGCAAAATTTGAATTTTGGTTAATTATTTTCAAAATCTAACTTCATTGAATCACTTTAATTAACTTTTCTATCTTAAAGTTTGGGTTTAATTGAATAACTTTTCTCAAAAGTCATAAATTTAAGCACGATTGGTCTAAACTCGATTTTAGGGTCTCATATAAAATAAATTCTCACTATTTTGATAATATTCTTGATAATTTATTATATTTTTTACTTCCAAGCGTATGAGAATTCCTCAATTGGGGTTATCATATTTCTTGTAAGTTTTTAGCATACTCAATTTACTTTCCTGAATGCTCTAGATCAATTATCGATTCTAATTGTACAAGGATAAGGCTTTGTCTTAATAGTTGGATATTTATGTCTTGATTGCTGATTTATGAGATACTACAAAGATGTCAGGAAATTCACTTACCACTAGTATTTTTGATACTTTTGGAGTTTCCTTCTATCATTCTATGATAACTATCCAATAGAATTGCCATTTTTTAGTAATTTTATTCATTTCTTTGCCTACTTCAATAACTGATAATCTCAAACTTTGCTCACTCGTTTTTCCTTGAAATATGACATTACCTTTATCTAAGATTATGTTCTTATTTTGATAATCCACTTTAGCTTTTTATTTGGACAACTAATCTATTCCCATAATAACATCATATCCCTTAATTGGTAATACCAAAAGTTTTATCGAAAATTCTTATCTTTAGATTTGCAATTGTCCATTAGTCATTATCTACTGTTTTCCATGTTAACACTTATTTTCCTATAAGTGTTCTTATTCTATAGATGGGTTTAACTTCACTCATCTTAATTCCATTTCTTAAGACAAACTCTTTACTACTAAATGAATGTGAAGCTCTAGCATCAAATAATGCATAAGCAGTTTGTCCATTTACAAGTATATTTCCTAAAACAATTACTATTACTATAGTTATCTACTTCTTAAGTATTATACTTAAGTAACGTATTTTCATAGTTCTTAACATTAGCTACATATACAAAATTTTCTACTAACTTATGAGCAAGTAAAAGTTACGAGTTAATTTACATGTCCGTTACTAAGCCTTGGTTAGTTCCATCAATATCCATTTCGTCATCTAAGCCATCATGAAAGCATTCTTCCATCCATGCATCAAAATCCTCAGTATCCTCTTCCGTACCCTTGATTGCAAACACTCGAGTTGCTACAACCGTTGTCTCTACTCCTTTGGATTTCGTACACCTTTGTCGGCTTGACCACAATATCTTAAGAAGTCTCTTGTCATTCTACACCTGTAGCACTTCACTATTTTCATTTTTGGACACTTTCTTGACATATGATTTTAATCACCACATAGATAACACTTACCCCTTAACTAAGGGCATTGCTTAGGGAAATGTTACGCTCCACATTTCTAGTATCTCACATTTTCCACTTCGTCAAAGAAAGTAAATCTAGTCTTATTTGAAGCATGGCTATTAGTTATAATAGCTAGTTTCTTTCCTTTTCAACTCGAATTATTATTTGCACCTGAAAATGTTCTCTTGAAAATAGGTTTGTATTGATTTTCTCTTCTCAGCTTCTTGCTTTACGCATTTTGCATAGCCAATCGATTATTCTCTAGTTGTAATGCCTTATCTATGATTTGATGATAAGTGGTGAATCTATAATCCATTGACCTACATCGCAATGTTGCATCAAATCTGTTAAGAAAAAGATCATTTGTTAGCTCTTGATTATCTCTGTATGACTCAGGCATATATTGCAACAACCTATTAAATTCATTCTTGTATTGTGTCATACTCATAGTGCCTTTCTTTATTTCTATTAATTGTTGGGTCATCTGATTTTACACACTCATAGGAAAATATGCTCTCTTAAATGCCTCCTAAAATACTTGCCATAAAATGGGGCCTGGCATTGTTCTTGTTGTCGAGTTCCACCAGATTCATGCTCCCATCTTTAGTAAGAAAGTACCAAAAGAGATATTTTGATTTTCAAGAATCTTAAAAGCCTCAAAATTGCGTTAACCAATCATCAGCTAAGGTAGGCTTACCCATTTCACCCTCGAAATACCAATTTGATTTCATAAACTCAAGAAGTCGACTTGCATCTTAGGGTCGAATTCCTTTAGGTTCAACCCCTGCTGACTTTAATTCATCACATTTCCACCTGTGATCAAATGTTAGGTTAAAGCTCTTTATTATTGGATTATGGTATTCATATTAGCTAATATTTGTCCAAATTGAGTTGGGTCCATCATGTTTGAAGTAGGTGGTGATATATCATTTCTAGGTTGTTCTAGTGGATTAGGAGAGGTGATACTTTTCTTTCAATTTGGTTATTTCCATTTTTGTTTCTATATGCTTTCTCTGCCATATTTAGATTCACAATTCACTAATTATTAACCCCGCACTCACAATATGTGTACTTGAAGTTAGTATTCGACTTATGCGATTCATATTCACATATAGATTAATTATTCTCTGTATTGGCAATACACAACTACAGATTTCCTCACCAAGGATCTTAATTAACATAAAACCTGTAATATTTCATCCATTGTATAAGCAATGATATATTCATTCACTATTTATTACATACTCTATGTGTGTTCAAATATATATGTATGTCATAGGCTCATCGAGTCCCGCCTGTAACATTGTATCATATTCATAGTGATATCTCACACAGATACTAAAAAATAAGGACATTTACTTTACAATAGTTCATAGGATAATCAAAGTTTTACATTCAAAAGATCGCATCGCTTTATTTATAACATCAAATCACACATCTGATTACCTATTCACATCATTTATATGTTTAGTAACTGCAACATTCGAAAGTATATAGGTTACATTCAAAAGGTAAAAAGTACCTCAAAAGTTGTTAGAGGGACCTAAATACATTAAAACAACTAGGTCAGGTGATATCAACAATTTTTTATATCTAAAACTGTAGGGAGCATAACACCGAGTAAAGAATCCAAACAAAGACCCATTAGCATGCATCACTTCAGTATGGATAAACCATCGACAGCTCTCTAACACATTCACTTGATAATTTGTAGACCACCATAAAGCTAAACCATTACTCAATCTAACCCAGGCAACATAAAAACCACCTGTATACTTACACCTTGCCCTGTACCTCTCTAATTTACTAGTTGGATTCTTAGTTTCAGTGAGAAAGATGATAGATGCGTTATGCTTAATGATCAGGTCATTAAGGTGACAACTTGTCAAGGTTAACCTGAAACCTTGAGAATTTTAGGATAGAAAGATCATGGCGACTTGGTGGCTGTTAAGGACAAGCCACCATTGCCACTATTACTTGGTGCTAAATTAGAAAAACTTTTATTCAATTGCTATTGTAGAGAACTAATATCAATAATTGACAGACTTGCCTTGAATTTCTTTCTAGTTTTTGTTTTTTTTTTTTGCTTCTTTTTTATTCCTTTTGTATTTGTCCATGAAAGGAAATTTTTAGCTTTAACATTAATCTCCACCATCATCATAATATGTTTTTTCACCTCAATAGTAGCAACCACACATTCTCTTTTCAACTATAGTTTGTCAAAATGGCGTGACAGATCCTGTATTATTGCAATGTATTAGGAATAATATTTGAAGCCTTCCCCTTTACTGCATTTAACATAAATATCAATTAGAAAGCGGTTTCATTCATTTGAGCGTTCTCCATGAAATCGAATTCCTATGTTACTTTAATAGCAAATAATACAGCCAATTCCTAATGAATTAAAATTCTTTCGCAAGAAAACCAAGCTAGGCCTTAGTCAGCTCTAAGCAACTCAAATGTTAATCACAGTAAGCAACTCAGCACTTGGTCCATTTTTGTTTCTTGCATTACTTATCAATTGGATGTCAAATGAAAGTTAAGGATCCATTTGAACAAAAATATTCATTAGAGATATATTACATAGTCCAGCAACCTTTCAAGATTTACCTTTATTTTTAGACATCTTCTTATTTTATAATATTTTATTCAATTATGTTCCACTTAATAAAGAAACGTTCATGGATATAATATTGAGAAAGATGGATCTATAAGAAAAATAAAATAAACGCAAAAGAAAAACTAAGTCGCGAGAGAGAAAGCACACAACTAGAATTTAAACAAGTTTAAAAAGAGCCTTTTTTTTTTCTTTTTTTAAATTTACACTGCAGCACAAGCAGACATCTAAAACATGTCTCCGGTAGGACATCCCACCTCAAAATTTTGTGGATTTTGTGAAATACAATATTTACAATGTGGAAATCACTTAAGCAACTAAACCCTTTACACTACGCCAGCCATTTGATGCTAAAATTGTAAAGTTCTGTGGCAATTTTTCAATGTCTCCTAGTATTGCACCCTTAATTGATCATAAAACCTCCTAATAAACTCCTCAGCGTTGTGGTCAACCTTGCCATAAGCTTCATCACCCTCATCATCAGATGCACAGTTGGAATAATTCGAAATCCTCACCGCACAAGGCGATTGTGATGGGCTACGTTTGTCACACCGATCCGGGGTGAAGATATGCAGGATGAACTTGTATTCTGGGGTCTTAGGATTGGGGAAAAATATTACATCTCCTGGCAGGTCAAATACATGGTCTTCTAAGGCTTTAGGAAGGCTGATGCAGGGGAAGAAATGGTGCTTCTTTTTGGATCCATGGGAATAACCCGGAACTGGGGTTTTGCTGCAAGAGAATTCGTATTCGTATGCCCCGTACTCAACTCATTTCAGGTATTTCGAATGGGAAAGGAAGTTGAGAGTGCTTGGAGATTTTCCAATCGTCCTCCTTTTCTTTATCATGAGAATCATGTCCATGATCAATCTTGTGTTGGATACAAGTCCCTTCCTAATCAGGTAAAAACCAACTTCAGAACTTTCCTTAGTTTTCTCACTAGGACAGAACTTTTTGTAGTGTGAACCTCCATCTTAAGACAAATTTAATAGGGAAATCGATGCTTTTGGCCAGTGAATTTCACTTTCTAGAATGTTTTGTCATCACAATGTCATTGGAAAACCATGAACTGGGAAGATTACTAGCTAGATTATTGGAAAAAGTGAAGGAGGTTGTGGGGGACAATGAATGTCAGACTGAAGCAATCTATAGCAATCGATGGAGTGTGCTCTGAATGTTTAACGAAGGTTTTAATTCAATAAAGAAAGACGAACCGTTAATCAAATAGAAACAGGCTTGATGGAAAATGACGGAGGAAGGAGGTACGCTTGTGTCTCTAGAAAGCATCACAGCGATTTTTTAATAGACCTCTTCATGCAATCTTTTCTCCAACAATTTCCTCTCAAGTTCTTACACTAATTTTAAATTCAGCCTTGGACGGTACACCAAATGCATAATTTTAGCTCAATCTTTTGATTTCCTTTGGCATTTGTTATAATTAAATTCTTACGGATGCATTATATGTTTACCAACCTTAAAAAAATTATATAATTACAAATTATATAAAAAATTATCTAAATATTATTATTATATCATATCATGAAGATGGGATATTAATACACTGTATTTTCAATATACGACATTACTATCTGTATACTGTTATTATGTCGTATCATCAAAATGCGATATATATACAAATGTACTATTATAAAATATTGAACATGTAATATATTTGCACCTATACATGCACTAATGTCGCATCTTATAGGTAGAAGTAGGAAAGCTATATCTTGAAATGCAATATGTATATAAAGATTAATTTTATATTTTGAAAATACGACATCACTATGATATTTTGATAATTTTTTTTTTTATAATTTGTAATTACATAATATTTATTAATTTTGATAATAAACAAGTAAATTTCTCAAATTTTTATTGATGTCAAATATTATTGTTATAACATTAAAAGGTTGTCTATCACCACATAAACCATCCACTAGTAATGGCCAATAGCAACTTAGAGAGTAAGAGTAATTGAAAATAAAGAAAATATTTTCCTCTTTTGATGAGGGGAAACTATCTTTCTAGTTTTTTTATTAATTTTTTCCATAATTATCACCCATTACCACCAACTGTTAACTATAATCTTCCTTCCTATCATCACTTGCCACCATTAATCACAACCTTATAAAATTATTAAGATAGTATGAGACAATCTTAAGACCAATTATAACAAATATCGGAAAAAGATTGAGAAAAGTTTTCAATAAATTATCTCGTGTTGTTTTACTTTAGTTTTACTCGTGGAAAATTTCCCTTCCCTCGACTTTTGTGAACATAATTATGCCCATTAGTACTTGCAACTAGTTGGTTCTAAACTCTCAATGTGAATTTGGGGTTGAAATTTTTGAACACTCCTTTTTTATAGCATAATTTTAGGATGTGAACACTCGTCACGATGGAACTGCATAGATCACAGCACCGTGTATCTTGAGGTGCAAAATTATATAGTTACTCTAAATTCGAGTAAGTATATCAGAGATATCTAAGTTGAGGATCTGTTTATATAAGTTTTAAATAATTCAAACCAAGGGGAGGGACTTCTTGAAGGTTCAAAAAAAAAAAAAAAGAACAACCTTTCATATTTGTAGGTTAATTTACTTCTATATTTTAAGTGGAAAAAACAATACTTGCATAAGGAATAATTTTTTTTCCTTAAATAGCTCACAAGCACAAGTCATCGTCTTATTAATGTTTTTTTTTTTTTTTTTTTGTTTCAGTAAAGAAAAATTTGCATTCAGTGGAAAAAAAATATTTCAAGCAAACTAAACAATATAAGGAAACTAAAAGACGAATAGTTGGGGTTACAAGACCAATGAACGGGTAGATAAGATACATCCAACTAGCAAGTGCAACGGATCTCATAAAAAAGGATAGTATAATCTCACATTAGGAATGGAAAAACAAATAAAAAAAGAAAAATAAAAAACATAATAAAAAAAAGTCATTAATTCTAAATACTACTAACAAACTCATATAAGCCCAATTGCCACCGTCTTCAAAGTGACTAGATATACAAAAGTAGACTTGTAGTGGTGGAATCTCAATGCCAATGCATTAGTGATAATGTGAATGATAGAAAAATAATGTATATGAGATTAGTGGTGGTTGATTTGCGAATATTGAGATCAATAGTTATTGATCTTCAGATTTAGGGTAGAAAATGAGGGAAAGGGACTCTAGAGAGAGAATGGTATTAATAGTTTAAGTATTTCATAAACACTACATTAACAAATACAAATAGGTGATTATGACGGTACACATATAAGAATGAAAATTAATTATATATATGTATATATATATATATATATTAAGTTTAATAAGCCAAAATGAACTCAAAATAGAATTACAATTTAGATTTTTATTTCCTTTCTCATGTATGAATGCGTTTCTAAAAGGTGGAATATGAATTTAAGGAGGAATTCAATATTGTATTTGAATGGATAGAATCACAATTTTATTTCACTTCATTAATTGTCATTAATTTTAAATTACTTATTTAATCTTCAACTTAATTATGGTATCTAATAATTAAGACCATTTGCAATAAATACTAATATAATATTGAAATGAAATCAATAATTTCATTGGAAAAATATAATATAAATGTTATGAGGTGTAAATGATAATGTTAAAATAAATAAACATACATAGTGCATCTATATAGGACATAAACTTCAAGTAATAAAAGCAAAAAGGGATAAGTACCATTTTAGTCATTCGTTGCCTTCTTTTTAATTTAAGTCACCATCCTTTTTTCTCCTATTTGAGTCTCCAATATTTTATGATTTTTATAAACTAAAATTTTTGTTAACTTAGTTAAGTTATTTCTTCCTTCATTGAACAGGACAATTCCTCATTGATTTATCATTTTAGCTTTAATTAAGATATCTTTTCACACATAGTAACTCTGAGTTTAGAGCAAAGATATGCTTTGTAACCACACTACTAGTACACTAGATTTCCTTTCTTGCAACAATCATAGATGTTGCTTAATTAAACATACTTATGGTCAACTAAGTTCTATTTGATAAAGAAATATCCATAAAAAAATACAATGTGTTTACTTAGAGAAATGTATATTTCTTAAAAGAAGACTATTTCGATGTTCACTTAGATACCGTCATGTACTTTCCAACTCCACTAAGGTGACACTAGATAGTCACACATTGCCAACCACAAGTCTGACCTCTACTCCTATAAACACCACCACACAACTTCTGAAGGACACAGCCATTGGTCACTCACTTACATACACCACTATTGTCTCACTTAATCACCAACTCCATTATAGCGAATCTCTCAAGCGACACCAACCACTAACACACCAACAATCCACTTATGTCGCATACATCCTATTCAATTTCTTGCAAAACAATAAAAGAAAAGAAACCCTAGGGGAGAGAGAGAGACTCGAACCCATTGTTTGTCAGAAGAAGTAGTATGAAACTTCAAGCGAAAAAGAAGTGATGATTGGTAATGAAGTGTAAATGTATGGATCTTGTTAGTTTTGTTGATGAGGGGAGATGAGTGACGGATGAGAGGGATAGAGAGAGAACAAACGAGGCAAAGGGAAAAGGAAGAAAAAAAAGGGTAAGATGGTCTTTTCACTTTTATTACAAGTTTAGTATTTTTTGTCCTCTATGTTCAATTAAACAATATAATAACTATTCACCCCTTATTTCATTCAATAATAATTGTAATTTCATTCTTTTTTTATTCCATTTAGTGAAATGAATAAGTAATTATTGTATCAAAAATGTGCTTCAAAGAATAATAAGGTGGAATTATTACACCTCATCACCTTCACTTCTTACTCCCAAGATATTTATGCATCTTAATAATCTAAATCAGTCACTTTTATATAATATAAAGAAAATTTGGACCGATTCTCATAAGTCAAAACGTTGAGAAAATATTTAGATGGGATTTACACAAAGTACAAAGAGAACCTTCATCTTTTTACACTGAACCACACAAGTAGACATTCAAAAGAAGTCTAAGCAGGATATCCAACCTTAAAATTTTGTGGATATTGTGAAACTTCATATTTACAAAGCTGAAATCACTTCAGTCAATCTTACTATTTGACATACGACTGCCATGTGATACTTCAGATGTAAACTTCAGTAACGAACTTTCAACATCTCCTAGTATTGCACCCTTAATTGATTATAAAACCTCTCAATAAACTCCTCAGCCCTGTGATCAATTTTGCCACAAACTTCATCACTCTCATCATCAGATGCACAGTTGGAATAATTCGAAATCCTCACCAGAACAGGCGATCGTGACGGGCTACGTTTGTCATACCGATCTGGGGTAAAGATATGCATGTTGAACTTGTATTCTGGGGTCTTAGGATTGGGGACAAATATTACATCTCCTGGCAAGTCAAATACATGGTCTTCTAGGACTTTAGGAAGAGAGATGCAGGGGAAGAAATGGCTCTTCTTTTTGGATCTCTGGGAATAACCCGGAACTGGGGTGTTGCTGCAAGAGAATTCGTATTCGTACACTCCGTACTCAACTGGTTTCGGGTATTTCGAATGCGGAAGGAAACGGAGAGTGCTTGGAGATTTGCTGACTGCCCGTCTCTTTTTGATCATGAGAACAATGTCCATGATCAATTTTGTGTTGGATGCAAGTCCCTTCCTGATGACGTAAAAAACCAGTTTCAGCATTTTCTTTAGTATTTTTCCTAGGACAGAAACTTTTGAGGTTTGAAACTCCATCTTAGTAGACAAAGTTAATGAAGAAACTGATGTTTTTGGCCAGTGAATTTTGGCTTTCTACAAGGATTTCTATTCACTAAGTCATTTAGAGAATATGAACTAGGAAAGTAACTTGATTATTCTTGGAAATGTGAAAGAGGTTGTGGGGGACAATGAATGTCAGAGTGAAGCAATTTATAGCAATCGATGAAGTGAGCTCTGAATGTTAAGATAATTTAAATTCAATAATAAAGAAAGATGAAGCATTAAAGAAGTAGAAAACGGCTTGAGGGAGGATGACACAGGAAGGAGGTACGTTTGTGCCTCCCGAAAGCATCGCAACAATTTTTTAATGGGCCTTTTCATGTAATCTTTCGACTACAATTTCCTTTCAAGTTCGTCACAAAAACAATATATTTTTCTCTCTAGTTGGTGCACATCACCAATTCAGTCTAGAATGGTATTCCAAATGCATTATTTTAGTCCAACGATTTTTGTTTATACGATCAACAAGATATACATGAAATTTGAAAATCAAATATATTATATAATATAGAACTCATATAACGTATATAGTGCGTAGGTTAAAAGAAAATTTTTTATCAACATATTATTTTTTACCAAGGGGAGTTTTTTTAATTGATTTTATTATTATTATTATTATTATTACTTTCTTTGGAAATCTCAAAACCCCTTAGTTATCCTATAACGATCTACTTAAATGCATCCCTATTTAGGGGATTTTATTTGTTTTAAAAAGTTTTAAGGTTGTGTCATATTGTTATAACAGGCCTTACTCTCAAAATTACTAGTGACAGCAAGCTTTTGACCTTATTATGATAATATTTAATAATTTTACAATAATGGCTATAACAAATATCGAAAAATAAACTTATTAATAGTTTCATTGTAGTTAACTGATGGAAAAGTTTCATTTCGTCAGTGTTCGTGGATAGATTAAAGCCATCCAAATTTATACTCCATTATCTCCTTATTATTGGTTCCAGTAATTTGTTTGTTCTAAACTGTCCATGGTAATTTGCCGGTGATAAACAAAAAACAATATACGAAACCTAGACTAATTAAAAAAATAATTCCATGGAAAAGAGAAATGTCGTTTTTTTTTTTTTTTTTCCTTTCACTTTTTCCAACCGTATATGGGAGTTTTTATAGACGGCTTAAGCATTTCATAAACTCTACAAACTATAAGCTCCTATTCTTCTAGATCCATCTCGATATCATAATCCGGGGTTCGGCATCAGAATTGCCAGATGCTTAAACCTGTTATTGGACGCTTTGGTTCGGTAGGTTTTTATTAGGGGTAACAACTTTATAGAATAAGCTTCGATTCTAACTTTTAAAAAATAATATCATAAAATATGATGCAATTTTAACATGGTATTATAGTTTAAGTTTGTTGCACTTTCTTATTATTATATTGTTTATCTAAATTCATTATATTTGAGTCTATTATAGTTTTACATTTTATTGGAGTTTTGATTTGCAATTTTTTTTTTCTTTTTGCCAATTACATTACAAATGGAAAATGATGAATTTAAACATGATGCATCTCATTTGAAAGATCAATGTTGATGTCATCATTATTATAGTGAGATTTGCAATTTGAATGATAGGTTCTTAGGCATGGATTTCTAGATTTAAAATTAGTAAGGAAACAAAAAAAGGGATAAAATATATGGTTGTAGTTTACTTTCCATTTGGCAAAATGGATCTTATGTAGTTGGCCAGCTTCGGCTCGGTGACTCTTGGTCTTCCTAGAGTTGCATGTGGGAGGAGAAGGATAAATTCAAGTAAAATTCCTAGGAAATGACGAATATACCCTTTTGTCGTTTTACATGTACTTAACTTTGTGCTTTTTATACTCGTCATTTTCTATCGATAAAGTAACAATAGGAGTTATACAAACAAAATCGCATGGGAAAAAAAAAAAAAAAGCGCCCATTTCTATTATTTTGTTTTTCGAATATCTTTTTATAATTAATTCTATTTTGATCTTTTAATTGTTTATTATTTTTATTAAAAGAAAAATAGTATCATGTTTTTTAAGATTTGAATTTTCAATACTGGATTTTAGAAATATGATAGCCAAGTGCACATAAACATATAAAAGTGGTGTATTTACAATTTAATGTAAATTCTGTTCTATTTGAAATATTTGGTACTTTAAGGAAGTAAATATTTTTACATTCTATACAGCCAATCCCTCAAGTGGTGCAATAAAATCTAAAAGAAAAGCAAGAGGAGAAATTACAAATTATCCTTTTAACTTAGGTCTAAAAACGGATTTATCTTTTAAACTTTCAAATACCGGAAATCGTAATCCTAAACTTTAATAAATTAATAACACAAAATATATTTTCTTTATTAGTTAAAAAAGTTACACTACAATCATAGTTTAAAGGATCTTGAAAAATATTTTAATAACTAAGTGGGTGTATCAATTCCGAATTCAAAGTTTAAGAGATTATTTTTAATCTACCAGAAATATTTATCAATTTATTGAAATTTAGGGATAGTGATATTGCAATATTTAAGGTCCGTTTGCACTAAAGCCAAAATCTATGAATTCATTTGCATTTTTCTCAAAACCAAAAAAAAAAAGGTGAAAAAATGTAACTTCATAAAAGGTAATTAATAACAAAATTAATAAACACTATTTTTAACTCATTTCTACCACTTAATTCAAACGCTTATAATTAATGTTAATATGGTATTTACTAATTCACCTTATATACTACTATTCAATATCTTTCATAATGTATATAAAACTCTATTTATAAAAGAATGTAAAGGGAAGATTAACGATCACACGATAGCAAAATAAGTATTTCCTCTTACAAGAATTGTGAGGGTTCTTTCCCGTCTTTTTCGTAAGAACTTCTTTCTTGACAGGTAGTAAAGGATGGAAACTAAAAGCAATATGTAAATTGATCGAAAAGAGACAGTCTTGAAGTTACAGCGGCTAACAAAAGGTTTTGCTATTTTTAAGAAAGAGAGTGGGGCCATTGGTCGGCCAAATTTGAGTTTACTATATTATCTCTATGCATTCTACAATTTCCTTGAAATTGCGCAGTCATGAGGGTGAGCCTAGCATATTTCACTCAATCAAGAAATTATTATTTTATTTTGTTTAGTATAAAAATTTCCAATATTCAACCGCTGTCTGAGTCATGGTTTTAAAACTCGATTTGTTGGCACATAATTGGCAGTTTCGCATTTTGTTCATTTTACATCAATTTATCATTGCTCGCGTTTCTTAAGGTAAGTGCTTTGGTGAATCAAAAGCAGCTCTGTTTGTACCCGTTTGGAAAATTCATATGTCGTTCTATTTTCTTTAAGAATCAAAGTTGGATTACCTTAACTATCTAAGCTAATAGCTCAATTAAAGAAAAAAAAAAAAAAAAAAGAAGCTCGACTAGTAAAACAGATCCTCATGGGTTATTATACGTGGATTTATTAGGTGAAATTCAAGGTAGACTAATTTTAAAAGAATGCCGAAAACCTCTATAATAAAGATAGACTTGTAAGACTCAAACATTTGTTAGATTCTATATGGTTAGATATGTTATAAAGTAAATAATAATCATCCTAGGTTTTCTTCAATCAAAACATGTAATCACATGGATAATCAAAACTCGTAATCATAGCGATAAAAATGAGGTATAACTAGAGATGTACAACAGGCTAATCCGGCCCTGAATCGGTCTGGAACTACCGGATTACAAGCTCAATCACAATTGAACCGTGACTGGTCTATGGAGAGGGAGGTAGGGGTGGGGGCGGGGGCAGTTTCGGGCCGATTCGGCCTTTGAACCATTTTTTTTTAATATTTAATCTTTTATTAATTTTTTTAAATATATTAATAATTTTTAATAATGTGATCTTTTTTCTTTTTTTTAAGTGTATTAATTCATTAATAATTTTTAATTTTTTTTATTAATTTCTAACTTAACGTGATTCTAACTATTTTATTTTGTTCTCTTAAATTTTATTTTTTCCTCATATTCAAGTCCTTGACATTTAATAATTTTTACAAAAAGAACTTATATTAACTGAAATTAAATTTTTCATTTATCCTTAATACATAATTAACTTATGATTAGTTATCTATTATTAGTTTGATGATATTATTTAAAAAAAATTGTTATTCATCATTGTAAATAAAGTAGCTTTGACATGCAATGATTTATTAGAATTATTTAATTAGTTTTTCTGACTTAGTAGCCTCTTTTTTCTCTTTCTTTTTTTTTTTTTTTTTAAGGGAGTAAACTGGCTGGATAGACCTATCAGTTCAATAGCGGGATTGGCTGATTCGTTTGTCCACCAGATAGGTTCATGGTTCGGAACCAGTCTTTGTACAGGTCTAGATATAATGAAAACCTATACTTTGTAATCTTCCAACACATGTGAAATATCGTGAAATACATATCATTTAAATAACAAATATAATGAAAATTTAACCATATAGCACTTAATTAGATAGTTAAATCTATCTAAAATCTTCAATTTAGATCGAAAGAAAAAAAAAAGAAAAGGAAAAAACTCATGAGCTCCACAAAATATGCTAAAAATTGTATTAGACGCAAGGTGGTTACAAAGAGTTATAGGATAGGTTTTGATGTTAGATTTTATTTAATGCATAGTAAAAGGATGTAGCACAATGTAAACATCTCAATCTTACCCATCTTATATGGGCTTATCCTATTTTTAGTTTAACAATTTCCCCCTTAGGCATGGTTGATTTGCAAATATTTGTGGCTAATGCTAAATATAAAACCCTGCTAATTTTTGGAACATGTTCTTGCATGGATATGTACGAGATATTAAAGGTATATTTTGATTTCAAAATTTCAACCCAACCTTAGTCTTTGAAACAGGATGTAGTATATGAGCCCTTATGCATCTTCAAATTGTTTTGAAATAGGAAAAATTACATATGAGGGGTTCAATATTTGAAGATAATTTTAAAGAAGTAGATTAATAGTTCAAATAATAGATTAATATTTCAGCAAGTGGTTAAAATGGGAATTACCATCATAACTTAGTTAAATCTAGTTTAGTGAGAGTTATATATCACATGACACTCACATGACTTGACAAACACATGGCACATATGTGAGCCATGTGAACTCACGTATTAGATTTTGAAGATCTTTAGTTTTACGTGTTAAATTCTAAGCAAATAATTTAGGACGTATATGGAAGTTAACCAATTAAAGTAATACTTCACGTATGGTAACTAGGAGTTAAATGAGGGTACGTTGAAAGTTCAGAATATTGAAATATAATAAAATAATAGAATTTGAGCTAAATTAGATAACAAAAAATAATGAAACATTAGAAATAAATTATTTGGACATAAAAATCATAAAGTGAACTAAAATAATATATAAATATATTACGTATATCCTGGGTACAATTATTATATATATTTATATATCTGAAAATGCTTAAAATACCCTAAGCTAAGTATAATTAATCAAATAATTATAAAAAATCACCTAACTGCTAGAATCATCTTGTGTTAGGTGTGAAAACAATTTGGAAAGCTATTAATTAAGTACTTTATCCAAATGACACTTAGTAGATGGGATTTAGGGGTACTTGAGAGGAGATGAGAGAGAAAACAAGATCATTTTGGCTCAACTAACCTAGGAATTATCATTAACACTCTCTTAATGATTAATAAGCCTCTTAGTAACTTAGAAAAATTACTAGATCAGGAAGAAAAAAGTAGGATAAATAATGGGGAAAATTAGAAGTGATACTGTATAAACCGAGCGATTCGACGGAACCTTTGTGTGAAGGTAACTTAAGAGTGAACCACCACCATGCCCTAATAGTAGAGGCAACACCTAGAAGTGTTGACAGGGTGATAGCCAAAGGCCAATTTTCTAATGAGTCTAATTCTATGTTCGATTTTATTTAATTTGTAAAAAAATATTAAATTAATTTCGAAAATTATAGAAAAATTTATTTATACATATTTTTATATATACTTTTATGGAAAAAATCATATTGAAAATTTTCTAAGTAGATATAGTACTTCCTCAAGAAATAGAGCAAAATTGACCAATTTTTTAAATTGATTTAAATAACACTATTAACGTAGTTTTTAAGTAAAACTTTTTCTAGAGAATACTTATATCACATGTCAACATTATAAGAAAAGAGTTTGGAAAAAAATAATCTCCATAATTTTTAGAGATTTTTTATCCTTTAATTTGGATGAAAATTGCCATTTTCTTAAAAATTTGGTATATAGAGTCTAATGGAACCCTTAGTATCAAGTCTTAAGGGTACTTAGATTATATCCTACTATGAAGATCAATCTGGAGCCATGTAGTTTGAGTTAGAGATCAAATTTGGGTAATTTAGTGGTTGTGGGATTAAAACATTGATAAGTAAGTATGTGAATTTAAAGAATCTGGTCTTATGGTGTTACTTGGTATGATAACCTTAATTTATGAACATGATATAACATGTTTGTAATATGGAATATGATGCTGAATGAGTTATTTTGAGTAAATTTGTAAAATGACTCTATTCAAATAGTTTTTTAGAAGATTAGTTTGTTAGAAAAGTGAGTTAATTTCTAGTCTAGAGACTTAATTTGAGAGTTGTGTAATATAAAATACTTAGCCTATATAACATCCGTAGGTTAACTAAAGAATTCTTAGTTAGTAAAATTATTTCCAAATACCTCTTTACAAAATTCCTAATTAATAAGGATATTTTCATATGCCTTTTTAGAGAGTTATTGATTAACGAAATTGTTTCCAGATACTTTCATAAAGAGTTCTAAAATAAAAATTATGTTAACACTATTGATCGTATACTTGTTTAGAAGTTTTCAAGGCTAAAAACTATGTTAAAATTAAAGTTTAGAACCTTATTTAGAGACTTTAGTCATAAGTTAAAACTTAATCCAAGACTTAATAAATCTATATAAACTATATGTAAGACATTAAAAAGTAATCATATACTTTCTATTTAGTAAGAACTAAAATATTTATATTGATTGTTTAGGGACTTACGAAAGGATTGAGCACGAGAAGTAAGATTAACTCACGTTGACATCAGGTAAGTTAGGATCGATACTTAACAATATATTGGAGTATCATAGTAGGATACTTAGAGAATTAAGAGTGCTTATTTGTAGTTATAGATAGATTATTTATATGTGTACCATGTATGTGTGCTTGTATTACTGATTAATGATTGAGAGTTGAACTCCGGGTGTTATATTTTGCTTAAGCATAACATTTATTGCATATATGAACTTGGTTGCTCATTTTATAATTTGAACTAATATTAAGACTACTAAAGCCTAACTTGACATTCACAAAAACCTAATAGAGATAACGATTAGGCTGCTAGACTAAATACTGATACATTCATTAAGGATAGCAAAAATAGTCTTTTTTCTATCCTTAGTTGATTTATGTGATAAGAGAGGAGGTTACGGTAAAATTGAGATCCGTGGTTTGAATATTGTTTAGAGAGGAGGGTATTTTCTATTATACAAATCCAGATTTAATTTGATAATGTCGTATTAAAACTCCTCAGAATTCAAGTTAGAGTGGACTAAATCACTTTAACTTCATAATGAACCGATTAAATATTGTGAGATACTCTATGATTTGTCTATTATATTTGCATTTAAACAATAATTCAATAATCATATTTGTTAATGTACTTTTATGACTCCGTCCCTTCTTACTGAAATAGTTGAGCTCACATCCCAATAGGTTGTTTCATAAGTGTGGAATAGTACCCGAAGATGCCTCATTACAGTAATCCATAGGTTAGCTCTAATCGGCCGGGAAGTGAAGAGTTGAAGAATGATAAATGGGTCAATGTTCATGTTGTTTTTGTTTTGTTTTGTTTTGTTTTTGTAAGAGGACCATAAGGTTTTCTTAGGAGGTCTTATAGTTTTCGTTGGTTCGCTAATATGTCTATATTATGTGGTGAGGTCTTCCCATAGAGTTGTATAGTACTTTTAAAAGTCTTAAAACTTATGATGTATATAAGATTACGTAAAGGTCTTGAACTATCTATAAATATAGAAAACCATATATTTGTAAAGTGTTATTCTACATGTATTATATATCACAAGTGCTCATTTGATTGTTTTAAAACTGGTTGAGTCATCATTCGCCATGTGTATACTATATCTACGTTAATAACTAAAGAGAATAGCTTCTAGTTTATGTTAGTTTACACGACATAACTTTTACGACTCTTCGAGTTTGAGGTATGACAGCTTACATGTATAATTAAATAATAAATAAATAGAAAGGTGGAAAAAACATATGAAGTTAATAAAAATAAAGAAAGTTACAAAAGGATATAGAAAAATAAAAAACATCAAATTAATTAAAATAAAATAAATGGTGTAATTAAATATAATATGTATTATGTAATATATAATATACATATAAAATATATATTATGTGTAATATAATATTTATATCATACGTATATGATATAATATGTATATATGAATTCTTTATTTGAACTTTTTGAAAAATTAATTCCTTATTTAAATTTATTTCTAAATGTTAATCCCCTCTCATATAATTTCACTCCTCTAAAATATGATTCTTAGTGGGATGACTTGCCCTATCCTGTATGAGAAATGATTCATCGGACAACAGATGATTACTAATTATATTCTAGCACATGACAATGTTAGGAAAATTCTTTAAAAAATTACTATCTATGTTCTGACATATTCAAATATAATTGATAATTATAAATCATGAAACCTAATCTTCCCTAAGCTAGTCTTTGCTCTGTACGGTCTACTGCGACAGTAAGTTATCCCACTTAGTTGTCATGTTCGTCAAATGTTTAGTGGAAAATGACCTGACTTCTAGTCGCTATGGCAAAAACAAAGAAAACTCAAGTCCCTTTTTAGTAGTTTTCCTAAAAATAGACAGAACCGTGAGCAATAGAGCATAGATGTTTTACAAACTCTTTTACATGTAAATTTACAAACACATAAAAACTTACATGTACTTATTTAGGGAGTTTAGAAAGATGTTACAGAATAAATTTTGTAATGTTCTGAGAATGTCAACGTTATAAAAATTTAAGCTAAGTTACCTTTATTATTTCAAATTATTTCAGGAACTAGAAGATTTTTACAAACTTTGACCAATATAACTTTATGCCGAAGGAATTTACAAATTTCAAAGTGCTATGATGAATATATATGGTTTTATGAGATATAAAATAAAGTTATGAAAAGAAGAACAGTTACAAATTCATGAAATTACATATTTTACAACAGAATTAAGAATTACAAAGTAAGCCTATGGACTTACAGTAATGTTACGAAATTATGGTTATTCATTAATTGTTGATTGAAGTAATAAATTTTCTATATATGTTATATATAGACATATATGGATTGACCTTTATTAACTCTCAAATTATACATTTCACCTCTCCATAACTTTCAAATTATGCACGCATGACCTCAATTTCCCAAAAATACAAAATCATCATTAAAAGGACCGTAAATAGTTATGATTTTAAATATTCAATGACTACATACTTTTTAGAAGTTATAAATAACCATAAGGGAATATGTGCTTTGAGAGTTTACAAGGTTTATTTGCACTTAACTAATAGTTTTAAGACTCCATTTACAATTAACTATTAATATAAGTTAAATAGCAACCTTTTGAGTTACCTTCATAATTTAATAGCTTTTTACATTAATCATAGTAATGTAACCAATTAAAGCAAAGTTATGATTTTTTTTTTTATATTATGAACTTTTGAGGGTAAATGTCACATTTTATATCTAAACTTCACTAATTTTTACAATTAACTAATTGCAATTTTTTTTTTTTTTGCCATACTATTACAAAAACTATCGAGGAGGGAGGAAATGAATCTGATCCATTCCATTAAGGAATCAATATTTGTAACACTTGACTACAAAGGCCTTGACAACTATTTGCAATTTAAAAATATCAATTTAATATCTAAATTTTGTCAAGTTTTGCATTGAATTACCTGAAGTTTGTTTACTTTGCAATTGACTACATGAATTTTATCCATTGATGCAATTAACTACCTAATCAAAGTATTATAAATGATGAAAAGTTTGTAGTTAGGTAATAAATTGATATTTTTAAACTTAGACATTAAATAACAATAATAGTAAAGTTTATAAGGAAATTCTATGGTGCAGTCATTAAAAAGTGATTATATGTTATGATCATTTTTAAATTACAATTAATCACTCTAAATTATAATAAGGTCCATTAGTAATAAAAGAAATCATCGATAGTCTTCATAGAAGCTATTGAAAGCATTAATGAAAAATTGTCAATAGTTTTAGTTATACTATTGACAATTTCATTTTCCCTATTAATTGACCTTATTTTCAATAATTTAGCATGATTTATTGTAACTAAAAAATAACTCGTGTAATCAATTTTGAGGGACTACTCTATAGAAACCTCTTAAATTTGGGTAGTAAATGTGATATTTATCCAATTTTAAATTGTTTTTCAAGATTGTTATATCCAATGAAAATTTACAATTTACCCAATGTTACCTCTTTTAAGAATAGCTAGAAATTTCTAAGATTGTTATACAAATTGAACTTTTGGTTATTAAGGGTGGGTGCAATTTGGTTCGGTATGACTTATCTCCTCTTATCAAACCGAACCTAATATAATGGTTCGATTTTTTTTTTTTAAATCGAATCTAACCATATGGTTCAATTCAAAAATATTTCGAACCTAAGTAAAACTGGTTTGATCAGGTTTGTTATATGGTTTAAACCATTTATATCAAAATTTTGCTAAATATTTTTTTGTCTCCAATGACATATTTTATTTTCCATTAAACTTTTATATATTTTTAGTTAATTTATCATATATTTATTATGTGTAACAATACTTGATAAAATGTTGTATAAGATCTTAACAAATCTAACTTGATTAGACGAGGCTAAGAGATTCTATTTCAATGAATAGCAACGAGGAAAGAGAAATAGAGCTACTCGTTTAAAAGTGATGTGAAAAAGACAAGAGGTACACCAATGATTGAAAAAGAGATGGGAGATGCATAAAAAGCACCAAGGTCAAACATTTGATTTGAAAACATATAAGGAAATGGCAATTTATAAAAGAAAATTTTCTAAATATGAAATTTCAAATAAAGCCTGTTGATAGGGCTCTTTAGACATGGGTTCTTCAAGCCTGTTTGGATTTGACACATCTTGTCTCTTAAGGCTTGCCCCCATGGGCTCAAGCCCTAGGCTTAGATTAATCAAGCCCAAGAAGCTTTGCAATTGCTATAATGCATGAGATTAGGATAAAATACTGAGTTAATAGCCATGTCCAAAATAAGCAAGATACGTCGGATATCATGACCCTACTCTCCCATACTTATGGGAGAAGATCTCTTCCTACTAACAGACCTCTAACTACTAGTGCTAGTGCAACTATACTATAAATACCAATCTATTACCTAATGGTAAATGTCTCTACTTTCTGCACACCAAGTTTGCCTACCATTCAAAAGTACTTTCTACTCTCCAAAGTTTCACTGCTAACTTAAGTATCGGAATAGCCATGTCAGACAATAACCCGGTATCCCCTCACAGTATGTTGTTTTGCAAGTCTTTTATATGTAGAGCCCAATTACTACCAGCAAATACTCATAAACGACATTTGGCACCGTCTATGGGAAACCTGGATTCCTATACTTGAAACCTCAAACACATTAAACACATATGCCAAAAACAATTCTTCTAACATTATGTCTCATCGCGATGAGTAGAAGACCTACTAGTTCGTAAATAACCAACTTGTGGGCAACTAGCCCCTTCCAAGGGTTGTGCTAGAGGAGTGCCTGGAGTACATGGAACGTTTGGTTAAGGAGTATGCTATGCAAAACAGACTACTCTGTACTTGCTTAGAAGAAGCATAGAGGCACAGTGAACAAACCCATTCCCTTGAAGCTTTGGATGCTTGTACTGGGTAAAACAACCCCCTACAACAACAATAGAATAGTAAGGATCAACAACCTGATCCACCCTTGCAACAACAACCAACAAGGTCCGCATCTGCCCATGAATGAGCACTGGCTAGGAATGAGCAAGAAGCTGATTCATAGGGAGTATAGGCTCACTTAACTACACGCTGAGTTCACCTAGCAAATGATGTTGACCTTAATAAGCATTGTGCTATGGTAAGGCAACTTTCCGAGCAGTAAGGGAGTAAGACCGCTAGCGATGCCGGGTTGGTTACTAGCAATAAGACTCCCTTCACTAAGGGTATCTAAGACGAAGTGTTGCCTCCTAATGGTAAACTTCTATCCCTAGACCAGTATGATGGTATGAGTGACCCTGACGATCGCCTTCTCCACTTTCGTACCCTCATGAACCTCCATGGTCATAGGGATACTATAATGTACAATGCCTTCCTATGGACCTTGAGGAAGCCAGCTTGGACGTAGTTTAACCACTTTCCCGACAATTTCATCAACTCTTTTTACAAGCTAGCATGGAGATTCAGTCTCTACATCAAAGCTAGTAAGCCTCCGTCCAAGGTCACATCATCCTTGTACCTCATAAGGTAAGGTGAAGGTAAGTCCCTGTGTAACTACGTAACTCGATTCAACAATGCTATGATTAAGATCCTTCAGCTGGACGAGGGAGTTGCTATCCATGCCGCTCAACTTGGCATCCAACCTTCAAGAGACTTCTTCCGATTGCCTATGAAGAGCAAGCCAAAGACCCTAGACAACTTTTGGAATAAATCCTAGAAGTACATCGACTAAGAAGACAACATTCACACCAGGCGCGATGTCGACCGAAAAAGGTCGGGCAAAAAGAAGGACAAAGAAAAATTGTCCATGAAGGATCACCTCAGCGGTAAGCTGCTGGGCATATTAGAGGGGGAGAGCTTCGGGAAGAAGAAGCGCGAAGCTTAGCATGACCCGTTCCTCCCTCTAATGTACACGCATCACATACTCCTAAATAAACCCATTGCTCAGGTTTATTTCAAAGTGAAGAATTAGAATTTGCTCCAAAGACCATAGAAAATACGGGGAAACCTAAGTCATCGGAACTTCGACAAGTACTATCGGTTCTACGACAACCACGGCTACACCACTGAAGAGTACTTCCAATTGAAGAACACCATTTAATAAATTATTTAGTGTAATTTCTTCAATGAATATGTAGCCCATCCGAGGAACGACAACCGTTCTGACGATGATGAAGATAAAGCACCTCGGAGACGATGGACCAAGAATGTTCTTGCCAAGCAGAATAATGACCGCGCTCCTAATGTTGTTATTAATGTAATTATGAAGGGGTCGCACCCCAAGAGCTAGCTGAGCACTAGTAGCTTGGTTAACGCTCCATCAGAGGTATTGGCTGTAAGGGAAAAGAGACATAAGTTGGATACTTCCATCTCTTTCTCTAATGAAAACCTTAAAAGGGTTGATACACTCCATTAAGATACCCTAATGATAGGGGCGAGGATCTCAAATTTTGAGGTCCTAAAGATTATGGTGAATGCTGGTAGTTCCATCGATATACTTTTCCTCTGTACTTATTAGAGGATGAAGAAGAAGCTACTACTAAAAATGAAATCGTACCACCATAACTTAATCGACTTCAACCGAAGTACAGTCCAAGCCTAGCGAAGCATCACACTAGACATAGAACTTGGTAATGATGACCATGTAGCACGATAATCAATAAAGTTCATCGTGATTGACTACCTTTTGCCTTACAACGCACTCTTAGGAAGACTAAGCCTAAATGTGTTTGGGGTGATCACACTTATAAGACCCATAATCAAGTATTTAGAGTTCGACTCATAGAATTTAAACCGATCGGTTAAAGGATCTAATCAAGTCTAAATTATAAAATAAAGCTTAAAATATTAATAAAAATAATCCCATAAGTTTGAATTTAAGAAAATAAGTAATGAAATAGAATAATATAAAATTTTCTAATTTTAAGTATATTATCTGTTATTTATCGAAAATATATAAAACGCATTTCGATAACTAACGAATTGCTAGAAATAAATTATATGCATGCTATAAATCACAAAATAACTTGAATAATATTTAAGAATATTTATTTATACCATATATATATTTACATATAGGTAGAAATACACGTAATTACTTAAAATACACGAAATATGCTAAAATAATGTTAAATAATTAAAGAAAATGCATGAATAATTAAGGAAAAATCAAGAAAAATTAAGAAAAATGGGGAATGATCCAAATCAAGGTTATGGCAGCTAGGGAAAGGAAAAAAAAATTAGCCAATCAAATTAACACAATAAAAAAAAAGTAATTTGGAAGAAGATAAAATAATTGTCTAATCAAATTAATGCATGATAATTCTCCAACACCTCGATAACTATCCAAAAAATTACAAAAGCTCATTTGGTTAGTTTGAAACCCTAAAAAATTGAGAGGGTCGAAAATTTCAGAGAAAATTAAGGTTTTCAAAAAATTAGCAAAAATTTATGCAATTATGACCTTAGAGGAAATCCCCAACCATACGAGCACTTAGGAGTAGATGGCCACTACCACCATACAATGGTGGCAACGCTTAAGGTGGCTGACAAGGCCTTGGTGGCCAGCGATGGCTGAAGCCACTAGTTTTGGTGAGTCTAATTTTTCCCTCGATTTTATATACTTTGTTAAAAATATTAAATATGATTAGAAAAATTTGAAATTTCTTATTCTGGAATATTTTTGTATATAGTTTTTAGGAAAAATATTAGTTTGATGAAAATATGTCTCATGATATATGATCTTTAAGAAATCTCATAAACTCGAGCTTTGTTTGATTTAGAAATAAATTACCTTAGGAGTGTAGTTTTAAACTCAAAATTTTTTTATAGACTACTTAGGTGTTATACAACATTGATATGAAGCCTTTTTTTCAAAAATTAATTTTCTAAACTTTTAGATAATTTCTAAGCCTTAAAATGATGCATAAAATAGGTAATTTGGGGTTAATTAAGTAATTAAATGAGTAATTGCTGATTTAGTGAGTAATTATATATTTAAGGATGTTGAAATCTGATAAAATGTGATATTTGTGATATTTGGGGTGCTGGATGTAATTATTAGGGTATTATGTAGTATATAAGTAATAGGGAAAATAGTAAATTTTAAGTTAATTTTATAAATTAGGGTAACTAAGTGTAAAATTTGATTTGGGATGAATTTAGATATTTTGAGATGTCAATTGATGTTGGGAGATGATCTTTAGAGTGATAGAAATATTAGATGTGTATTATGTATATAATAGGTAATAATACATAATCTGAAAAATTAGAAACATAATAAATAGAAAATATTAGAATAAAAATTGATATTATATTAATAATAGGAATATCTAATAACATTTGGTAAGAGACTTAAATTTAGGTAATTATATAAAAAATATAAAATTTTCTCACATCGTGAGTAAATTCGGTACACTAATAATGATTTAAGTGTACCAGGTAAAATAGAATACCAATTTAGAACTAAAAGTGATGATTAGGATACTCGAGCCTAATATGATTAATTTCACATTAGTGTTCGGATTGCATTTTTAAGATTTATGCATAATACTCATAAGTAGAACTGATTTGAAACTTGAATCAGAATAGGATTCGAATTCGGAACTCGAATCCTAAACTAAGCTAGAATGAATCGATAATACATAATAATATATAAATGGAAATCTTAGTTAAATCTTAATCTAAAGTTAATATATAACATAAGGATATAAATACTAAAAGTGTATTTATATTATAGGAGATATGGAGACAAGTCGACCTGCAACGAGTTAAGTGAACGACTTAAGGATTTCAAGTAAGTTAGGATTAATATGTTGCTGTATTTCGGAGTATTAAATTGTAGTACTTGGAGGCTTAAAATTGTACATGGTTGTGCCTGTTAGATAATTAACTGTGCATATGTGCTTGTTTTTAAGTTTGAAGATATGATTCTGATTACTATCCTGGCTTGTATTTATGTGATTTGTTAAAACGATTGATTACCTAAACTAAACCTAATCAAATATATGACCTATAAATATAAATCGGACCTACATAGCAACCTATTAGGGGAAACTTAGGATTCTTCGGCCAAATACCGACCCCTTCGAAAAAGATAGTGTTGGATAGCATGATTGGTCCCTTCTTTATTCTTAGTCAAACTAAGTGACATGTGAGGAGGTCGTGGTAAAGGTTCAATCAATGGTTCGAAGGTAGTCGCAGGAGGATTGGTGTCTCCATTACATAAGCTTGGGTTTAGTCATAAGCTATTACATTAACGGAAACTCCTCAATTTTGATTAAAGCAAGTGTAATTTCTCTAATCTCACGATAAGTCGAACAATGTCATGCGATGGCATTTGCTTGAACATACATTGAACCTAATAATTTGGTTGATAATCTTGTTTGTGTTTATTGTATGGTTTTGAGTCTCTATTCTAACTTACTAAGTTGTGGTTGCTCACATCCTTATAGACTTTGTTGTAGGTGCTAGTTAGGAAGCGGCCATATAATTACCCTAAAGCTAGCAATTACTGGATCCTAGGGAGGGATGATATAAACTGAAGACCGAATATACTCTCAAGTATGGATTACTTTTTAAAGCTTTTAGTATTAATTTATAAATTACTTAAGTAGATTAAGATTAAGTTGCTAAATCTTATAAAGATACTTAGGTTATTTCAATATAAGTATGTATCTTTCTTAAGTTCACCAGTAAATAACATACTTAATTTATAAACTGTTTACTTTAAAGTGGGTTAATCATGAACACCTTGTATAAATCACATCCAAGATGGTAGTTGTATGGTTAGCTTATATCTTAGAATGGTTTGCATGTCGAGATTGTTATAACTCTACTGCTTTAAGGCGTAACAACATCCTCCTTTTATTTAAAGGCTAAATTTCCGACCCCAATTAAGGTAGGAGTATGTAGGTGTGATCAAAAGCTCTCGCAAGAGTTATATATCAAGGCGGCCAAAGGAGATGGCATCTTTACCTTAGAGATAGGCTTACAGGAGAGGCAAGTTGAGAAGGGCTAGCCGAAAGAAAAAACAAAAGAAGTCTAGATTGGATCCTCACCTGAGTAGATCACGAGTTGGGATTGAGACCCTACTCGAACCTTAGCCATGAGTGATCGAGTACTCTCTTTTATGCTGGTCAAAGTAGAGGGAAGGGAATACAAGCCTGTATACTATGTCAGCCATATACTCCATAGGCCTCAGGTTAAGTATACTCGGGTAGCAAAGTTCTCCCTAGTTATCGTTGTAAACCCTACAACTAGTCACTTGAGATTTTGATCGGTTGAAAGATCCGATTAAGCTTAAAGTATAAAGTAAAGCTACAAATATTAGTAAAAATGATCCTATAAGTTCAAATTTAAGAAAATAAGCAATAAAATAAAAGAATATAAAACTTCTAAATTTTAGGTATATTATTCGTTATTTATCGAAAATACGTAAAATGCATTCCGATAATTAACGAATCACTAGAGATAAATTATATATATACTAAAAATCATATAATGACCTAAATAATATTTAGGAATATTTATTTTCACTATATATGAATTTACACATAGGTAGAAATATGCGTAATTACTTAAAATATGTGAAATGTGATAAAATAATACTAAATAATTAAAAAAATTCATAATTAATTAAGGAAAAATAAAGAAAAATCAGAAAAAATAAGGAATGATCCAAATTTGGGTCGTGGTAGCTAGGGAAAATAAGAAAAAAATTAGCCAATTAAATTAGAATAACACAAAAGGCAAATTAGAAGGAGATAAGGTAGTTGTCAAATCAAATTAATGCACAATAATTTCCCTAAAGCTCTATAAATAGCAATAAAATTTCAAAAGCTCATTTGGTTGGTTTGGAGAGTGAGAAAAATAGAGAGAGGCGAAATTGAGAGTAAATTAGGGTTTAGGAAAAATCACAAAAAAAAATCTATGCAATTAGGGCCTTAGAAGGGAACCAACATCAGAGGAGCACCTGGGAATAGATGGCCACCACCACCACACAGTGGTAGCGGCACCTAGACCGACCGACAAGGCTATGGCAGCCAGCGGTGGCCGGAGCCACACAAACCGGTGAGTTCGATTTCCAGCCTGATTTTGCGTAAATTTTGAAAAAATAGTAAATATTCTTAGAAAATTATGAATTTTGTTATTCTGGAATATTCTAATATTTAGTTTTTAGGAAAAATATTATTTTGATGAAAATATGTCCCATAATATATGGTCTTTAAGAAATCATGTAATACCGAGTATATTTCGGTTTAGAAATAAATGACCTTAATAGTGTAATTTTGAGCTCAAAATTTTTGTGTAGACTACTTAGATGATATAGAATAGTACTATAAAGCTTGCTTTCAAAAATTAATTTTTGGAATTTTAGATAATTTTTAGGCCTTAAAATAAGACATAAAATGGGTAATTTAGGGTTGATTAAGTAATTAAATAGTTAATTACTGATTTAGTGAATAATTATATGTTTTAGGATGTTGAAATCTGATGAAGTATGATACTTGTAGCATTTAGGGTGTTAGATGCATTTATTAAGTTAATTATGTAGTAAATAAGTAATAGGGAAAATAGTAAATTTTAAGTTAATTTTGTAAATTAGGGTAATTAGGTGTAAAATCTAATTTAAAATGAATTTAGACATTTTGAAATGATAATTGATGTTGGGAGATGGTAATTAGAGTGATAAAAATATTATATGTGTATTATGTACTTAATAAGTAATAGTACATAATATACAATTATTAGAAATATAATAAATAGAAGATATTAGGATAAAAATTGTTATTATGATAATAATAAAAATATACAATAAATCTTATAGGAAACTTAAATTAGGATAATTATATAAAAAATGTAAGGTTTTCTCATAACGAGGGTGAATTTAGTG
This sequence comes from Lumnitzera littorea, assembly GCA_024138015.1. NCBI lineage: Eukaryota > Viridiplantae > Streptophyta > Magnoliopsida > Myrtales > Combretaceae > Lumnitzera > Lumnitzera littorea. The sequence continues at coordinate 93,432,408 of JAMXBB010000010.1, forward strand.
ATTAAACTAGGATCCAGATGTACCGCACGGACTAGAATACTAGTTAGAAACTAAAAAAAATATTTAGGATATCCGAAGATAATGCGATTAATTTCATATTATAGGTCGGAATGATTTTTTTTTAGGGTGTACGTATAAATCTCTAACAAAAAAGTGAGTTAAAAACCTAATTTAAAAATCAACGTGAAAACTGAAATAGAACTTAACACGATTCAAAAAGAATTGTAAAAGACTTAAAACCTAGATAATTAAGTATATTAAACCTTAAACAAAAGATAACAATAAGCGTTATAGGATAAAACTAACCTATAATAGTTATATGAAAAACTGAAACTACGTTTATGTTATAGGGATAATCGGCAATGGCCTGAGCAAGTTGGACCTTGAGTGAGCGAGCAAGGAGTTCAGGTAAGTTGGGATTAATACGATGCTGTATTTTGGAGGCTTGAGATTATACTTGGTTGTGCTTATTAGATAGTTGGTTGTGTGTATGTTCTTAATTATGAGTGATGCTATAATTCTGTTTATTATTCTGGCTTGCATTTTATGAAGTGATCAATCACCTTAAACTGAACTTAACAAAGATATGAATTGTAAACATAAATCGAACCTGTATAGCAACCCATTGGGGGAAACCTAGGATTCTTTGGCCAAATACCGACCCCTTCGAAAGAGATAGCGCTAGATGGTATAATGGTTCCCTTCTTCATTCTTAGTCGAACTAAGTGACAGGTAAGAAGGTCACGGTAAGGGTGAAGTCAATGGTTCGAAGGTAGTAACGGGAGGAGCGGTGTCTCCATTGCACAAGCCTGGATTTGGTCGTAAGCTGTTATATTAACGGCAACTCCTTAACCCGGATTAGAGCGAGCGCAATTTCTCTAATCTCACGATGGGCCAGACAACGTCGTGCGATAGCATTTGCTTAAATATGCATTGCATCAAATGATTTGGTTGATAACCTTGTTTGTGTTTGTAGTATAGTTTTAAGTCCTCTATCCTAACTTATTGAGTTGTGGTTGTTTACATCCCTATAGACATCGTGCAGGTGCTGGCTAAGAAGCGGCTTACAATTACTTTGAAGCTAGCAACTGCTAGATCTTGGAGAGTGAGGAAAAATATTTGAAGAACAAACACATATTTTTAAGGTCTAAACTTTTATTTTAAAATTTTTCATTTTTAAATAACGTAATAACTAGGAAATATATTACGGTAAAACATTGTAAACGTTAATTGTAATAACTGAATTATATTGTATATATATATATATTTTCTCACTTTCTTAAGTAAATAATTTATTTAAATTACAAACTGTTTACTTTAAAGTGCGTTAGTCGTGAACGCCTTGTGTAAATCAGGTTTAGGATAGTAGTTATAAGGCCAACTTTTATCTTAGAATGGTTTACACGGCGAAGCTGTTACGACTTTACCACTTCGGGGTGTGACAATCGTTATTATGGTACAACAACTAAGGCCTTCTTTCTAGGCGCACCAAATAATCTTACTTACGGATCAACCGCTGTACACCATGTTATAGAAGCCTGATGCGTTTAGACGGGTGATAAAATACGTAATGGAATTAAGTGCATACGGAATCCAGTATCAACCACAAATGGCCTATAAAGCACAAGTGCTAGTTAACTTTGAGGTAGAATGTATAGGAAAAGAGGAAGCACTACTGGGTAATGAAAATCCAGTATAGACTCTCCATGTTGACAGGTCATCTACCTCCAGAGGTAGAGGTGCAAGTCTTATTCTAACTAGCTTGCACAAAGTTATAGCCTGCTATGCCCTTAAGTTCGTGTTCAATTCTAGCAAAAATGAATTCGGATACGGAGCCCTTATCATCGATCTTAAGTTAGCCAAGGAGATCGGTGTTGGGCATTTACGGGTCTTTTCAGACTCTATGCTTGTCGTCCAGCAAGTTTGAGGTGAATAAGAAGCTAGGGACAACACTATGGCTAGGTATCTTGAGAAAATGAAGTGCCTTCTAGCTAAATTCCCTTCGTGGAACATCACCAAGAACCCTTGACTCGAGAATTAAGTAGCAGATTGGCTATCTAAGTGTGCCTTTATCGATATACGGAAGCTTGAGGTGAAGGATAGCAAAATCTTCATAGAATACCTGCCAGAAAAAAGCATAACCCAAAGCTTAGCTGAAGTTTTGGAACTAACCATAGTAGTAATAAAGCTGAGCTAGATGGATCCTATTTGAAGTGATAGGATTCTAGGCACTGACCCGACGACATGCTAAGCTTTGGACTACATAGGAGGCTTACTCACAAGCTCTACACAAATGGAAGACCTATTTATATGCTCTATCATTATTGAACGGCCTGCCCTACCCTGCTGGGTCTACCTTGTTATGCTGAGTACGCCCTACTCTACCCTGATTGAGCCCTCCTACAGACCTATAAATGGACTATGGAAATATGGAAGACCCGACGTGCTCTGCAAGATCTGTCCTGGGCTACTATGTGTACCTTGCTTTACTAGGTCTTCCTTGCTATATTTGATTCATTTTGCCCTACTGTAGTCATTTCTATTCTATTATATCAAGTCTACTCGAATTAGCTATTCAGGACTATCCTACCCCGCTAATTCGCCCTACTTTACTAAGGTTTATTTGCTCAACCGAATTTGTTTGGCTAAGATATGCTCAATCATAATGAGGCTACCCGCCTATTCCATATCAACTCGGTAGCATCGGGACATATCAAATAGGTCGACTATGTCAACGCCAGATCGGCCCAACCACACGAGGTCAGCTATTGTCATATCAGCTCTACCACTACCCATGGCCCCGGACATATCAGGTCGGTTGTAGACATATTAGGTCGGTCCCAAGCATATCAGGTTGGCTCCAAACAAGATAGGTTGTCCAGAATCAGGTCTGCCCAAATTATAGCTCTGAGTCCCCAACAGCTCTTTGGAATCAAGCATTAGTCCTTACTCGAAGATCTCACTTAGCTATCTATTTTACTTATGTATTTAGATTTTCTATTTCTTGTGTTTTACTTGTAATTAGCCTCATGTCTATCTTATATTTACAGAATTGCCACTAAGGCATTCTTAGTCATTTTATTTATTTACAACTTTACCACTTTGTATAAATAGAACACTTATATAGGGTTTTAAGGGACTTTGACATTTTTTAATGAAAACCCCCTTTTGAGTCTTTTTTCTAAGAAAGCTCTCTCTTTACTAGCTCTTATCAATCCCTTTAGTATGGATTGTAGCGAGCAACCCTATCTCTTAATCCGGTATGTTACATCCGATGAGTCTTAGGTCCGTATATGGTTTTATGGTGCGTTATTTCCATAGAGTTAGTGTGCGGAATTTCCTAAACCTTCAACTTTCGTTTATCTTTCAGGCCATCTTACAGTTCGAACCCATCCATTGGTTTTCGTGTGATACTGGGTTCCGTGTGTTTATCTATGGGGTCCCTATCATCTTGGTATCAGAGTACGGTTCTGAAAGGGAGCGCATGAAGTTGCTGCAAAGATTTGTTCATGTTTGCTGAATTAATGGTTGTATTCCTTTTGTAGGATTCGACTGAAGTAGGTTTGGAGATCTTGAGCTACACAGTGTAAATTTATAGGTCGATAAGAGTGATTCCTATTGTGCTCTGTTGTACTCTATTCTTGATTGCAAAAACCAAAGAGGTTCATTTTTGTGTATGCTCGTGTGTTTGAGTATATTAGTTACAGGAGTTAAGTTGGAAAGTGGGCTTTTTGAGATTGAGCCATATTGACTGTGGTTTGGGTCATTGAATTTAGACGAAGGGTCATTCAACGGGATTCTTTTGTGTTATCACAACAACAATTGGTGGTATGTGTTGAAGCTGTTTATGTTGAAATCAGGGTTTTTGACATTAATTTGCAGTGTTTGGTGGTTGTTAGTTGCGGAAGCTTTGCTGCTACTGCGGTAACGGGTGGTAAACTTTCTTAAGTGTTGCACTAGACAAATTGGTGCTAGTGGTGATTATGGTCTAGTGAGTTATGTTGCTAACTTGGGGATTAGTATTGTCCTTAGGGCTCAAAGTGTGTATCTAAACTAAGCCAAAGAAGTGAAGCCTCTAGGTGCTGAGCTGTGTAAGCATTAGAGTTACTTCAACCTAATAGCTAAGCTGATTCTAGTATCAGAGAAGCTTAGAGAAGAAATGAGACAGCAAAGGAATACTCAAACAGAGAAAGCTGACGAGAAAGAAGCCTATGCAGAGGAAGAAGGAGAAGAAAGGATGGAGGTTGTTAGAAAGACGGATAGTAGAAGCGAAAAAGACCGAACTGAAATGCAGTTGAAACCCTATGTTTTGGAAATAGTACCATTACCAACTATAAATACCATCGATTGTAGTTCCAGGAACTATTATGTTTGCTTTCCTCATACCGGAATCTTGCGTCTAAGTCATCCAACAGGTTTACATGGCATTGATATGAGGAAATATAGCACCGCACCTGTGAGCTATTATCAACTGTGGATTGGAGTTTATCAGGGTTGAGGTGATGGATACATATATTGGGGATGCATTATGTTAACCTTTAGGACTTTCCTGTTAGAAAGAATTGAGGTATATAAATGGAAGGAGAAGGAAGAGTCGAATTACAAGGAAGCAGGGGGGAATATTGACTACAACTGATGAGGAGATCATGATGTCCAAGTTAGTCAAGCTTAAAGAGGTGAAAGCACTTCTAATTAATGAGCCATCTTATGTCTTATTGGTACAAGATCTACAAGCCCATAATCTTTCATATGACCTTAAGATCATATTGCTTCCCATAATAGATCGTTGCTGGGACTACTAAGGTGTAGTTGATTGGATCTTGATGAGTGGAAGGAAAGATCCAAGATAAAAGGTTTGGTTGACAAAACCCATGACAAGTGGAGGGAGCATTAGTTGGTGACACCCTTGTTGCAAGAACTACAGTGTACTCCTATGTTTAAATTTAAATTTTGTCAATTAGTGTTTGACCCCGAAGGGATCTGGAGCAACTAACTGCTAAGTTTCGGGTCAAAACTCTTCGAAGAGGGAAGGAATGATAGGATTCCAGGCACCGACCTAACGATATGCTAGGTTCAGATTACATAGGAGGCACGCTCATGAGCTTCGCGTGAATGGAGGACCTTTTATGTGCTTTATCATTACTGAACAACCTACCTTACTTTGCTGAGTCTACCTTGTTATGCTGAGTACACCCTGCTCTACCTTGATCGAGCCCTCCCACAGACATATATATGGATTATGGAAATATTAGAAGACTTGACGTGCTTTGCAAGATTTATCCTAGGCTACTATGTAGTAAGCTCTATTCTATTCTATTGAATCTACTCGAATCAGCTATTCAGGATTGTTGTGCCCTACCCATCTGCCCTACTTTACCAAGGTTGATTTGCTCGACTAAGTCTATTTAGCTAAGATTTGCTCGGTTATGATGAGGCTGCTTGCCTATTCCATATCAATTCGGCAGCACCGAGACATATTAAACAGGTTGACCACGTCAACGCTAGATCGGCCCGACCATACAAGGTTAGCCATTGCCTATGAGAGGTTAGCCTCAGACATATCAAGTCGGTCCCAAGCATATCAAGTCGGCACTAGACATATCAGGTTGGCCCTAAACAAGACAAGTTGTCTAGAATTAGGTTTGCTTAGATTACAGCTCCGAGTCCCCAATAGCTCTTTGGAATCAAAGCATCAGTCCTCACTCGAAGATCTCACTTACCTACCTATTTTACTTATGTATTTGGATATTCTATTTCTTGTATTTTACTTATAATTAGCCTCATGTCTATCTTATATTTACAGAATTGCCACTAGGGCATTCTTAGTCATTTTATTTATTTACAACTTTACTACTTTGTATAAATAGAACACTTGTATAGGATTTTAAGGGACTTTGACATTTTTTAATGAAAACCTCTTTTGAGTCTTTTCTCTAAGAAAGCTCTCTCTTTACCAACTCTTATCAATCCTTCTAACAAGGATTGTGGCGAGCAACTTTACTTTTTGAACCTGTGTGTTACATTCGATGAGTCTTAAGTTCGTGTGTGGTTCTATAGTGTGTTATATCTGTAGAGTTAGTGTACGAGATTTGTTAAACCTTTGACTTTCATTTATCTTTCAGGCCATCTCGCAGTTCGGATCCATCCATTGGTTTTCGTGTGATACTGGGTTTTGTGTATTCATTTACGGGGTCCGTATTACGGAATTGTTTAGAGCAAGGTACACTCTCAAATGATAAGAAGGAGGCAAAGAAGCTCTAATATCACGCCACTAACTATACATTGGTTAATGGTGTCTCGTATCGCAAGAGAGTCAACCTTCTCCTGCTTCGATGCCTCTAAGAAGGTGGAGGACTCTGCGTCATGGAAGAACTACACACTAGAGTGTGCAGTAATCATATTTAGTCCTAAGTCTTCTACCTTCAGTTGCTACGGCTCGAGTATTATTGGCATATTATGAGGCAGGATATGAAAGCTGTAGCCTAAAAATACTAGAAGCATATGTCGCTTAGTCATGCACCTAACACTAGCCCCCAACCCCTAACCAGCCTATAGTTGTTTACACAATGGGGTATAGACATTCTTGGTGCCTTTCCAAAAGCTTCGAAAGGATGGTAGTACATAATTGTTGCCATTGACTACTTCACGAAGTGTATGGAAGCCAAAGCGGTGGTAAGGATCATAGAGAGAAGTGTTGAATCTTTCATCATAAACAACATTCTCTCTCGGTTCGAGATGTCCGATGCTCTCATTATAAACAATAGGCAATAACCCTAAGTTAATGGAGTTCTACGCCAAGTACCACATTACCCCGCACTTCACCTTGATTACCCACCACCAATTGAATGGACAGGTTAAGGCAACCAATCGAATCATCTTGGATAGCCTGAAGAAGCGCACGGACCGATCTTAGAATGCTTGGGCCAATGAAATACCCAATATCTTATAGGAGTGTAGGACTACCCATCGCACTTCTACAGGCAAGACCCTCTTTCACTTATCATTTGAGTCAAAAGCAATCCTCCCCATCGAACTTATGCTCCCTAATATCTAAACTCAAAGTTTCAACGTCACCCTTAATGAGTTACTTTTACAAGCAAGTGTTGATACCATCGATGAAGTTAGAGACCTTATTGTAGCTCAGGTAATTGCGTACCAACATTAAGCCAACCGATACTACGACCAGAAGATCAGACATAAGGAGTTTAAGGTTGGTGACATAGTATGCCAAAAGCTAAAAGCTACGAGTTTGCGCAAAGGGTAAGGCAAGCTGGCCCCCAATTGGGAAGACCCCGTCAACGTTCGGGAAAGCTTAAGCAATTGGGCATACAAACTAGAAAGATTGGATGGCGAACTCATCCCGCGTACATGGAATGCTGATAATATTTGTTTGGCTTTATTTTAATTAGCATATTCTTATGTATATCTTTCTAAAATAATGAAATGGAACAACTTACTTCATAACCAGTTGTTTATCTCTCTTTATCCCCTTCCTGTTGTCATCCTTGCCCTTAAAAGGGCAAATGGACCATGTATCGAACAGGTTTGTATGCGATCGACTTGACCCACTTGAGTAACCTCGGTAAGGGGAAACACCCTTTATATAGAGGAACTCCCCACTTATCGAGTAAGTCGGAATGCCACCAACCTGATCCCCTTCGAGTAACCTTAATAAGAAAAAACACCCCTTACATAGAGGAACTCCCATCTACTGGGCAAGTTGAAACGCCATCTGTAAGCCCCAAAGTTAAGCCAAGTAACCGTAGAATTGAACTTAGAATTCAATGTTTAGGACGATCGGTTAAAGGATTCGATTAAACTCAAATTACAAACTATTAAGAGAAATATTAGTAAAAATGACCCTGTAAACTTAAATTTAAGAAAATAAGTAGTAAAATAGGAGACTATAAAATTTTCAAATTTCAAGTATAATAATTGCTAATTACTAAAAAGGCGAAAAGTGTAATTTAATAACTAATAAATTATTAGAGATAGATTATATGTATACTAAAAATTTTAGAATGACCAAAATAATAATTAGGAATGTTCACGTGTACCCCACAATTATTTACGTGTAGATAAAAAATACGCGAAATTACCTAAATTGGCCAAAAACTAAGTAAATAATTAAAGAAAATTATAAAATAATTATAGAAAAATCAGAAAAAAATCAGAAGGGTGTGGAATGATGTAAACTTGGTCGTGGCATGTCAGGATAAGAAAAAGAAAAATCAACCAATAAAATTTGGACAACTTAAAAGCCAAAAATCAAGGAAAATGGGCAAAGTCTTGTCAAATTAATGCACATTAATTACTACAATTGTCTATAAATAGGAAAAAAAATTTTCAGAAGTCATTTGGTCAGTTTAGAATCTAAGAAAAATCGGAACACTGAAAAAATCGACAGAAAATCCAAAAAATAAAAAAAGAAAATAAAACTGTGCAGATTAGGCAAGTGAACTAAAACCACCAATCACCATCACCTAAGACCGAGCCACCACCACCACCCCACTCCAGACCCACCGTCTGGGCCGGCCAACAAGCTTGGACCGGGCTTGGACAGTAAGAAAGCATCGAACCGGGTGAGTCCCATAATTGTCCCGATTTTGTATAATTTAGTAAAATTAGTTATTTTGCCCAGAAAATTATGAAACTTGTTATTCTGAGGTTTTATTGTATGCAGATTTAGGGAAAAATATTGATTTAGTTTAATTATATCTGAAAATATAGGGTCCTTAACAAATTGTTCAAAATCGAGCATGATTAAACCGGAAAATAAATAGGCTTAGGAGTGTAGTTTGGAACTCAAAATTTTTCTGTAGGATGCTCATATGATGTAGAATAGTGCTATGAAGCCATTTTTTTAAAATTAATTTTCGAAATTTTTAGGTTAATTTTTAGCCCTTAAATGATGGAAAAATTGGGTGATTTGGGATTAATTAGGTGATTAGGATGTTAATTACTAATTTAGATCTTAATTAGATGTTTAGGGATGTTAATTTCTGAAGTGGAACCCTAATCTTAACCTTTGGGTATTAAGTATAGTTAATTAAGAAAATTAGGTAAGTAATATAAGAAATTAGTAATATGTGAAATTGTAAATTAATAAATTTAAAAATTAGAGTTATTTAGATGATATTAGAGTAAAAATCAGAATAATATTAAATCTGAATTAAGATTGAATTTTAGGTAATTATATAAAAAAGTAAGATTTTCTCACATCGGGGATAAATTCGATACCCTAATTAAGACTAGCATGTACCGAATAGTTTAGAATACTAAATTAAGACCCAAAAGGATATTTGAATACTCGAGCTTAATGTGATTAATTTCACATTAGGATTTGAGCATGTTTAGGACTTAGAAATCGAACTAAAATCTAATTTAGAAATTGATGTGGAAAATCGAACCTAAACTCAACCCCAAACCTAGAATAATTGTAAAAGACTTGATACCTAGATAATTAGACATATTAAACCTTAAACAAAACCTAACAATAAGCATTATAGGATAAAACAAACTTATAATATTTATATGAAAAGCTGAAACCACGTTCGTGTTATAGGGATGATCAGCGATGGCCTGAGCAAATCGGACCTCAAGTGAGTGAGCGGGGAGTCGAGGTAAGTTGGGATTAATACAATGCTATATTTTAGAGGCTTAAGATTATGCTTGGTTATGCTTATTAGATAGTTGGATGTGTGCATGTGCTTGATTATGAGTGATACTATGATTCTATTTGTTGCTATAGCATGTATTATATGATTTGTATGAAATGATTGATCACCCTAAACTGGACTTAATTAAATATCCGACCAGTAATCATAATCAGACATGCATGGCAACCCGTTAGAGGAACTTAGGACTCTCTGGCCAAATACCGACCCCTTCGGAAGGGATAGCGTAGGATTGCAAAATGGTCCCTTCTTCATCCTCAGTCGAACTAAGTGACAGGAGAGGAGGTTGCAGTGAGGGTGAAGGCAGTGGTTCGAAGGTAGTCGCGGGAGGAGCAAGGTTTCCATTACACAAGCCTGGGTTTGGTCGTGAGCTGTTGCATTAGCGGCAACTCCTCAACCCGAATTAGAGCGGGCGCAATTTCTCTAATCTCACGATGGGTCGGACAATGTCGTGCGATGGCATTTGCTTGCACATGCATTGCACCTAATAAGTGATTGAAAACCTTGCTGTGTGTATGGTATAGTTTTAAGTCCTCTGTCCTAACTTACTAAGCTGTGGTTGCTCATATCCCTATAGACGTCGTGCAGGTGCTGGCCAAGATGCGGCAACAATTACTTTAAAGCTAGCAACTACTGAATCCTGGGGAGTGAGGAAAAATATGTGAAGAATAAACATATATTTTTAAGGTTTAATCTTTTACTTTAGAACTTTTCATTTTTGAATAATGTAATAATTAGGAAATATATTAAGGAGAAATCTTGTAAACCTTAATTGCAATAACTGTATTATAATATATATATCTTTCCTCACTTTCTTAGAGAAATGATTTATTTAAATTACAAACTGTTTCCTTCAAAGTGGGTTAGTCGTGGACGCCTTATGTAAATCAGGTCTAAGATAGCGGTTGTAAGGCCAACTTCTATTATAGGATGGTTTACACAGCGGGGGCTGTTGCGATTCTGCCGCTTCGGGGCGTGACACCATCGACCTAACCCCGACAAGTAACCTTAGTAAGGGAAAACACCCCTTATACAGAGGTACTCTCATCTTTCGAGCAAGTCCGAATGCCACCAACCTAACCTCTTCGGGTAACCTTGGTAAGGGGAAATACCCTTTGTACAGAGGTAGTCCCATCTTTCAAGCAGGTTGGAATGCTACTAACCTAACCCTCCTAAGATAACTTCGGCAAAGGGAAACCTCCCTTGCACAAAGTAATCCTTATCCTTCGAGCAAGTCAGAAAGTAACCTTGGTAAGGGTAAACTCCCCTTGTACAGAGGAATTCCTACGCATATATATTCTAAGGGAAAGTAAGAAGAAGCAGGTGTATAAGAGAAGGTAAGTGAAAAATTTCATTCATTGATTATCGAACTATACTGTGAAGGCTGGCATCCTAGCCTAGCATACATATGTTTTTTAAAAAAAAAAACTATCACCTCAGATCAGCTAGCTCCAATAGCTCAAAAAAATCCAAAGCCTCAATTTGCTCAAAGGGCTGATTCGACGATGCTTTAGGTGGTTAGCCTTGACTTGAAGTGGAGGTTGAAGGTTATGAGCAAGGGGCAGCAGGAAAATCTCTTAAAGGTTAATTATTTTGAGGAACTGCTTTTAAGGCGACCTCCTGCTAGGCTATTGGGGTAAAAGTGAATGTTGAAGTACCTTAACTAGCCTTAGCAGCAAAGGGAACGCCTGGAACATTGAAGGTTGCTTGATTGGCCTCCCACTCCCGTACTAGGGCTTCCCTCTTCTCATTGAAGGTTGGGGAATCCAAGAAGTTGAGGAAGTTTAGATCAAGGTTCGAATAGTGAGAGAGCACCTCCTTTCCTCCTTTTCTGGTGTAGTGTGTGGAGTTGGTGGTTAAGTCTTCCAGCTTATCCAACCATTACTCGGTCTTTCGATAGTTGGCGATGGCTTTTTTAGCGACGACGTTACTGAAGACCTCCCTACTCTCCATTTTAGAGATGATCTCCTCTATCTCCAAGACTTTCTCTTACAACTCCTAGATTTGCTGCTCTAACTTAACTTTCAAACCGGTCAACTCCAACGAAGTGGCTTTGGTTCTTTTGCACTTGAACACCTTCATTGCTAGCTTGATTTGCAGCTTCGTGATCGATGCCTTTGGCTTGATGTTCTCTTTCTCAACCTGGGCCTTAGCCTCCTTCTCCTTGTGTAGCTACTAAAATAGCTAAGCCTTGGTCCTCTACTCGTCCTCTAGCCAAGCCTTCAGGTTATCAACCTTTTGTGCTACCTTCTCCACTTTATCCCTCTCCCTCTTTATGTCTTTTAGCCTTGCCTGAAGCCTTGCCACCTGCATATAAGAGTGACATAGGCATCAGTTAGCTTTGGAGAAATTTTTCAATTACTTATTAGTAGAAGTCCCTACCCTATACAGGTACTTGTCACTCCTGCACAACGCCTCCCTAAAGCCCTTTATCTCTTTCTAGGCAACATTATACTTATTTAGTTGAAGTAACACCTCTTGGCCTTCTTCATCTCTATCTCGAGAGCTCCCATTAAGAACTCTTCAACTTGGGAGGCATATGACACCTCTTAAAATGAGTCCGGCCTGATCCCCATAAACCTAAAGTTGTTCAGGATCTCAAAAAATTCATCTCCTAATTCGTCAACATACTGATAGGGATGAGCTATCAGTCACTCATTTCATTTCCCCAAGCTCAAAGGCACCCTTGCCAAGGGCCTCTGTTTCTTAGCTCCAAGCCCTAGTTTCCCGGCTGTTTTAGGAGCCTTCCTCTTTTGGTCGGCTAGTTAAGGTAAGGCAGCCCCCTCAACCATTTCTTCCCTTACCTTCGAAGAGGAAAGCAACTAAACATCAGGCCTTTCCGCATTGTTACGTTCGTCCCCTACAAGAATAAGCTCGGTGGAGGAGATGAGGGTAAGGGCGAGTAGAGCTATGCTTAAAGGTTCTACATCTAGTGGCTCGTCCTGAATACTAATGGGAATCCCTTGAGGAACGACCATTGGTCATGCCCTACGGGTCTCCCTAAGCCTTGGCTTCACTCGTATTACTTTGCCCTTTGACCGATCTACCTTAGCTCTAGCTTAGCAGTGGCTCATCAGCTCGTCTACAGAGGTATGAAGAGCTTTTACAACCAAAATTTTGCTTGCAAGAATTTAAATAATGAGAAAAGTAGAAATAGAAGGGAAAACTAAAAGAAATAAGCACTACCATTCACTAACTCCGCTATGACCGGCACAAGAAAGGAAAGATCCCTCATGTAACAAAGACGTTAGATGAAGCACCCTTACACTAGCATAACAGATGAAGGTGTTCGCAAAAAGGATGAACCTATGCCTTTGGCCCATTTCTTCACCATAACTTCTTTATGCTGGGGAAGAGCTCAAAGGTTGGATACTAGAAATACCTCTCCATGGTCTCCATAGCATTTATCTCCTGGCCGTGTCTAATCACCATGAAGGCAAAGATCTCTTGGGCGGCCTCTGTATCATTAGGACCAAGCCCTTTTTCACCCCCAGTTCGGACCATCTTGGTCTATTGCATCCAAAAGTTTGCCTCCTTAGGTAGCTTAACCACTATGTACTCATCTTGCCAATACTTCACTGAATCCACAAGGCTGCAGAATGGCTTGTTTCCCGAGCGCGGCTAGAGGTATGGCCACCCCTTGATGCTCTTCTACATGTAAAAATGACTAAAAAGTTTAGGAGTAACCCTTACCACTAGGTATTCATAGAGTGGCTGGTAAGTCTTCAGCACCCTCCACCCATTAGAAGGGACCTATAATGGACTGCACCAATGGTAGTTGAAGAATTCCTTTTTGAAGTGACTTAGAGGAAGGCACTGCCCAAACTCTAGGCATTTCTTAAACACGGCGAAGTACCTCACTGATAGCAGGGCTACTCGTTCATCTCTGTTTGACAATCTTATCTCCTACTTAGGGATCACATCAATAATAAAGTTACTTTTAATCTAACTAGGAGCAGATTGTTTGCTCTTACTCAATCGACTGCTAGGTTCCTTGCCCATCTCAAGAGCATTGGTTGAACAAATCTTTGGGAAGGGGCAAGGAGGGCATATATATACATCCCTCGGGATGGCATTGATAATCCTAACCCTATCCAATGCTTCCATAACCATCTTACTAGGCTTGTCAAGTTATGCTAGCGACGAGACTTCATCTTCTTCTACAAGGCAGGGGGGGTAGAATCACTCCTTATTGTTTCAAAGTTAGTAATGTTGAATCGTGACGAGTCACAACTTGCCTCACTAATGTTTATTGACATGTTTGCGAAAGGTGATGAAGAAGATGGGAGTTAGAAAGCTTTTGAAGGAAGAAATTGGACTATACAGTAGTGGAATAAAGAGATTATAGAAAGGTGGTCTCTCGTTATGACCCTACCATTTACAACTAAAGTATCTAGGAAGCTGTACAGGTGGTTATAGGGATATGTATAAGCATGAATCTCTTGAAATACTGTACAACAGACACGTAGAATGAGTTTTGATTAGACGATCATCTTCAAAAGGCAAAGCGTATGTAGTTGTACGCTGGTCTACTATAACATGACACCTGTTACATCACATTAAATGTATGAAAAATAGGCACGCAAAGGTCACAATTTGAAAAAGTTCCTTCGATAAGAAGTTTCCTCTAAGCTCATTTGACTTCCACCTAGTTGGCATAATAAAAACATGGAGCAATTATGTTTGCTCGATCGATGATGAGTACTGTTTGGCTGAACTAGATCATAGTCTTGAAGCGCTTACTCAATGAGATGCGAAGGTGTTCTACTTTGATGCCTAACTGGGACTTCACCTTGCTCATGTCCTTAACACTCCGCTTTGGAATACTTGCTAACCACTTCAGACATTTTTAGCCTGAGTATCTATTACCTCAGACATCTTTACTTCGTCCAGCTTCCAAGTTAGATCTATACCCTTTCTACGTCGCATCGTAGCACTAGGTCGAGCTCCTTTAAGTCAGATTAGTCACACGCTTAAGCAATCCATATATCTCTTCTTCTTGCCTTTGCTTTGGTAATGAGATTGCATGAAGAGGAGGGGCAAGTGTTGATACAGCTCTTTAGATATGAGTCCCTTAGACTTATTCGTATTTAACACATCTTGTCGCTTAGGGTTCACCTCCTGTGAGCTCAAGCCGTAAGCCTAAATTAATCAATCTTAAGAAGCTCTGCAATTGCTAGAATACATAAGATAAAGATAAAATACTAAGTCAACAGCCATGTTCGGAATAAGTGGGACATGTCGAACACCATGACTTCACTCTCCCATACTTGTGAGAGAAGATCTTTCCCTACTAACTAACTTTCAGTTACCGTCGTTACTCTATTATAAATATTGGTCCATTACCTAGCGATAAATGTCTCTACACTTTATGCACCAAATTTGCCAGCTATTAAAAAGTACTTTCTACTTTCTAAAGTCTCGCTGTTAACTTAAACATCGGAGTGGTTATGCTAGATAATACCCCAACGTCTTCTTGTAGTGTATTGTTTTGCAGGTCTTCTATGTATAAAGTCCAATCACTACCAACAAATACTCAAAAACGATAGAGCCTATTCAATTTAATTTTAATAAATGACCTAAAAATAAGACAAAAAATAACAAAATATGAAACTTTTGATGAAATTCATGAAGATTTATAGAAAAATACAAAACAATTACGTGAATATTTTCTATTTAACCAAACAGTTCAGATCAGTTCAAAACAATTCAATTTAGTTCGCTTTCCCAAACTAAATCATAAACTGTTTATATATAATTGAACGAAATTATGAATCAAACGGTTTGTAAAAAAATAAATAAATGAATAAAACCAAATTTTCAATTAATTTGATCCACGATCCACAATTTACAATTTTCTCAATTTCTTATTGTATTGTCCATACAGACCATACTTTACTTCTTATATTAATTTCAAGTCAATGCATGTCTCATATCGTTATGAATGCAATGTACATTGACTCATAGTGACCAAGTTGAAAAATGATTTAATGCGATTCACATGATACTTGTCTAAATATATAAATATTAGTAACTATACTTAGAGTAATACCACTCATATTTATAAGTATTAAATTTTATTAATATTTATACACAATTAATTCAATAATAAATTACAACCGTTAAACCTTCTAGCGGTCTAGTCCAACCATCGAAGGAAGCGTCTTGTTGTGTCGTGCCCAGACGGTCCACTTCGATTCTCATTTCCGTTTTGGAACTTCCGTTAGATTGCATCCTAAATGCCAAATGATGCACGTATCCCAAGGTGTCAGTGTATCAATAATTACCCGTCGTGTAGCGCAAAAACATACTGATGCAGTAGATATTTAAGTGCAGCTACGTGTGCTATGTTTAGCAACGAATTGGATAAATAAAATGGTATTTTTAGGATTTCAATCCTTTAAAATTATTATTTTTTAAATTATTTTTAAAAAATATAAATATATATAATCATTACTTGATAAATTAAAAAAAATGATGTCATGATGATATCATTTAATAATTCAAAACTAAAGATAATTTCAACAATAAAATTTATAACTTTATTTAAAATATTATAGAGAATCCATTTTTGTATTTGTAAGTCATTAAAGAATAGAGTTTAAATTCTTTAAAATTGTATTCCAAGTTTGATGAGAAAGATAAATAAAGAATTCAATTCCACAAATACCACTACACTTATAACGTAATAACATATAAATTAATCTCTCAATTAGATGAATTATATTCGAATATCTCTTTTTATTATAGTCCTAACATTTAAAAAGAAAAAGAAAAAATGAAAAAAAAAGCAGTCCATATCCATATCTATTCTTTATAAATTAGCAAAGAAAAAGTTACACATCTACTCCTCCATATTCACTTTTNTTATGTCTTAAAAATCTATCTCTGTATACACATCCCATGATAATATAAAAAAAATGATGTCATGATGATATCATTTAATAATTCAAAACTAAAGATAATTTCAACAATAAAATTTATAACTTTATTTAAAATATTATAGAGAATCCATTTTTGTATTTGTAAGTCATTAAAGAATAGAGTTTAAATTCTTTAAAATTGTATTCCAAGTTTGATGAGAAAGATAAATAAAGAATTCAATTCCACAAATACCACTACACTTATAACGTAATAACATATAAATTAATCTCTCAATTAGATGAATTATATTCGAATATCTCTTTTTATTATAGTCCTAACATTTAAAAAGAAAAAGAAAAAATGAAAAAAAAAGCAGTCCATATCCATATCTATTCTTTATAAATTAGCAAAGAAAAAGTTACACATCTACTCCTCCATATTCACTTTTTTATTTGAATATGCAATATTTTCAAACTTTTATAAAAATGAACTCTTATTGATTTCCTTAAATTCTATATCCATCCTTAGCATGTATCAACTATATTGATCCAAGATGATTAATTTAATGAAATAATTAATGACATAGCCGGCCACCATCAATATGGGTAGCTGCCAATGCCATTTTTATTTAATCAAGTCACAATTTATTGATATAAGTAAGACTCTATTAAGGTGGTGAGTGGTCATACACTTTATCAATGAGTTGCATGACCCACTTAAGATGCTGATGGTAACTTACTATCATTATAAAAAGAAAATAAATTTAATGTCATTAAAAGAAGTCTATTTTTGTAAAAATTTGAAAAATGTTGAGGTTTTGAATATAAAAGTGAAATGTTAAGATCTAGATATAAAAGCAAGTTAACGTTGAGGATTATTCCTTTTTTCCAGTTATTGAACAATAAATGATAAAGCAAAATTTAAGGACTTATTTATATATTGACAATATATGTTATCAATTAACATATATATCCTGTAAATACAGTTATTCGGTCATATAAAAATATGACACTTTTCTAAGATAACAGCAATAATTTGACTTTGCATGTTTGCTTGAAAGAGTAAAACAAGCAGAAAGGAAAAAGTTGTGTAGTCAAGGTCTCGATAACGACTCCAACGATTTGATCTAAGTGCATGAGTTTTTCATCTAAGATGCATACTCCATTGAGATATATTACATTAAATTATATTATATTTTAAAGCCGTGAAATTAAATGGGATAGTGATAGGGAAAAATAAACATATTTACGTATATATAATGATGGTGAGATTATAATATTTAGATGGAAATTACAAGTAAAGTTCAATCATATATAAATGATTACGTTTACCTATATGACAATAGGGGATAAGAAAAAATCAAGGACGGCAAGTTTGTAAAGTCAATGAGCTTCCTAGAAATTTCATGATTTTTTTTTTTTTTTTTGTTAAGCAGGCATGTGGTGATATGCTTTCAAAGATTCTCATGATGCAGTGAATTGATTCTGAAGAAGATGCGTTGATTCCTTCTCATAATTTTTATCATTTTGACTAGAAAATGACCATTATTATTTTTCAACAATAAATAACCACAATTGTAAGAAAGGAAAGAAAAAAAAAAAAAAAGGAGACTACCTTGAATTTAAAAACAAAAAAAGAAAAGAAAAAAAAAAACATGATTGCAAGACGTACGAGCATTTTAGTAGATTTTTATAGAATAATCATGAGAAAGTAAAATTACGAGATCTTAAACACTTTCATATTTCTATAAAGAGAAATTACAAATTTTTATTAATGTTGTTAAACTTACATCAGAAGATTGACATAAAGATGAGAACGGGTTAAGAGTCCAGAAAGTTAAACCACAATCAAGCTTGAGCAATTTGGGGTCAACAAAAATATTAATATATAATTTATATTTATTTAAATTTGCCTATGTCCTTGAGAATTAAAAACTAAAAACTTTTCATAATTTTATTTTTTATTTTTTATTTACATTTATATTTTAGCAAATTAATATATTTTCTATATAATACAAGAGAAAATAATATATTTTGATTCGAAAAAACCCAATAAATTTTTATAGAAACTAAGTTGAATCGATTGTATCAACAAAATTAAATCCGAATTGTTGTTAATGAGGGTCAAATGGGTGACTTAGATTGGTTGTATAAAGAGATTGGATAAATTGAGTTGGATCGAATAAGTTAACTTGGATTCAACAACATTGTTTTTTAATGAAGAAATTAGTTTCTCAAGTTACTTCAGTTAAACTTAAAAATCAATTGTAAGGATGCTATATTTAGGAGCAAATATCTTTATTCTTGAATGGAAAATAGATGTAACTATAATTCCTTTGGAAATGGTAAGATCTTTGGCTTAAGAAGAAGGGGTTGATTTGTATTGTTATGACTTGGTTCTTGACTTCAAAAAGGTACTTTTGGAACACCAATAGACATAAAATGAAAAAAAAAAAAAAAGAATTAAGTACCATATTTCACTTTGATGTAAAAGCACAACAATGTGTTTATTATCTTACTAATATTTTCTTTTGTTAGATTTTATCCATAGATTGAGAAAAATTATTATGAATAGTTTTTTTGAATAATTAACAAATATGTATGTATTCGTTCATAGAAAATGGGATCAAACCCCATTACGTATTGGTACTTATCGGATATAGAATATATTTGCTTCTCTTTGTTCCTATGAACTGAATTATTTCATTTTTACTTTACTAAAAAACATAATAGACAAATATTAATCCTTTATCCGAGATAGGAGTGAATTATGGAATTTAAAAATAATCCAGATGATTAATTTGAAAATTTAAATCATAGGATCTATGGAAATAAATTCTTCATCTCCCCCTCCATCTTCTTCCAAAGATGAATATATTGACATGTTCAGACAAGGTAAGAAAAATGCTATTGATAATGGTTGGGACAAGCTAAGGTGATTTCTTCAAACATACCAAATACTAAAAACAATCAAGCTGTTAAGAAAACCATCGTCTATTGGGGTTTTAGTCTTGCCTTATGGGGCCTATAAGAAGGCCTTCTTTGATGAAGGAAGCCGCATTAAAGTAGTTACATACTCTAAACAAAATGCAATGAAATAAGTAGCCATGGACAATGTGCAAGAATCATATGATGGCAATCTTCCACATGGTGTTCTGGGGATTGTGCTCACAAAAACAGAAGAAAGACTCCATTAAGAGCACCATGGTATAATACAATTATTACTAGGGATTTTGCCTAGATCTAAAATTTAAAATTCCATCATCAAGACTTAGGGAATCTGAGGGAACTTTAATATGCTAAATGCAGAGCAAGGTTTTGATATGATTTCTTTTTATTCTGAAGAAGATGTCCGATAGATTATTAGAGAAGTTCCATGACTTATTAATGGATTCTTTTTAGCTATTAAACAATGGTCGCCAAATTTGAATCCATTTCTTCTATCTATCGCAACAAGTGTTCTAACTAGACTAATTGTAAGAAAGTGTCCGAACATTAAAATAATTAATGAGATTCTTTTTTATCAATATGTAGGAAATGGATTAGAAGAGTAAATGAGCTAGTAGCTTTTTCAAGGAGAAGAAGGTGACTAACTATTCCACTTGTTTGTTGGTTTTGCCTGTTGGATTATAGTAAAATAAATCTAGTAACTATTGACGATGAACAAATGATATTGTTGCTGATGCATGAGTCTATGTTGAGAGTACTAGAAGTGGTGATCATGGATTGAATGCTTATTGCCTATTAAAGGTAGGTATTAGAATAAAGTGTCTAGTAGTTTACATGTTAAACTACTACATATTTTGTACGTAGGCTGTTATTTGGCTAATTGATATGATATGGGTCAAGTCTATATGTATAGTCTTTATTATTTTATTTCACTATGGCTTATTAATTGAAAATAAAATATACGAGCTTCTATATACTGGTCTATACTAAAATTTCACAGAGACGAGTTCATAAGCTATATACATATTTATCAATTGAATAATCACATTTATTTATTGGCTTAATTCTTTAACTCAATCGAACAGTCAATAATATACAAGTAATTAATATAGCAGCCCGCAAAATTACAACATGTTTTACTATGGATAATAGCATTATAAGATAAGTTTTTATTCTAATTTTTTAAAACTATTATCATAAAATAAGATTTAATTTTAAATTAGTATTATTGTTTAAGTTTGTTGCACTTTCATATTATTATATTCTTTACCTAAGATCATTATATTTGCTTCTATTATACTTACTTTTTATTGAAATACTGATTTGCAATTTGAATGATGGGTTTTTAGGCATGGATTTCTAAATTTAAAATCAAGAAAAGAAAATTTAGAGATTCAAATAAACAAAATTTATTCATGTTGTGCAAGCAAATACATTAGCTAATGCAACGCATGTGACATTCTCATAATCAAACCCATCACCAAAATCTTCATCATTATATCCTCTCTTTGACCAAAACTCTTTTGCTCATTTTCCAACTGAGTATGCGACTCTTTTAGGAAACCTCGTTGCAATCCATGAACCATCTAGTTATTAAGAGGCTAAAAATGATTCAACATGGGTAAAGCTAATGAATAAAGATCTTTTTGCTCTTAAATCTAGCCATACATGGGATTTTGTATCATTAGCCCCAACTAAAGAAACCAAACTCCACCTTACATAACGTTGTCAAAGTATAATTAGCCTTTGGAGTTGAAATCACTATTAAAAAGGATATAGGATTCAAATGAGTCTATAAAATTAAGTATACATATCGTTCAATTAGGCATTTTATAGTGAGACTTGTAGCTAAAGGTTTTAACCAAATTGAAGGCATAGATTATACTCATATCTTTTCTCTGATTGCCAAATTAACAACTGTTAGGCTTATTCTTACCATTCCATTAACAAAACATTGGTATTGCATTAATTAGATGTCAATAATACATTTTTACATGGATATAATGATGTACAAATCTACATGAAGCCTTTGAAAGGATATAATATAGCTGCACCCAATCAAGTTTGCAAACTTTTTTTTGTCTCCAAATAGGTTGAAGTAAGCTTCTAAGTAATGAAACAAAGAATTTACAAGATTTATTTGTTCCTTTGGCTTTAAACAATCCAAGGCCAATTATTCCTTATTTATGAGGCAAAGTTCAAATGATTTTATAGTCATTTTGGTTTATGTGGATAATGTCTGGTTTGTTGATGATAATTTTCATAAAATTTCAAATATTAAAATAGCTATTGATAAAGCTTTTACCATTAAGGGCTTCAGAGAAGCTAGGTTCTTCTTAGGCATTAGAGTTTGTTTAAGCTCCTAAGGTTTTTATCTTCATTAAAGAAAATTTTTGTTAGATATTTTAGAAGATGCAAGTCTTAAAAGTGCTAAACTTATTAAACTTCTCCTTTGCATTTATACCTTGATCATTCATCTACCTAACTTCAATAAGGTCCTTAATGGTAAAAGCTTTATTAATAGCTATTTTGAAGTTTGTCAAAGCTCCCAAGGTTTTTCTCTTTATTAAAGAAATTTTTTGTTAGATTTGCAAGATGCAGGTCTTAAAGGTGCTAAACCTGTTAAACTTCCTTTTCCTCCACATTTACACCTTGATCATTCATCTGGGGAATCACTTTCAGATCCTTCATTGTTGACGAATGTTGGGTCAACTTTTGTACCTGACTATAACTCAACCAGATATTTCCTTATCAGTATAGCAATTAAATTCAAATCCTTATGCACACATATATAAGCAGCAATCCATTTGTTGCATAGTGCTAATCATGGTTTGTATTATTCATTCTCCGGTCCCTTATCTTTACATCGGTTTTCATATTCCAATTGCGGTGCGAGCTACATTAGTAGGAAACTTTTGTTAGGATATTTTATATTTCTTGATTCTTTACTCTTTTCTTGAAAAAAAAAATCAAAATACTTCACCTTTTCTACTGAAGTGGAATATAAGAGTGTTACATTCACAATTAAAGAGCTTTTATGGTTATCCTATTCATTGTGTAACCTTCACATTGATGCTTCTCTACCAATCATTCTTTTTATTGATAATAGATCTTCTTGTGTTATTATAGAGAATCCCCACTTTTATAGTCGAAATCCATTTCACTCATCATCATATTTCCTCTAGATTTCCGCAGCTATGTCATATTTCTTATGCATTTCAAGTGACTAACAAAATGACCAAAGCTACCTCTGAGAATCATTTGAATAAGTTTTTGTTCAAGTTGGGTCTTCTAGTATTTCCAACTTGGAGGGAAGGAAGGGTGGGCAATTTGTTAATAATATAGGCTTACTCTTATTTATTTCATATGTGTTACTTTAGCTTATACGTTTCTTATTTGTACATATAAATATTGAACCTTTTTATTAGTTTGTTAGTTACATCCAATACAACAATACACTTCATTTTTCTTTGGCTCTGCAACTTCCTCTGTTCTCAAATGGCTTGATTGTTTTCCTTTAAACACAATCAAATAAGTTCTTAAACCCTTCAGTTTGATAATTTAAATCACAGGATCCATGGAAATATTCTTCATCTCCTACTCCTTATTCTTTTAAACATGAATATTGCACATCTTTAGACAAGCTAAGAAAAAGGTCATTGATAATGACTTCGGCTAACTTAAGGCGATTTCTTTTTGTATACCAAATACTAACAACAATAAAGCGATTAAAAAACCTTCTGTCTTATAGGGATTTACTTTTGACGAACCTTTTAAGAGTTTATAATGCCTTCTTTGCTAAAACAAGTTGCGTTACAAAAGGAATTACGTACTCCAAACAAAATGTAATGAAATTAGTATTCGAAAAATCGTGAATGAATGAGATGATGGTAATCTTCTACACGATGTTATAAGGACTCCTTTAAAAAAAGAGAAAAGACTCCATTACAAGTACCATGGTACAAATACAATTATTACTAAAGTACTTGGTCTAAATCTAAGATTTAAAATTCCATCGTTAAAACTTAGCAATTTATACAAAAGCAGATGGAACTTTAATATGATAAATATAGAATATGAATTTATATGGTTTCTTTTCATTTTGAAGAAAATGTTCAATGGATAATTAAAGAATATTCATGATTTGTTAACAAACTCACTTTAGCTATTAGACTATGGTTGCCAAATTTTAAGTCATTTCTTCTCTCTTATTAAAACAAGTGATTCTAATTGGAGTAATTGTAAGAATGTACCTAAACATTTGGATAATTTGTAAGAATTTTTTATCAATATGTGGGATATGTATTAGAAGAGAAAAAGAGCAAATATTTCCAAGAAGAAGAAGCAGATTGTTGCGGACCGTGACCAAGAACAGATAAGGTTGCCGCTAAATGGGTCCAAACTTGCCAAAAGCTTGAAAATGGAAGTAATGAGAAATGCATAAAAGGGACAAATATGAATGAAAAGTAAACAAAACCCACAAATAGCTCCAATGGATATGACGCACCAATGAAACTTTCAAGTACTTACAATATAACTCGATATGACACATAAATTGGTTCGGGGAGATTACTTACTACCTATCCTTACTTAAGAGTTAGGATAATAGTAAAATGAACATAAACAAAGTAATGTTCACGAGAGGAAAATGTCAAGTGTATTAATGTTCAATCTAATTCTTTACAGCTATAAATACAAGGGTATATATACCCAAGAATTTAGGGCAACATGCCTAAAAAAAAAAAAAAAGACAAAAGGAGTATTACCCTAAAGAAGTAATAAATAAGAATATAAAAAGATAAAAATGAATAGTCTACAAAAGTAACGATTAATGGAGCAAATTTTACATGTGATCCTGTACATGTGGTAATGATACATTGGCGAGGCTGTTGAAGGATGCGAACAAAAGTGTACAGTCAGGTTGCTTGTCCGAGCAGGGGTGGCTAAGGATCAGTCTGGAGTCTCTCTCGACATCTCAGCAAGATTGAAGCTAGGTAACTAGTTGGTTCGAGAATGAATGTAAGAGAGCGAGGATTGGCAGTTGTCTTGGCATACTATTTCTCGGCATACAATCTCCAAAAAATAAGCAGTCATTCAGTTCAGCATCCAAAACGAGTCGACAAGGAGATACTCAACTTCGGCAAGAATCGGCGGGAGTAATAGAATCTGCTTTGTTAAGCCTTTCAGTTATCGAGCTTGGTTGTGGGTTAAAGGCATAGTAGCCTGATTCCTATAACTAACTAACTACTTTGCTTGCTTGTTGGATTATAATAAAATAAATTTAATAACCATTTGATAATAAATAAATGATATTTGTTGCTTATGCATGAGTCTAGGCTCAAAGTATTAGAAGTGGTGGTCATGGATTAGGTGGTCATTACTTATTAAAGGCTGACATTAGAATGAAGTGCTTAGTAATTTAGGTATTAAACTACTACCTATGGATAGGTAAGCTATTAATAAGCTAACCGTTATGGTATAAGTGAAGTCCCCATGATGAATGTGTAAGCAAGTCGCATCAATGCCATAGAATGCCATCATGGACAATTATAATAAATTAGTAGCTTAGTAAGCGATATTAGTGGTGAAAATGAAATCAATTAACTGTAGTATCAATAATGAGGTGAGATCACCCTTACATTACTTCTAGTGTCAGTATCGAGATCAATGACCTATATATATACTTATCATCAGTATCTAAGTATTCCAAACTTGAGACCCGAAGGCATAAGTCGCTTATTTCACCTAAACTATATATTAAATGAAACCTAATTTTGCATTAGATAGTTACAAACATAAATATAGATTGTATTATTGTGTATCTAATACTTTACTTGTTTAGGCTTTGCATTTTCCCTTCTTAAGGAAATTTTTTTTTTAAAAAATAGAAAGAAAAATTAAGAGATTTGATAAGAAGATTGAAGAACATTGGAGCTAGTATTGAGTTACCTTACTAGGTAATAAGGACATGTAGAAGATTGGATGAGTTTAGGCGTGATAATAGGAGATTAAGTTAAAGTTTTCTAGCATTAGGGCTTAGGAAGGCCTAAAGATCATTTTGCATTTGGTTTTAGTTAAAGGAAAAAACATAAAAAATGCCCTAATGTTTTACGTTTTTACGAATTAGTCCTTAAAATTTTATTTAGTTGTATTAAATAAGTCTTTCTATTAAACTTAGTTAAATTTTCCATTACTATGAATATATATTAGCATATAATTTATCCATATAAGTACAAAAAAGTCTCTGACGTTTACTTATATATATGAATCAGTCTTTAACCTTTTATTTAGTCTATTTTAGTCCTCAACATGTTCATACATAATGGAGGAACTTTTTTATAAATTTATTAAAACTTTGAGAACTAAAATTGATTAAATAATATATAAAGGATCAATTTGTATATACAAGTAAATGTTAGGAATTTTTTTTTTTTTTTACTTTAACTTTAGTTAAATTATTTGAGATATTACAATAAGAAAGGAGAATAGTTAAAAGGGGGGTATTCCAAGTGGGGGGGGGGTGGGGGTGGCGGGAGAGAGAGAGAGAATTACAAAAAAAAAAAAAAAATGATAAGTGTTCACGCTTTTATAATTAACTACTTCATGGTAGTTTACTTTTAACAAATTTATGACCCGTATTTTATTCCATTAGGCATACAATCAACTTGGCTATTAGCAGAGATATGTCATTTACAGATATATGCTCTTAAATAACCTTAAAATCACCTAGAAAAACCTCACAATTACCCTCAATCAACATATGAAATACCACTAACTTTCTCATCACACTTAGAGATAACCTTAGTAACTATAATCAACAAAATTACAAATTAATCATGAAAACCCTAAAATCCAAAACCTAAATTGATTAGAACACAATAATTGTCCTAAACCCCAATTAGTGAACCTATCTCCTAGCAAAACCAAATAAACAACTAGAAAATGAGCAAACATATATAGTTTAACGAAAGGTCAAAATTTTAATGCACCAAATGAGACCAATTTAAAATCCTAAGTGTATCAACCTCAAAATTTTGAAAACCTAAAGTTTAAGTACTTCAATCTAATTTACGAAGTTTAAATTAGTATAGTTTAACTTGAAAACATTGGTTGACCTACATTATAGAGAACTCATGAGAGTGAGGAATAATTTGATGAATGGAAAATACACTTTTCATAATGTTTGATGGCCAAGACTATGATGATTTTTACAATTACAATAAATTATATTGACTATTCCTGTACATTTTTAAAATTATGTTAACACTCCAAGTATTAATTGTGCATTGGATCCTCTCTTATAAAAAGTTTCATGAGGTGCCTATACAATTATGAAACGTATTTAGAGGTATTGATGTATCTAGAAACTTATTAGGGGCTCTAACGTTATATATAATGATATAGATGTACAATTAAAAAATTAGGGGTATCGATGTGATTTTCAAAGTTTTTAGAAATAATCGATGTAACTAACCCTTATAATAATTACTGTTGGAAAGCAATTTAATTATCTAAAGACATGAGACTGATAGAATCTATTTTTAGGATTTTTATTCCATCTACCACAAATTAATTTTTTTTTTTTCCAACTATATTACATCTTGGGGAGGAGGGTTTTTGGACTTGGTTCATCCCGTTAAAAGACTAGTGTTCATATCATTAAGTTACGACAGTGTTAACCTGTCACAAATTAGTCCAGTAAACTCCTTTTGTACCTATCTTTGATATACCCATTTTCATATCATAGAAGTAACTTATATGTTCATTATACTTCTAACATATAATATTATAGTTAGGACGAATCAATTGAGTAAGATCAATAGTTTTTTTTAAAATCATTAATGTATTTTGGTATTTAACTTTCCCTTCACAATAGGTACTATTATAACTTGTTGTTTCTGTTCCCTTTTCCCATTATCTATTAACTCCTCTATGCAATACTGTATGCTAGAGTATACTGCAACATATTAAATATATAAGGGGAAATTACATTACAAAGATAACAATTGGAGTTGAAAGAAAATTTTTGCTTCCTTTTTTTTTTTTTTATTTCAATTGATGTAAAATTTCCCCCTTCTCCCATTTTTACAAGCTAAAGCTTTGGAAGAATATAACTTATAAGTAAACGAGTCAATCTATAATTATATCATCATAGAGAAGCTTTGAAAGAAGATTTAAAGATGTCCTAAATATTAGGTGTGTACTCCTTTTGTTTGATTTTATGCATTTGCTTTTTATCTACAATGATGAATCCAATATATTCATCTTGTACATAAGAAAGGGCACCCATTAAAAATAAAGAGCTCCTTCTAAAACAAAACAACTTTTAACTAGTTCTTTAGTTGTTGCCACCATTATTCCTTAACGTTTTGATCGTATTTTTGCTTAGCTACCATGATCTTAAATCTACCTCCTTCTTCAACATGTCTATCTCCTCCTTTGAGATCTCCAATAGAATTGCCAAGCTTATTACCATATTTGCTGCCCTAGCTATTATATCCTCCTTCAGCTTTTAACCATACCTCATAACAAATTATTGAGATAATATTTGCAACTATCTTTTCATCCTTGTCCAAATCTATGTTAGATTTTAGTGGTTCTAACAATTATAATTTTAAGATTGCTAAAGAAGCTAATAAGATTCTATTGGATTCATTCAATACACCAGATATAATAAAGCATAATCGAAACTCCCACTTTCCTTTTGATGTGAAAATGCTACATTACATGCTTATAAAACATATTACTCCATGCACGAGCTTAAAGACTTCAATAACTGCACTTGGATCTCATTCTCTTATGGATATCATTGAAAGGAAGTGTATCATATACCATATGTTTAGGCTAAGATGAACAAGAGGAGTGGTTTAGTTTTTTGGCTCCTTGATAACTAAGTTAGTAGAGTTCAAAGGTACAAAATTGACTACTTTTGTAAAATATATGAATGATAGCAAGGAAATAGGACATGCTACCTTAAAAAGTATGCATATTAGTGTAATGGATAGCTATTGGTATGATAAGAATCGAGTTTAGTTGTTTTCTAATCAAGCCAAGAGGTAAGATGCAACGCTTGTGCTCAAAACATGTAGGAAGAAGCAAGAGCTTTTGTTGATCCAAATCTTAACTCCTTTGACAAATATGCTTAATTCATTTCTTGATGTGAAATATACGTTAATTTGAAATAGTCTCCCTTATAAAGAAGCACCAACATCAAGCACTAAGTTCAATAGATCCCATCACAAGTAGCATATCATGTCTCACATTTGAAGCAATAGTGAAGATAATAGATGGGATAGTGAATATGATGAATAATTTAGGAGGTTGTCTTATGGAAATTAATATGAATTCTAGTTTCTTTATAGACCCTCTTTTACCTTACGCAGATGAAACCAATAAGGCGAGAAGAAGAGTAACTCAATAATAAGCCTTTAGAGGAAAAAGCATTGGCACCACCAAAATTTGACATGGATTTAGATAAGGATGAAGAGATGGTTGTGAATATTATATCAACTGTTGTCAAGATGTGCAATTAGGAGTTGAGTAGGATGCTGCAACTAAGGTTGAAGGAGTTGAAAAAAGCTTGGTAATTCTAGGAGAGAACTCATATGATAATGGTTCAGTTTAAAAGGTTATGGAAAGATTCTTTTTATTTCTACTTTTCTAAGGATGTTCAAGAGCCAAGTATCACAGACAAGTTTGATACTTTTCATTCAATTTCTCTGTAATCAATTAAAAACATGAGTTTAGGATCTTAGAAAAATTTTAAATTTAGTTTCATTAATTTTTGAAATCATATGAGAGAATGTCAACCAAAACAAAATTAATGGACATGAAAATCGATCAAGGAGTAAAACAAAGATATTAAATTTCTAGGGCTAATTCAAGGCTTTAAGTTTTAAGATGAAATTTTAATGAGACAAAATTTCGAATATTAATGAAATTTGATAGGTGAAAGCTCATTATTTTGATGTCTATTTTGGTTGCAATAATTTTTAAGCTTTCAATCAATAAGGGGAATAATTAGATGTAAGAACAAAGGAGTTATAATTTAGGGGTTGATTTAAGGCTTTATTGGTTAAAGTTTGAGATAAAAATTTTTTGGGATAAATTATAAGATCTTATTAAAATTGAGATGTAGAATCTTATTATTTTGAGGTTCGTAGAGTTTGCAATAAATTGTAAGATTTCAATTAATAAGATCAATAGTTATAGCCTAGTTCTTTAGTGACCTGACTTTCCTTTATATCTTTGTTCTTTATATAATTTTTAAAGCCTAAATCGTATTTCATTCTTCAGTCACCTAAGAGATTTTTTATTAGGTATTTAACTTAATAATAGTAGATATATGAGTATATATTAGTGTCCTAATTTCTCTGAGGGTTAAATTAAACTCATAATGATTTTATGACTTCATCAATTCAACTAAATAAGAATATAGATCAAATTTGATTAGTCTTCTAAGGGCATAATTTAGCAAGTAATTCAAGAACAAGTTTTATACAATATAGTCTCATATTACAAGTTGAATATATTGCAGCATCCTTCATCCCTACACTTTTACATGGCCTAAACCATACCTAATTTACTTTTTATTTCTTTCGTGATGGTTATAAGACTAAAATATGTTCATTCTCAGATCTTGTTTGTTCAAATTTATCGAGAAATTTTTACCTATATCACTTAAAATAAGCATATGATATGGACCAGATTCTAGACTTTAGAGATAGCTAAAACCCATGTATATTTTAGGTCTTAAACTAACATAGGTAGCAATTTACAACATCTCTTTCTTCAAAATTTTCAAATACAATATGGGAAAACTAAGGGGAAAAGGTTTACTAATGCCAATTATTCTATACTTTACTACATTGTGTCAAGATATCTACTAAAAATCACCTTAAATGATTAGACATCAATAATAACATAAGGAAACTTGTTGTGAGAGTTAAGTATTTCTTACCTCCCTTCTTTACATTTTATGCAAGAACAAAGGGGAAATACTGCTACAAATTGCAAAAATACCAATGAATTATAAGTGCTACATGAGATTACTTTAAAAAAAATATTTAAGGAAGAAGTACTACGTTGTATGTTTTACATGAGGTAACACCTAACTCAAATCCTTACAAATGCTATCAAGTTTGAGTTTATGAGGAAAATTTTTCAAAATTTAAATTAGAAGAAATGAAAAAGAAATAAGCTTAGAAAGTGAAAAATACATAATGGATGATGAAAATGGTGGTGTAAACCGTTTGGAGGTATAGGATTCTACAGCTTTTTGTTTTTCAAGGGTTTAAAGAAGTAAATAGCAAATTATTCTCTTTTTCCCCATGGGATGATTGGGATAAATGTTGAATACAATTTTAGGCTAAGTTGTAGTTAGTATGCTTAAATTCTTGTTTGCTAACGGTGCTTATGAAAGTGCATGTTAATTATTAGTACAGATTTAGAATTAGAATTTGGATGAAAGAAAAATTATAGTATGTAAAGGGGGTTCTAATGGCATGAGATTAGACGGAAATAGGGGAAAAAAACCTCTCTTGCTAAATTAAATTAACTTAAATTAATATACTTACATCATATAATATGTATGGTAAATAGGTATTTTGTATTGTTTAAATGTTTGCTCTACTTTTATTTTCCATTTTTTACTTATATATCATAAAAATATAATTTTTAAACATGAAATTAATTAAAGATTAATGTTCATACATACACATATAAATTTTGGTGCCATACATAAAGGTCAAGTTTTAGCAAATTTAATATCATAAGTTATGAGTTTTTCTTTAGTTATTTAAGTCTATTATTATTATTATTATTATTATTATTATTTTTGTCCAACTATAGAGGAAGAGAGATTCGAACCTTAATCTATCTCAACAAGAGAGTAACGGTGATGTCACTAGGTTACAATGAATTTAACTAAGTCTAATGATTCTAAAATAACTCATTTTGGAAATTTTATTCATGTTTCTATATTAGGTTTCATATATATAACTTCACATTATATTATAATTCTCAAATTATGGGAATTTCTTAATCTTACTGTTATTATTTCTTATCGAGATTGTTCAAATTTAACTAATAGGAGAATTTGGAGGTTTAAACTACTAGACTTCCTTTTGATTATATCTTTATTTTCACATTTGTATGTATCTAAAATTCAAGCCAACTAATCCCTATTAGTATCAATATTATTTTTCCTTTCTGGGTTTCATATTATTTCTGTCTCATAAAAAGTTTCATCCTTAAAACTTTATTGTAATTACTTTTTTTTTTTTTTATACAATGTTGCGAATAACAATTCAAGATATTAATATTAAAGTTATTATGCATTTCCATAGCACAATAAGATAAACTCTTCAAGATATTATATATATGTGTATGTGCAAAATGAGTTTTTGTTTAATATATTGCTAAGAACCCCTTAAATTTCTATAAAAGATTTCATTCCTCATTTAAGCTTCAATCCCTTAAACTTTTTCTTTTATAATCAATTAAGATTTTAACTCAATTAGAACATATCCTCCCTCGTGATATTTTATTCGTATCTCAATATAACTTATTGATCTCAGTCAACAAATGTCATATGACTATCATATTCTATATTGATCAATGCCTAATTATGAGTAACATTAAACTCTTTTTCTCTTCATTACAGTTCATCATTTATTGATCCATCCTTATTGTCATTATTAATATTCATTAATTCAGTTCACCTCAACTTGTTTATTATATCTAATAGTCATATACCACTCTATTATCTCCATAATTAAGTCATCAAATTTAATTCTAAAAGGAAATTTGAAGGTCAAAGCCTAAAATAACTCTCTTTGAAAAAAGATATCAACTAAAATCTCCTATTCAAATTCCTATGAATTATATGATCTCATTATCACCATAAATATCATTTATTTTATCGAATCAATTATATTCCAAAAACATAATTCTTCAAAAGAGAAGGAAATAACAATTCAACTATATCATCTCATTATTTACCATTATAAAACTACTCAATTGCTAATTCAATTCATAATCAAATCTCAAATAACTAATCCAATCCTTCATATAAAAACATTTATTTGGTAATTCAAAACTATAACCATAAGTTTTTAGAATTAGTGTAACTCCAATAAAAATAGTCAAGACTTTTGGTCTTTAATCATAATATTCTAATACTCCTATGACCAACATATAATTCTCTACAAATGTGAATTCAAGTATAGTTACCTTCACAACATTCCATCATTTTGTTTAATATAGCTCCATGGTTCGATATTTGAGATTTGTCACCTGTAATTCTCTAAAATAATCTTATTGAAAATATTATGGTTAAAGAAGGATGACGTAATGAAAATAATATAGTAGTGTATGTATATACATACATATATATATATGTAAGTAAATATATATAAGTATTACGGTGTAAGAGTCAATCTTTTACTTTTTGAAGCCTAATTCTATTTAGGTTTTGTAAGCCTTGCAATCAGAAGTTTAGAGTCAATACATGAAATTTAGGATAATCAAGTAAGTTATTCGATCGAGCACAAATTTTATGATGAAGTTAAGAATATTAGTGAAAATGATCTCATAAACTTAAATTTAGGAAAATAAGTAGTAAACTAATTAAATATTATAATATTGAATTATAACTATATTATTTGTTATTTATCGGAAACTCATAAAAGGAGTTCCGATAACTAACGAATCGATAGAGATAAATTATATATACACTAAAAATTATAAAATAATATTTAAGAGTATTTATTTTTACTATATATGTATTTACATATAAGTAAAAATACACAAAATTACTTAAAATACCTAAAATAAGTTAAAATAACGTTAAATAATTAAAGAAAATTCATAAAAAGTTAAAGAAAAATTAAAAAAATATATGAAAAAAGTGTGGAATTATCTAGAAATAAGTCATGACAAGCTGGGATTAAGAAGAACAAAATTAACCAATCTAATTAGAATAAATAGAAAGTAAAAAGAAGAGGAGATAAGGGACAAATGGCACAAAATTCATTCATTATCACAACTAACCAGCTCTATAAATTAAAAGATGACCATCTGCAATTCATTTGGTCAGTTTACCATTTAGGAAAAAAACTTGGAGAGGTGAGAAAAGAAGAGAGAATTAATTTACATAAAAATAAGAAAATAGTGTACAATTAAGGCCTAAGGAGAGAACCCATGACTAATGATCACTTGAAACTGAACAGCCACCACCACCTAACCCTAAAGCCACCGCTTAAAGCTACCAACACCCGTAGAGCCACCACTAGTGGTTGGAAGCTAATCGCTAATCGGATAGCTAAGTATAATTTTCAATCCAATTTTTTTTTAATTTATTAAAAATAATAAAGATATTTAAAAAAATTATGAAA
This sequence comes from Lumnitzera littorea, assembly GCA_024138015.1. Taxonomy (NCBI): domain Eukaryota; kingdom Viridiplantae; phylum Streptophyta; class Magnoliopsida; order Myrtales; family Combretaceae; genus Lumnitzera; species Lumnitzera littorea. Next base: position 93,466,293 of record JAMXBB010000010.1, read on the forward strand.
TTTGATATTTTGAGATATTTATGTATGTAGAATTAAGGAACAATACCAATTTGGTGAAATTAGATCTTAAAATATACAATACTGAAGAAATCATGAAACCAGAGTTTGTTTTCGATTTGGAATTAAATGATTTTAATATTGTAGTTTTGAGCCTAAAATTTTTGTATAAACTATTTAGAGTGTGTAAAGCAGTTCTATAAAGAGTTTTTTACTTTAATTAATTTTTGAAAATTTTAGTTAGTTTTTAGGCCTTAAAATTTGCTTAAAAGAGTGATTTTTTGGCTTATTTTAGTAATTTAATGATAAGTTGATGAAAATACCGATTTAGCATGAAATTAAGTATCTTAGGATGCTAATTACTAATGTAGTATGATATATGTATTATGTGTAAATTAGTAATATGTGAAATTGAAAATTTAATCAGTAAAAAATATTAAGTTAAAATTGATAATTTGATAACAATAATACTATACAATAAATTTGATAAGAAATATAAATTTAGATAATTATATGAAAAATATAAATCTCTCTTATATCGGGAGCAAATTCGGTAGTTAAATTAGGAATAAGGTATATTATATGGATTAAAATATTGGTTAGCGGTTAAATACAAGATTTAGGTTACCTAAATATAATGTGATTAATTTTATATAATGGTTTGGAACGAGTTCTTAGAATTTACGTATAAAATCGTAATAAAAAATAGAATTAGAACTTAAATAAAAAAATTGATTTAGAAACTAGCCAAGAATATATCAGTAATAAGTAATATAGATATAACTTGGACAATCAAGTAAAATCATAATTTAAAGCTTATATGTTATAAGGATACAATTACTAAAAAAGTATTTATATTATAGGATAAGAGGCGACGTATTGATTTGCAATAAGTCGAGTGAACAATTTGAGGATCTTAGGTAAGTTGGGTTTGATACATCGTTGTATCTTAGAGTGCTATATTAAAGTATCTAAAGACTTAGGATTGTATGTGATTATAATTGTAAGTGGCTAAACATGCATGTCCTTGTGTGTCTCTAATTACTTGTTGAATATTGACGTCATGTTGTGGTGATTTTTCGTAAATTGAGTAGTGTAAGATTGTTTAATCACTTAAAATTGAACTTAACCATAATCAATCTAAATACCTTAATTAGATATGTGTTGCAACCGTTTAAGAGACGGTTAAAATTCTCTAACCAAGTATCAATACTTTCAAAAGAATAGTACCGAATAGTATAATGGTCCCTTTTTTATCTTCAATCGAACTAAGTAATAAGAGAGGAGGTCATGATAGGACAAGGGTAATGGTTTGAAGAATAGTTATAGGGGGAGTAATACCTCCATTGAACAAATCTGGGTTTAGTTGTGAGCTATTACATAAATGTTAAAACTTCTTAACCCGGATTAAAACGAGTAAAATTTCTCTGATTTTACAATGGACTGAATTACGTTGTGTGATGACATTTACTTATTGCATTACATTACATTTAATTAATTTGAATACCTTGTTTGTGTTTGATATACATTTTTAAGTTTGCATCCTGACTTACTAAGCTATTGGTTACTTATATTCTTATAAATTTTCTTATAGGTGTTAATTGAAATACCACGCTATAACTATCTTAAGGTTAGTTTATTTTTGAAGTACCTTAAGGGAGTAAGGATCAAACTGGTTAATCAATTGAGTCTTTAGAGTTTTTATTTTTAACTCTTAGGCCTATGTGGTAGTCATGTAATATTTACTTACCAAACTACTATGATAAGTAATTATTTCTTGAGATCATAAGACAATATAAGTATCTTTATGTAAATATGACTTAAAGTTTCTAGTTTTATATATAACTTTTATCAATAATCATGAATAAGTTGTTTATTTCAAAGCAAAAAGTCGTAAATGCCTTATGTAAATTGTACCTATAATAGTAACTATGAAGTCAGTTAATATCATAGGTTAGTTTATATGGCGGGATTGTTGTGACTTCGCCGCTTTGAGATGTAATAGGTTCTACCCCATCTAACTATTTGGTAGGTTCCCTAATCTTTAATAACCTAAAATTCTGATGGAAAGTATAATGCAAGTGCTTTTGTATTTGTGATTCTTGTAAGTATTATATTTGAGTGTTCAACACTTACAAATCTAGGTTATTAAAGACCAAGAACAATAAAGCTTGAGTAAATACTTGATTGGGAAGCATTGTGTTATCTTAGAGAATAAGGGGTAGCCCAAACTTAGTTTCATGTTAAATCCGAACTTTATTTCTTTATTTCTGTCTCTTTTATTTTTTCCATGATTAGTATGAAAGCTATGCCTGTAGTTTATATTGCTTAACCACATCTAAAATTAAATACGATGGCTTTAAATTGGTTAGGATTCATGGAGGGCAATCAATTGATATGCCACTTTTATAAAACGGTAATAACTGTAGCTCTTAAAGCTGTAGAATGAATGTATTATAAGAGTACACAACATAAAACTATGAAATATTATTGAAAAAGAACTCATTTATTTAAATGAACAAAATAAAGAAAATAAAGTTAAAAGGAGCAAGAAGCCCTAAAACTAAATGAATTAGCCATGAGTATCCTGCAATATGGTTTAAGTGAAAATGATTTCAATAAAATATGTACTTATACTAATGGTAAAGAAATAGAAGATAACTTAAAAATGACTTATGGAGGAAATACTCGGGTTAAAAACACTAAAATTAGTATGCTTTGTGGAATTTTTTAAAATTTGAAAATGGAGCAAGTTGAAACAACTTATCATTAAATTTTAAATTTGCTAATATTAGAAACTCGTTGCAATGCCTTTGTAATTTTTTTTACTAATGTTGAGATTGTTTTAAAATTTTTAAGGGTTTTGCTATAGGATTTGGAGGCTATACAAACTCTCATTAAAGAGACTAATGATCTTTCCTCGTGAAAAATGGAAGAAAGAAGTTATTACTCTTAAAATTATAAGTGAGTATCGAAATGATGAAAATGATAAAGAGGAAGAGCTTATACAAAAGTTCAAGAAAATTTAAATTCTTCTTCAAATTCAAGAAAGCACAAGAGAGAGGTTATATGGTGTTACCATTGCTATATATTAAGAGATATATAAAACTAATGCCCATATTGTAACACCTCAGGCCAAAAACAATGAATAATCAAACCAACAAACACTAATAGGCCCATTTCAACTACTTAACCTAAAAGTTTCAAGCTTATATTGATAAATTATTCATAACAATGGCTTTATAAACTAGTACTATAACCTTTCACAATCCATGTGGGATACTTAACCATAGGGTCTCACAATTCCCCACACCCCCACCCCCCTCCCCCATCTCTTAAACACACGATGTGACACTCCTATTTTCCTTGAACCCCTTTTCTAAACTAGAGCTAGACTCGAAACATCCATCCCTTCTCTAATGCCTATATTTTAATGCTTCAGGCCAAAAGCAGTGAATAGTTAGACCAATAAACATTAATGGGCCCATTTCAACTACTTGACTAAAAAATTTTAAGCTTGTGTTAATGAGGTATTTATAACCATAGTTTTATAAACTAGTGTAAGCTTCCAAAATTGAGTTTAGCACAACCGAGCTAAGATTTAGGTCTTTTAGGGTAACTTATCCAATTGAGCCCAAACTTTGCAACTAGAATGAAAAAGTTAGTCGAGATATTACAGTGAAGTTAGGTTTTAGTAATAATGACCCGAAATTCTAATTTTGCCCTTAGAAATTGGAATATTTACTAAAGCCCTAAAATGTTCAGAACTCCTAAAATTGAACTTAAATTGCAACGAGAACTTAGAGATAAGTTAATTGAGCTATAAAATGAGATAATGTAGTATAATTTACTATAAAAAAATATACGTAATTTTTTAGTATACCCGGTACAAATAATAATTATACTCGTAAATTAACTTTAAATTGAGTAATTATATATATATTGTGTTGAATTCATGAAATTAACCATAGAATGTATCCTAAAAATAAAAGATATGCTAGAAACTTAATTATATGAGTAAAGTTATATATTTCACATGTTATTACATAGGGTATAACCTTGTATATTAATTAAAATAATTAATTCTAACATATAATATCTATATTTAAGTAATTATTTAATAAAAGAAAAAGAAAAATTAATTAAATAACATTGAGATTGCTGGAAGGAGGCGTGGCAGGAGAATGAGAAGTGAAAGTTGCTGAATCAAAAGTGAAATTGTGAGAATTTGACACTACATGCTTAGTTAAAATAGGAAAAAAAACAAAAGAAAAAAATAAAGAAAAATCATAGGCGGTGAAAGAGCACTATAAAAATTACCCCAGCAGCAGGATGATAACATTTGACAATTTGGAATAAAAAATAACAGAAAGAAAAATCAGAAAAAAATCGTAGAAAATAAAAAAGAAGAAGAAAAAAACAGGACAATCACCGAACAAGGCTAGTTCCTAGGGTTCCCTTTAATCTGCTGTTACGCCACTCCACCACCAAGGAGTACCCCCAGCGTCTAGGCGTTCTGACAACCGCCCAGCCGCCGCCGGCCACCGGAGCACCCAAGAACACCAAGGTCAAATTTCTGCCCTGTTTTTCAATAATTTCTAAAAAATAGTAAATCCGCCCAGAAAATTATGAAAAAAATTACACTTAGGTTATTTTAGACATGCTTTCATGTGATATTTTTATTTTTGAAAAATTCGTAATATTTAATATACTTTATTAAGAAATCTGTAATTCATCCGAATATATATTAATGAAATAAATGTACTATATGATATTGTTTCTAGCTGAAAATTTTTGTGTAGGATGTGTATGATATATGGGTAATTGCTACGTAGCCCAAATTTTTATTTGAATAATTTTAATATTTATTGAATTTTTAGGCCTGAAATTGGTTCGAAAATAGGCTGAAATTATGAATTTAATAGGAAATTATGAAATTAATTGATGAAATGGACATGTACTGATCTATAATAAATAATAATGGTATTAAGTCAGATTGAAATTAATTGGATGCTAATTGGATAAATTATCAAATTTAGGGGTAAAATCGTCAATACGAAAATATAGGCAATAGGTCGAAAACTTGAAACCAAGTGATAATTGAATTCCCTATATTTTTAGAAGTCCATAGAAATTTTCGGGGAATTATTAGGTAATCCGAACTATTTACTACGAATTTATTAAGTAAAATAGCTTAAATTACAAGTCGGGGTGTATTTGTAATATTAATAGACTAAAATGAGTAAAATAGTTAAATAAAACCTATATATAGGATTGCTGGTCGAATTGGGTTAAATAGAGATTTTATTATAATTATTAATATTTTCCGATCGGGATGTACTTTAGGTGTATTAAAATTGAATAATACTTATATTATTACAATATAAGGACAAATTGGATAAAATATAATTTAAAACTGTAAATTTCGCATAATACGGTCGTTTTTATATAATTATGTATAATTGTATTAAAAATTCAAACTACTCGTTAAAATCCATCTCTAGGAACATGACTCATAAGATGTGTCGTTAAGTCTATACGAACTCAATGACACTAGTTTTGTTGAAATCGGATAACCTTAAGCAAACTAGCTTATATCTATAACATATTCAAGAATATACACATTTCGGTAACTCTACCGGAATCAAAACATGAATTAATAAATATAAAGTACGTTTCGATACGATCAAAACGATATATAATACGTAATAGTAAATATGATGTACAATGTTAATAATTAATAATTTAATAACATGACCGTATATTATGGAAATAATATATATATATATATGTATATATATCCATTTTAGATTAAACCCTAATGTTTTCGTAATTATTACGAAAACTAAATTTAGACCTTTTGTGTAATTAGGATCTTCCAAAGATGGCTGACAATTCAAGTCAGAAATAACGAACGTCTGAACAAGTAAGTTGGGATGGTAGCTTCGCCGCTATTTGGGTACTATTTAAAAGTATCCGGAGACCCGAGAGTACTTCTAGTTGTGTTTGTAGTTAGATGATTATGCGCATGCTATGTGTGTGAATGATACTCTGTTGTGACAGGAGTTCAACTCCTTGGTGTGCTGTTCTGCATATTTGCATGGATTCTGTATTGTGTGAACTTATTGGTCACCCCTGATTATCACTAATGATTATTCGACTAAAGTGTAATTGGTCATGCATAATCACCCGTTAGGGGAAACGATTAAGAGTGTTAAGCCAAACACCGACTTCCTTCGATGAGGATAGCTGAAATGGTCCTTTCCCCATCCTTAGTCGAACTAAGTGATAGGCGAGGAGGTCGCGGCAAGGTTGGAGGCCGTGGTTCGAAGGCGGTCTTGGGAGGGGGGTGTTCTCCATTGCACAAGCCCGGATTTGGTTTAACTTGAGTCGCGATGAAACTCCTCAATCCGAGTTGGAGCGGATGAAATTCCTCTAACCTCACAGTGGACCGGTTAACACTGTGCGATGTTTTCATTTGAGTGATTGCATTGCATTTCATCATAATTATTAACCTTATTTGTGATTGTATAGTACTCTTCTGACTCCGCCCCACTTACTGAGCTAGTTGTGCTCACACCCCCACAGACTCTTTTGCAGGTACTGAGTGAAGGTAAAGATGTTCCGGTACCACTGTTCTCAGGTTAGTGTGCTGCTGTGTGGGAAAGTGAGGAACGAGGAATTTAATTGAACATGAGCTTTTGCTTTGTCTTTAAGTTTTGAAGAAAACTAAATGGGAATTCCCTGGGAGCCCACTAGTTTTCTAACTTATTGTATATAAATCGTATAACCTGTGATTTTTAAAAGACTCTGATTGTAATCTTTACCCTTGGACGTGAAATGTTGTATAATTACTGTTGTAGTACTAAACTACAGATTGTATAGAACAAGTATTTTGTAAAAGCTCTACCACAGGTTTGGATATTAACAGATGTCAGAACAGACGTTTCAAGCTGGTTGAGTTGTGTGCCTTGTGTAAACTGCGTCTACGATAGCAGCTGTGAGGTCAGCTTCTATCTTAGATTAGTTTACACGGCGGGACTGTTATGACTCTTCTTGTTCGGGGCGTGACAACTAGTATCATAACTTTCCATAATCCATGTGAGATACTTAATCATATGGTCTCACATATATCTAAAAGGGAAAGCTATGAATGCTACATGGGGTGATTATGATAAAAGTAACATAGAAGAAATTTCTTATCTTATGACCTAAAATGAGGTAGATGTCTCCTTTCCCTCTCTATTTTCAATTTCACATAATGCCCTTGAAAACATGTAGTTATATAATAAATTTTGCAAATTTCTTCTAAAAAATAACTTATTCAAAAATATGATAAAAGAAATTAGAAATGAATTATATGCTTTTCACGGAAATATCTTAAAAGTTGAGAGAATGAGAAATTGAAAGAAATGAATAAGCGTTTAGTAGCTAAAATTAATGAAAAGGATGAAAAGTAGGGATGTTCATGGTTCGGTTCAACTTGAATCGCTTTTTAAAAACACTGTTTTCTTTCTAACCAATATTAATGTCCAAATTAAGGTACATTATGCAAAAATAAAAGCCATGTGATATTATTTCTCGATATTATTTCATCTTAAATAAAGTGAATATGTGTGAGTTAACTAGATATGAGAGACAATGATGAAAAAAATGAATGGATTATAAAGGTTAAGAATGAAATAAATAATGGCAAAAAAAAAAAAGAAAGGAAAAGAAAAAAGCAAATAAGATTAAATTGAAATGTTGAAAGGATTTAAAGCGAAAAAAAATATTACACATTTCTATTTTCTAAAAGAAATGATTTGGTTCGGATTCAAGCAACTAGATTTAGCTCAACTCTCTTTTTTTTAATAGTATGCAAGTTGATTTTGGTGTTCAAGCTTGATTTGTAATTTTTTTTGTGCCTAGTTTGTTCACCATGCTTGTGATTTTGTGAAATCATTATTCAATTTTATTTTTCAATGAACTTTCTATACTTTTGAAACTTATTTGAGGTATCAATTTATAGTGAATTTGTTTTCGTACTTGTTTTGGCTACTCAAATCTCTTATGCACTTATTATACTTGCTTTTTAGGAATCTTGTTAGTGTTCTTGGGTGATCTTGCAATCTATACCTTATTTGCATTTTTAAAGAGCTCAATTTATGTTATTTTAATATGTACAAAGTATTCAAATACAATTAGGATGATTTGAATTTGCTCTTTGGACCATATTCATGCATATATGAGCATAATATTTACCTTAAAAGAATTAACATCGTGTTTTATGCTAAAATGTTTTGCTTAACTTATGTCTCCCATATTCGATCTCAAATTAATTAGAAAATAGTGTTCAAAGTCTTATAAGATGGAGTTGTCTTGAAAAGCGATCTAATTTGCTTTTTTGTCTTTGCCTTATTGATATTCTACATCTATAGTATTTATGTAAGTTTTACCGTACCGTCACTCAAAAGTAACTATATAATATGATTACTTTGCTAATTATAAATGCATCTTATTTACTATAATTTAATGTGTTCTATGATTAAAAAGGACAATTAATAACTTTTTGAAGGTTATCAATACTTTTTTTAGAGCTTTAATTTTATAATTTGGATGATTTCACTATAATTAATATTGTTAATAAGAAAGAAATATTCTGGTTTTTTTTTTTCCTTCATACATGGGTATTTATACACAATCAAGCTCTCATATTTTTAGTATAAAATCTGCTATAATGATGATTATGATTTTGTGGTCAATGATATTCATTGACTCTATGATACAGCCATAAATTCCTAATTTCTAGGAGTCCTTCACGCCAACACTCCCCCTCAAGTTGGTGCGTAGATTTCTATCATGCCCAACTTGCTAAGTGAGTTATGAAAGTTCTTGCTATATACTGCCTTAGTTAAGATATCTGCTAACTGATCTTCTGATTTCACAAAGGGAAACCGGATTGTCTTTTCTTCAAGATTCTATTTGATGAAGTGTCGATCAACCTCCACATGCTTAGTTCGATCATGCTGTACCGGATTATGAGAAATATCAATAGCTACTTTGTTATCGCAAAATAACTCTATCTCGCATTTAGGAGGAAATCCAATCTCAAACAACAAATTTCTAAGCCAAAGAAGTTCACATAACCCTTTTGCCATTCCTCTAAATTTTGCTTCCGTACATGATAACACTACTACCTTCTGCTTCTTACTTCTCCATGTAACAAGATTACCACCGACAAATGTGAAATAGCCTAAAGTTGACTTTCTATCTAAAATATTTCCAGCCCAATTCGCATTTGTATACCCTTCAATATTTAGATGACCATTCTTAGAGAACAAAATGCCTTTACCAGGCGATGATTTTAGATATCAAAGAATCTGAATGACCGCATTCATATGATCTTCACTAGGGCAATGCATGAATTGGCTAACTACATTGACTGCATAAGCAATATCAGGTCGGGTATGAGATAAATAGATCAACTTACTAACTAGCCTCTGGTATCTTCCTTTGTCTGTTGGCACTTGATTTGAGTATTCTCCATGTCAGTGATTTTGAATTATAGGTACATCAGCTGGTTTGCAGTCCAATAACCCAACTTCAGTTAATAAATCCAGCACATATTTCCGCTGAGAAAGAAATACCCCTTGATTGGATCTAGCAACTTCAATCCCTAAGAAGTATTTAAGTCCTCCCAAATTCTTCATCTCAAATTCTGATACCAACTGAGATTGAAGCTTTGCTATCTCATCTATATCATCTCCTGTAATGATCATATCGTTAACGTAGACGATTAGAGCTGTAGTCTTGCCTTGTTGGTGTTTCAAGAATAAAGTATGGTCAGAGTTACTTTGTCGATAGTCATATTTCTTCATTGCGACACTCAATCTTCTAAACCAAGCTCGAAGTGACTGTTTTAACCAATATAAAGTTCTCTGCAACTTACAAACGACCTTATTGTCATAGTTAGCCACATATCCAGGAGGGATATCCATATAAATATCTTCTTCAAGGTAACCATGGAGAAAGGCATTTTTTACATCAAATTGATGTAAAGGCCAATCAAGATTTGCTGCAAAGGACAATAAAACTCTTATTGTGTTCAATTTTGCCATTGGAGAGAAGGTTTCTTGATAATCGGCTCCATATTTTTGTGTGTAACCCTTGGCAACCACTCTAGCTTTGTACCTTTCAAGAGATCCATCTGCTTTGTATTTAATTGAAAATACCCATTTGCACCTTACTGTCTTCTTCCCTTTTGGTAATGTAGCAAGAATCCATGTTTTATTTTTCAACAAGGCTTCCATCTCTTCCTTCATGGCTTGAGTCTATCTAAGATCTTGTAATGCCTCTTTTGCATTAGTAGGAATGTGATGAGATGAGATATTATTTGCAAAGCTTTTCAAAGATTTAGATAGTAATCCAGTGGACATGTAATTGGTAATAGGATATTTAGATCGCCGTTCTTCCATCTCAGGAGAGTATCGACTTGGGGGTACACTACGATTATGCCTATAAGGTAATCTATAGCCAGGGATAGGAGCAACAGTATCTATGACATTAGAGGGTTGATGAATAATAGGGGTTGATGGAGAACTTACCTTAGTGATATTCTCAGGAGATGGACTAGTGGTTATTGGAGTAGAATGGGACACGTCATCATTTGAGGAAGTTGTCTCTAACTTATTCTGAATGCCATTTTCATTATCATCATTTGAGGAAGTTGTCTCTGACTCATTCTAAATGTTATTTTCATTAAAGCCTGGCCACTCATATCTCATCCAAACTCACCTGTTCACTAGAATTCTCCCCCTGACGAGGTGGAGTGGAGAGCTTAATAGTAAAGAACATTTTAGTTTCAAAAAATGTTGCATCCATAGTGACATATGTTCGCCTATGAGTGGGATCAAAGCAGTTATGTCCTTTTTGATGTAGGCCATAGCCTAAGAAAACGCACCTCACAGTACGAGGATCCATTTTTGTGCGGTGATCCTTTTGGACATGAACAAATACAACACACCCAAACACACATGGTGGCATCATCAAGATTGAGGGCAGTGTTACAAAATGAGATAATGCTTAAAGAGGAGTTTTCATTTCAAAAACCTTTTTTGGCAGCCTATTGATAACAGAAACTGCATGCATAATTGCGTCTACCCAATAATGCTTAGACATATTAGCCCCAATAAGAAGAGCTCTAGCAATCTCAAGAATATGCCGATTTTTTTGTTCGGCTACTCCATTTTGTTGGGGAGTATGTGAACATGATTTCTCATGAATCATTCCATGTTGACGAAAGAAGTCATTAAATTGTGTGTTGACATATTCTCTACCGTTATCGAAACGAAGAACCTGTAATTTGGTGGAGTATTGTGTACAAACCATGTTATAAGAAGATTAAAAGGTATTGAAAACCTCATCCTTATGTTTCAACAAATACAACCACGTCATTCATATGCAATCATCAACAAAAATCACAAACCATCGATAGCCATGCATATTAGGTTTTGGGGATGGTCTTCACACATCAGTATGGATTAAGGAAAAAGGAATGGTACTTTTCTTAAAACTCAAATGATAAGTGGCTTGATGGCTTTTCGTAAAAATACAGGTTTCACATTTAAATTGAGAAATTGCCATATCTGAAAGTAAATCTGGAAGAACATGTTTCAAATATCTAAATGACGGATGACCTAAATGACGGTGCCAAAGCTAAACTTGCTCCTCCTTGGACATATTGTGATGAGTGGTGTGACATGCTTTACCGATCTTTACATCCATCAGATAGTATAGTCCCCCCTTCTCAATACCACGTCCAATAATCTCCTTTGTTAGAATATCCTGAAGAAGGAAAAGATTCGGATAAATAATTGCAACACAATTCAAATCTTTGGTAAGTTGACTCACAGATACTAATTTGTGAGAAAGAGATAGAACAAGAAGAGTATTGGATAATGGCATATTAGGTGCCACTATTACTGTACCAACCCCTGTTATTGGGGAAAATTTTCCATTGGCATTTGTAATGTTGGTTCTTTTTGGTTTAGATCTTTGGGAGATGTCATTTTCATCATAGGTCATATGGTCAGAGGCTCTTGAGTCAAGAATCCATTAGCCATGAGCATTGTCTATTTCATGTAGATTCATACTTGTGACTAGTTTATGAATTTCAGTGGTGCTGACATTGTGAGCTTGAGATGGAATTAAGGAAAGAGTCATATCACTAATAGCTACTAAACCTTGACCTCTAGTCATCTGTTCATTCTTACTTATGTAATTGGTTCCTTCAACATTGTGCTTTTTCTTTGACTGTAATTCATGCCACCATTCAGGATACCCATGGATTTTAAAACAAGTCTCCCAGGTATGTTTAGTTCCTCCACAATGAGAGCATTTCAGTCCATCAGATACATTCTTTTTAGACGAGGAATTTGATTTTCTATTATGAAAGGAAGTTGTCGAAGGAGTTATAGTCCTTAAACTCTTTGACATAAATACGAAACCTGATGGTTCTTCAGTCGAAGTTCCTATCATGACTGCTTATCGCACTGCTCCTCGTCGAACATGGGCATAAGCCTACTCCATTGTGGGGAATGGTTGCATTTGCAGAATATCTCTACGAACGTTGTCTGGTCGGTCATCCAGGCCATCCAAGAATATGTCCTACAACATATTGTTATAATGCTGAATATCAGCTTGGCACTGCATGGGATTTGGCCTTTGAAAGTCGATCTCTCTCCATAATCCTTGTAGACCATTGTAATATTTTTCCAATAAACCACCTACTTGCTTTAGCCGTGATACTTTGCGTCGAAGGTCATACACTTGGGAGACATCACTCCTATCAAAATAAGTTGTTGGCATAGCATCCCATACCATTTTCGCTGTAGGAAATCTGATGAAATTCCTAATCAATGATGGGTCCATGGAGTTAATGAGCCATCCTTTTACTATGGCATCATCAGTATGCCATTTTCGAAAGGTTGGATCTATCGTTGCAGGTTGGGGTAGATTACCATTGATATGACCCAATTTGTCTTTGCCAGAGATGTACATCTCTACCACTTGAGACCACAGTCCATAGTTGGTCCCATCCAATTTAATTCCTATTGGAGCAGCGGTTATGTCCATTGTTGAGGTTGTACTGGAATTCTTAGATAGGATTTCTGTCATTCTGGTAATGAGTTCTGATAAGATAGATGAAGAAGAGATTTCAGGAGTTTCTGGTGACTGCAAATCTTCACCAGCCATATTAGTGTTATAAGATGTTATTGGCTTCAGTGTTATCTGTATAGAGAAGGATGGGAATCGAAAACTTGCTCTGATACCATATTGTTAATAAGAAAGAAATATTCTAGTTTTTTTTTTTTCCTTCATACATGGGTATTTATACATAATCAAGTTCTCCTATTTTTGGTATAAAATTTGCTATAATGACGATTGTGATTTTGTGGTCAATGATATACATTGACTCTATGATATAGCCATAAATTCCTAATTTCTAGGAGTCTTTCACGCCAACAATTAAAGCCAAATTAGCCCATGACTATATTATATTGTCGTTTTTTAGTGATTATATCATAGAGTCCCCTGCATTCTATGTTTGTTGTTACTTGTGGTGTATTGTTTAAATGAAACTTTTTTTAGTGAAAATTGTTGAGTAATGTGAAGTTTCTTAAGTATTAAAATATTAGTTTGATGCACTTCTTTCATGATTAAGTAGATGTATTGAAATGTTCTCTTTAATTTGTAAATAAAAGCATGTAAGCTTGGGATGGGTAACGAATTATTTATTGTTTATGTTTTTGTTAACATGTGCTTCTTTGGAGTTGTGGGTTTCATAATTGTTCCTTGAATTGTCCATTGTTCCTCTTATTTCCTAAATCTTATCTTTTGAAACCAACCTGATTCTTTAAAAAAAAAAAAACAAAAAGAAAGAAAGAAAGAAAAGCAACCCACACACCTGTAGCTCAAAAAGAATACAAAACCACCAAATCGTAGAGACTCGAAAAACCCTAATCTATCCCTAACTCTGACCTTGATACATCAAAAACCTAACCCCGAACACAACTCCTCCATGATATGCAAAGTCAACCTCTTCTCCATCTTGTTCTCGGAACTCCTATGTCACTCATCACCACCCTACTCCCTCTCTCACTCCACCATTTTGTACTTTGAGAAAATGTACATCATTCTACAGAGAATCAAAACCTTAATAGAAAACTTGTTCTATGGAAGCTAGCAAGATGTGGTTGTTAATGCAAGTAATAAATCATGTCCAATAAATTTTATGAATTCACTATTGACCCATCCACTTTGTTGGCCATATTCCTTTGAAAAAGCTAAAGTTATTTGAATATGTACAAGAGTTTGGTTTATTTGATTTCAGCGAGATTGTTAAGAGAATCAAGAAAGAGGTTGCTCCCGATTTGTCAGTAGAGATGAAAAATGTTAAGATCCGACAATGGAGGGAAAAAATGGGTCATATTTGCTATGTCAACATAACAATTTACCATATTTCTTTTTATTTTTTTTTTATATGCACGTTATCAAGGAGATATATACAGTCAGCCATGAAACAAAAAGTGGGACCTATAAATGTTTTAGGCGGTCTAAGTATTGACTTTTCAAAAATTTGCATGTCCATGTAATTTATTCTTTCTTTTTTTATGGAGGTATTTGATTGAAGTTGTTGAATTTAGGAGTTGAATATAAAAGTGCTTTTGATGCTTTATTTGAGAATGAACAAGTTTTCGAGAAAACTAAGTCCAAAATGTTTTTATAGCATAAAAATAGATAATCCCACATTATGTTAAAAATGGTTAGTATTATTATTTAAATGGTCTGGACATTTAGGATTCTCAAATGGTCGGAGAAAAGTGAAATAATCCTTATTTATTTATTTTGATAAAATCTAGTCAGTAAAGCAAAACAGGAGCTGAAACGAAAGAAGTATAGTGTGCTTTCTATTAAGCAATTACTCTTTTGCTATTTTTTAAGGTTTTTAAGGAACAGAACTGTTGTATTAATCAATTACTCTTTTATACATAAACTTGTATTAAGTTTTGAGGAAAAAAAAAAAAAAGTATAGTGTTAATGTACTTTGTCTGCGATTCTTGTAAGCACTATAATTGAGTGTCAAGCACACTTGTAAAATCAGATTATTGAAGATTAAGATCAATCAAGTGTGTGTGGAATCCAGGGTTGGAAGGCATTGTGTAATCATTGAAAATAGGAGGCAATTCAAAATCTACATTAAATTCATAATTTATGTCTCTATCCCTATCTCTTTTTCTTTCCACTAAGATTTATTTCGTTTATACTTTTTGCTTCTTAATTTGTATATTATCATTGATTAATCTTAATCCATTTTAAGTTCCCCATCAATCACTATTGCGAGATTCATTAATAGATCTGTCGATTAATATAATACCAAGATGGACATTACTCTAATACCACCAATGTACAACATAACAATATGCAATCCATAACACTAAGTTGTACCTTGATGTATATATACAAGGAAACCAATTTATTCAAGGGTTTGGCCCAAATACAAGATAAGAGAACAAAGTGCAGTAGATCTCCAAAAGTGGACGAAGGTTTGTCGATCAAACTTGTGCTGGATTTTTTGGCTACCATGGTTGACTGTAGTTTCTCTATTTTCTGTAAGGTTTATAAATCAATACGAAAATATGATACAGCAGGGTAAAACTTTTCCGGAGCTAAAAGTAATGATAAATTAAGTTTAATACAACTCTAAACGATTTAAATGGTTTCAATTTTTTCGAATATTCTTTCAAAATATTAATCCTAAAATTATAATATATATCACGTTACGATGATATTATAAAATATTTCAAAAAACTAAATAATCTTAATCATTAAATTTATAACTTTATTTAAAATACTTAATACTATACATTTTCAAAATCATGATTTTCTACACCCTCACAAATTCCATCACATTTATTTGTGTTTATCACCAAAATATCGTTCAAAATCATACAAACGCAGTCGTTACAACTTCTGTGCACTTCCAACGTTGTTGGTTTTGAGTTTGATATATAATTATCGTTATCAAGATTGAATGAATGATATTCCGTTCTCGACCAAGAGAGGGGTTAGAAAAACACTATTTACTTAGATTTTGTTAAAAAGGACTAGCGCTACAAAATCAAGTTGCTATTTTTCTGCTTAGTTATAGGCTTGGGGTATCTTCAATTCCCATTACTACATAGAATCATTTTTTAAAATTTATTTATTTATATCAATAGAGGAGTACAGTTGTATTGTATTGCTGACCGACTACTTGTAAATATAAAAATCATCCTATGAGAATCATGCATTATGTAATAATAGCTTGCATTATACAAGCAACTTTTAAAAGTATCTATGGTGGGATTTGAATTCAAAATATGGAACTGTGTTTTAAACATGAAACCACCATACCAAATTTCTGGGAAGGATCCATTATAGAATTGTTGGAGGATGGAGGTAATGACCTCATATAGCTTTTGAAATACAAAGTTTTATCGACAGCTCTAAATGCACCATATGCACCTACCGTCGCATACCATTAGATATTTTCATGCCTAATTGCCTAAAATATACACTTTTGAGGGCTTTTTTAGATCACTTTCCGTTCTTCTAATGACTTACTTTTCTGCTTTTTCGAACCCTGGGAACCAGCGAATGAGGTCGTGATAGTAGAAGTAACCTACCCCTAATGAGGATCACATTCAAATTATGCTTAAAATCTAATGGTTCACGTCTCTGTCTCCTTCCCAAATCATAAAAAGGTACGTGATGTGAAGCCGTAGCGTTTTTTAAAACGTTTATTCATTTTTAAACAAAGTTCATGCAGGCGGAGGAGGTCAAATTCATGGACGTCGATTACTCGTAATTTGATTTGCAATCTAAATTGTCTTGAGTGGTCTAAGGAGCTAATTAAACCGGCCTATTTTAAAGTGGTATTATTCCTTGAATCGTACCTGTTTTCTTTCAATTCCCTTTCATTTTACCACTTCTTTTCTTTCATTGTCATATTAATATAATATATTTTATCTTTGTTTTCACTTCTCATTTGTACTCCATAATACATCTAATTTTCACTGATTTGGTGAATAACTATATATTAAGTGTGCATCAATTTTAGAGTTTTAAGGCTAGATAATCTAAATTCAAGGACACATCGAAGTAAAGATAAATTTTAGAGTTTTAAACAAATGTTGTTCGATTCTATTTGATTTATAAGGTATACTGAACTGAGCTAAATTAAATGCTTCATGGGACCAAATCCAAATCAAACTGAACTGTAAAAGAATTATGGTAAATCAATAAGAAAACCGCACATTTGGTTTTCCTTGCTTTTAATTATACGAGTGAGAGCCGATTCTCCATCCAACACAATTCAGGACTACGATCTCCACACGTGTGCTGTACTTGTAATGAGATTAAGATATATAATAGAATTAAATTCCTTTGGCTTCATCATAAATTAATTTAATCTTTTTAGTGTGTGGAGACACTAAGAACATTCACCTGGAAGAATTATTCTCTATAAAAAAAAAAAAAAATAATAGTTCGGTGAAAATGTCAACAAAAATCTTTTCATAGTAAAGTAGAAATAATATTACGATTTACTTCAATGAGATATATTAATATTTACTTTCTACCAATATGAGATCATCCATAATTTAGCAGCACTATATATATATGCGTGTATATATATAACCGATAAATAAAATTTTTAATTTAATCTTTTAAATTGGTCGGTTTAACAATTAAATTTTACATGGTACCAATTTCTTCCACCATCATCAAAGGTACACATTATATCTTAGCTCTTAAGTCTATTACATCAAATTACATTTATATCCGTCCGAGGAACATAGAATATTTCTTTGTTTAAGGTTGAAAAGGCCAAAACAACTTCAATGGTACGACTTGGAATGTTGCAGTAGTATTACTTATTTTGGTTTTTACCACTTTACCTGCTGCATCTGGTTATGCTTTTCGTGAAGAGTGCAGTACTCCAGCTGGCTTCACAAATAGGCAAGTTGGACGAAACAACCTTGTAACTTCGGTTGCTTATTCAGATCTGAATTATTATTGCTTTTTCTTTTCTAATAATGAGGCAGGATAACTAAACAAGCCCAAGTGTATTCCGAGCAAATTCGGGGGAGGGTCGAAAAATGTAGTTTGGTTCAGTGATGGTATCAAAATCGAACCATGTTTTACGTTTCCTGTTATTGCTTCCTTCTTTTGAATTAAGAGTACTAGGGGTCAATTTTCGATTTGGTTCAATTGTGGTTTGAACCTATACATTTGAATTGAACTTTCCTTTTTCCTCATGTCTACTTTAACATAGAACTTTGTTGATGATGTTTGTATGGGTAATTTATTTTTTGAATACCAACTTTTTGGTTTTTCGGTTGACTAGTCCATCCTGATTTTACAGGCAATTATCAATTAGTATTTTCATTTTTTTCCTTTTCCTTTTTTTTCCATTAAAATAAATCAAATTTATTATATCATAAGGTCTACTATGTAGGGGTAGACATTGTTCAGTTCGGTGCAGTTCTCCCAATAAAATTGAACCTAAAATTAAAGGCTCGATTTTTTTATAAACCAAATATAACTATATGGTTCAATTTATAAATTTTTTTAATTTGAAACTAAACAGTTTGGTATGATTTGATTTGTAGTTCGAACTCCTTTTTTTTTAATATTAAATCCCAATAATTAAAAGAGATGTGAAATTTATAAAGATAATATTGAAAAGTAGAAACATATTGTATCCTTAATTGCTTATAAAAAAAAAACAAAGACATTAAAAGAAAAAAGAAAAAGGTATAACCTGTAAATTTAAAACAAGTAAGAAATCAACATTAAATAGTACTCTAACCAATATTTACAGACGATGTAGGGTGGAAGAGTGTTAGTTTGGTCTCTATAGAACCGATTATTCCATATTATGACCTCTAGCAATAAAATCAAAGTTCCACTATATTGCACAAGTTTCCACATTTGATGGATGGGTGAAATATATATTGTAGCCATCTTTCATATGGGCAAATCCCTTCTTCTCAAGATGTGCACTGAGCAGAGACATGAAATTAGATAATGTAAAATCACGGATTTGCAGACTCATGGATCAGAGACCATGGACTTTTTTAAAAAATAAATTTTCTTTTTGTTTGCTATGTCTAATCAAACTGTGAACCAAGACACCAATACTAAATAAAACTGCCAACCAAGACATCAAAACAAAACAAAACTGATAATCAAATTGAATGCAAAAAAATTGAATTTTCAATTCGATTTATGGTTTGCCATTTTTTTGTCCAACCCTACTACTATGTATTGAAAGACTATTGAAAGAGTTTTTGGATTTTTGTTCAAGAACAAGAGACTGACCAACAAGGCACATCTAAGATAGCCAAGTGGTGTTGTTTTACAAGTATTTCATAAAAAAAAAAAAAATTAGGTTCACTTAAAAAAAAAAAAATATATATATATATATATATATTCAAAACATTATTATGAAATATCTCGTTAATGGGCTCTTATTAATTTTTTTCTTTTTCTTTTAAGATAAAATGGTTATGTCATTTGATGATTATTTTTACTTTAATTAGGTATTTGAAATAGCGTGCTTTTTACTTTTCCAATAACTAAAATTTTTTATAAATGTAAACGATAAAATCATTAAATGTCTTGAAACTGTAAGGAGTAGTTTGTACGGCATCCCTCAAAATAGCTCTTATATTTATGCTTCTTTTATTGATTGTCAAAATACCTACTAAAAATAATTTTTATGTTATAAGGAAATCAATTTGTGACCTTTCATAGTATTATATATATATATCTGTTTTACTTCATTATATTTCTAATAAATAAATATCTCATATATGTACCTTTTTTTTTTTTTACCAGATCACATTATTTAGTTTAATTGTAAGAAGAAGTGGATTTCTTCTACAAATGATCAATATGACAACCATGCGCTCCTCTCTCCTCATCTTTTCTTTCGGTAGAACAAGGAAATGTCATTAACAAGCATCATCAACTAAATACAAAATGAGGAGATTATCTGTCAGAGATTTTCTCTCCTTGACAACAACATAATAGTATAAGTATTTTTTTAATGGATTAAAAATTATCACCTGTAGTGGTGGGAGATTTAATGGTTCAATCACTTAAAATGACTACATAATATAGTGACTACTCAATTATTGTAAAATATTAATAATTAAAGATGCTGTCAATAGCTCTCAAAGATGCTGTCATCATTTTCCTTTTATTCTTAGATAAGGTCCATTAATTGCTGTAGAAAAAACGACTATATTATATTTTCATTTTTATGTAATTGTACAATATAATTTGTCCTGACAATACGTCCCTAATTAGTTATTGATACATTTCCAAGGAAATATATTAAAATAGAAACGTTGATTTAGTATATAGCATTTGAACTAACGTTTTAGTCTTAATATAGTACATGGAAACCATGTAAATTAATGTAGTTTATCTTATTAATTTTTCAAAAGTAAAGGAAAATATTCCCTCGAATTCCAATTTCCATGGACATTTTGATGACACCAATTTAACCTTTCCGTTGTCGACTAAAGTAAAAACTAACTGCCTGTTCACTTTGATAGAATCACTGTTCAATTACTTCCTCATTTCTTGAGAGACTTTCATTACCATATTCACTTCACTTTTCACGCTGTAATTGACATTCTATGGAATCCTAATTACTTAAAAATAAGGAATCTCCATTCCCGCCTCAGACCTCTGAATCAGGATTCAGCGTCTTATTCCCTTTTTCTTTCCATTGCTGTCCTCAAGAAATACTCTTAATCAAACACAACGATCAAAAGTCTTACTCATGATTTTTTAGATCAAATTTTTTTGCAGATCTGGACTTTTCTTTTCTTTTCCCTTTTATTTTTTGACAACATAGATATGGAATTTTCAAACCTTAACTTGCCGTAATCGAATGTCTTGGCCCTCAAAATTGGATGTGTTGGACTAGCTTTCATCTAATATTATAGATTTTTACCGTCTTTTACATCTCTTTTATATTCTTTTACATTTTCGAATCATTTTGTAGATCTGATATCTAGTGTTCTTTTGGTTCGTTGTCTTTGTTTGCTTGTTTTCCACTTAACTTCAATCTGTTCACAAATCTAGGTATCATAGCTTCTTTTCGTTGGCTATCTACATATCTGGGTGATTTTGTTTTCTGCAGATTTATAGTTCTTTTGTTTTATCATACCTAATTCCTGCTTGTTGGAAATGGTAGATTCAGTTGAGGAGGCTTCTTCTTGGGTTGTCGTGGTGATTATTCGAAAGTGCTCAATTAATTGCTTGTTATCATGGGTTAAGGGTTTCAAGTGGAAAAGAGTCATTAATGGGTTTTTTTCTTTTTTTCCAGTTTCTAGCCATGATGTCTGTTTCTTGATTTGTTTTCTTTTTTCTTTTTAATTAACTATGGTTACTTTGGTCTTATTATTTTCTATTCATGGTTTATTCCCAAACAAATTCTATCAACTAAACAATGTAATACTAATTCAATTACACTTAAGTAAACATAATAATAACTATTCATATCTTATTACACCTTAATTCCAATATTTTGTAATTAAAATTCTATTCTCCCATAATTCCATTCAATGAAGTGAATAGGTCGTAAGTGAAATTTCCAAACAATCCTCGCTGCTTGCTTCTACAATTCTTACTTCTACAATTCTAACTTCTACCATGCATAAGATTGTCTACTTTTTCAAATTTACCAATAAGTTTTTTAAGCAAAGTTAGAGTTATTTTAAACCTATTTGACCGCTAGTATATATATATATATATAAAGCCTTTGGGGCTTAAGTAATAGTCATTCTTAAAATTATCTATTTAATCTCTATTTAATATTATTTAATAAAAAAATTAATAACAAAATAAACTATTAAAATTATAAAGAATGAATAAATTCATCTATTTACTTTCTACTATTAACTGCACCCTACATCTCTTTTTTTCTATTAACATTTTTACTACCGTATTTCTCTACTTACAACTGTCTATCTCTCTATTTTCCTCATTTATTAATATATTTTATTAATATTATAATATATTTGATTATACTATATAATTTTATTTATTTTATGCACACACAATACAAGTATATTGTCGAGTATTCTTACTACCATATTTCTCTACTTACAACTGTCTATCTCTCTATCTTCCTCATTTATTAATATATTTTATTAATATTATAATATATTTAATTGTACTATATAACTTTATTTATTTTATGCACACACAATACAAGTATATTATTGAATAGTATATACATATATATATATATATATATATATATATATAGGGTCAATTTTTTCTTACTCAATTTCTCTTAATTTACAAATTAATAATCTAGATTATTAAGATCAGAATACATCATTACGTCATTAGATGACATCTTCTCCCTTATCATTTTAATATTGAGTAGATAAGGTAGCATCTTAAGCAAGTAAACCAAAGAAAATTGAGAAAAGTTTAATCGAAAATATCCATTTCTTTATTTTTTTTTCCTCCTTTAACAATATTTTTGAAGCACATAATGACAAACCATCAAAAACATATTGCATGCTTTCCAACATTGTTTATATAAATTTAAGAAAGCAAATACACGTAATGGGGCGAAGTCAAAACTATTATTAGAATTTTAAGTGTTTTTTTTTTTTTTGTTAATTTACTACCTAAAAGTTTAAAGTGGCTATAATCTCCTATTCAAATCAAAATTTTACTTAGGAAATCTTTTAGCCCACTTCTAATCGTATAATTATACTTTTTAGCATAATAAAAATAACATAGTAAATTTGATAAGTCAAATTCAAAATAGAAATAGATTTTCTCTATTTAATTTTTCTTTATTTCTCTTAATTTATTATTTTGTAATGCTGCCACTAGTAATCAATAGCTAAAATTGAAATAAAGATAATAAAGTTATGATTACATCACATAATATTTCAATAATTATGACAATATTAACTATTAATTTATAAATGAAGGAAAATTGAAAAGGAAAAAAAAAGTAAATGGAGGGGATGTAAGTCCAAAATTAAATTAGTTATGACATTGAGGACATTCAAAATTTTCAACATAAACCATAACAAATAAATATCTAATACAAAAGTTTTAAACTATTTTAGATATAAAATTGAAAATAATAACGATACTTGTAGCGAAAATTTCAACCGAAAAGCGATACACGATGGATATAGCAACCATGCATTAAGAGAATATGATAATCATGAATTTTTTATTTTTCAATTATCTTTTAACGCATCCTTCGGTTGATGACTTTAGTAACATCCACCGAGAACCATTTTCCAATCGAAAAAATATCGAGATTTGGAATAGCATCTTTCGCAAGCATCCGTTCAATCAGTCTTAACTTTTGCCCCAATAGCAACGTGGACGATTTCAGATATGCGGAACAGTGAATACAACTCCATTAAGGAACGAGAACTCCAAGAATATCCTGACAATTGACAACTGACCGACCACTTCATGCTAAAACGAAAAGGGAAGAAAAATATATTAGTTTAGCGAGGACAAGGTTTTAACGAATATTTTTGTCAATAACGGCAATGTCCAAAAGCTAAAGTTGGTATACAGTGACCTTCGTGGGTCATTTCATTCTTACCGATGCGTTCTGAGCTGGTTTCTTTACCAGCCACAAGCATCTAAACCTTTTCCCACTGTCACTGTAATTTTTTTTTTTTTTTTCTGGATTTTATCTTTCAGTCAATTATTTCGAAGAGCTGATAGTTATGTACCAGAAAAATTACTGGCCGTATGGCATTACGAAGGATACTGAGAACGTTAATTCACAATCATTTATGCATTGGAAAAATGAGTACAAAGAATTACGATACTTTTTTAATTTTGAAGCTGTTCCGTTAGATTATATTGATGGAATATAGGATAAAAATTGCAAAAATGTATAATTTTTTTAATTATATATAAACAATTAACTGCATTGGAAAAAGAAAAAAATTACTGCATTGAAGAAACCTTTTCGCCTACTTGTTAAATTTCAATGTTGGATATATCGGTTTTGCATTATATTATCAAACATGAAATCAATATATTGGAAATGTTGAGTTTACTTATTAAATATGTCAACATGTAAATGGAAACATTTATTAACGTCAAAGATTGTTATTGATAGTGTTTCCTTTTTCTTTTTTTTTTTCTTATACATATGTATAGGACACGATCGAATATTATCATTATATATTTTACTTGAATTTGTTTTTAAGTAAGACTGTGGTCTAAGATATGTCACTCAATCAAATTGTGAAAATTAAACCATAGGTGATTTCTATTACTTATTGAAAATAATAAAGCATATATTAATCACATTTACAGGCATGCTCCAAAATGGGATTAAGAAAACGGGACAATGCCATGCACGTGTTTTTGGATTAGAAACTCCGAAAGTAATATATGCCATGCCTACAAGGAAATGGCATGTACTTAAATTAATTTCCAGTCCGTGGGTGATAGCTGGTCACCCGAAGCCTTGTAGGAGTTAGTTAAGGTCATGTGAAATTTGTGGGTCATATAACCTATCTATTGTGATCCATCTCATTTTGAAAATTAAAAAAAAAATGTAAAATTTGCATTCAAAATAGTTAGGTCATGCGACTTAATCTCAATTCAATTATTTATCTTTTCAATTTTCTCTTTTTTTTTTATTTCAACTTTTTGAATGTTGTGGACAAGCATCTACTAACATAACTATTGGCCATCTTGTCGGATGAGTCACATGACCCCAAACTCCATATGACCTAGAGATGTGTAAATGGATTAAATAGGTTAATTTGACCTAGCCTATTTTGACTTACAAGTTAAATAGATCAAACTCATTTGATTCGCTTTTAAAATGTGCTAAAAAATATTGACCTTAACCCATTTAAAAAGTCAGTTCAATAGGTTGGCTCGTAGGCCAAAAGCATAAATAGATTAAATGAGTCAACCCAAACTAACCCATTTTAGTTTATGGATTAAATGAACTGAGCTTATTTAGCTCACTTTTAAATAGGTGAAAAAACTATAATCCAAACCCATTTTAAAAGCGGGTTAAACGGGTCAGTCCGCGGGCCAAAACCTATTTGCACACCTCTAATATAACCTTTGCCAACCACTACCTTAAAATAGTCATATTGCTTAATCAGTAAAGGTTGATTGCCACTTAGTCTTAAAGTGATCAGTTAAGTGGTTAGGGTTTTGGTACATAATTTTAGCCCTTTTCAATTTTTCAAAAATTTTGGTTGTTATTTATCTTATTAAACTTATTATTTTGAAATAGTTAGAAGATCACCCATGTTGACAAATAGTAGTGTAACATAATTATGTGAAATGTCAAGTATGTAAGTAAAGACACAAAATATCAAAAGGTGAAAACATCTATATATAAAGTGAAATTTGTAGAGTAAAATATAGTTACAGCATATATACATGTGAATAACATATATTATCGCAAGATTCATGACTAAAATTCCAATCGATACATCATGGTTGCAAACATTACAAATTACATCATAAAGCACATTATTTTTTATATTTTGTATATACGTTGCATGGGGGTTAGAGGTATGCAAGTGGGTTAAACAAGCTAACCTAACCCGATCCGACTTAGCCTACTTTGGCTCATAAGTTAAACTGACTAAGCTCATTTAGTTCGCTTTTTGAACTGGCAAAAAAACATCGACCTTAACCCATTTAAAAAGTGGGTTCAACAGGCCGACTTACGGGTAAAAGGCATAAATGGGTTAAATTAACCAGCCCAAACTAGCTTACTTTAGTCCATAGGTTAAACAGGCTAAGTTCATTTAACCTACTTTTAAATAGACAAGAAAACTTTAACTCAAACCTATTTTAAAAGCGTGTTAAACGGGCCAATCTACAGGCCAAAACCCATATGTACACCTTGAGTGGGGGTTACCTATTATTAGTTCTAAATAGATGATGACTATTGTGAGTGGATTTTATGTATGTCGTCAGCAAATTGGTTCTAAGCTCATTAGATTGTGCCAATTATATTGTTTAGATGAGTAATGGCAAAAGCTAAAAATTGTTGCCTCAAGTGCCATATTAGGTAGATTAAAGTGTATTGGAAGTAGGGCATGTAATAAAATTTTTCTGCATTGCCTTATTTAGTAATTATATTGGTTGGTTATACATAGTACCATCTAGTGTCTTGTAGAGGTCTGGAGTTTATGAGATAATATGTGTTAGAGTCTTGTTCCTATAGCAAGGGAAAGATAATTTATGGTAGATGTTAGTGCAGTTTGTTATGAGAAAAAAGTTCAATTGTTTAGATGTACCATAATGTTTATTTGCTTAGGCATTATATAAGGTGATCAGCAAATGAACAAGTTTAGAACCTAAGAGTTCTAATAAGTACTCGATGGCTTCATAAAGTCTAGAGGAGGGTGACTCTATAGGTATAAGACAATATATGGTATATGTAGTAGCTAACATTATGTAAGTAGGTGATGATACTGCAAAATTTCATAGTTAGGTACTTATATTTCTAAAGTAAATGGACAAAATCATATTTAAGATTGTCAAGTAAGTTAAATGGTCTAAGTTAGCCTAATATTAGAGCTTAATGAGCTAGTTTATCATGACACGTCTAATAAATGGGCTAAATTTTTTTGGCATAACCCAATTCATCACGGATTGGTTGGTTAAATATATCGAGATACATGTTGTTCATCTTCAACAAAAAATGCAATAAATTAATATTGCTACCTTTAGAGACTTATGATTTTTGGGAGGTTTATCAAATTAGCTTTTCATTTTATTAGGAGACATACATTATTAAGAATTCTAAGATCGAGTGGAGATCAACATATAGATCGGATGTGAGGAGTAAAACGTATATGACTATTATATGACCATAAGCAAAACATGGGATGCTAAATGATGGTAGGCAGTCCTTGACAAACTATAAAATGAAGAGGGCACAAACAAAAATCTAGATTTTGCTTAAGGGTTATGTAAGGATTTACATTAAGGTTCTCCAGAAAGATATTTAGAAAGAAAATTTTTTTCATAGAAGAGAAGACTAAGATTAGAAATTTAGGTATTTTAATGGTGGAAAATTGTAGCTTATGTTTTGTTAAGATGATTTTTTTTTTTTTTTTTGGTTTCTTGTTAATTGTGTTGGTTCAAAACTAAACCGAGGAGAAATAAAAAAAAAGAAAAAGAAGCCACTTCTATGTAATTGAGTTATCATTTTAGAGGCATAAACTTTACCAATTAACTTTCTTTAAATCGGTATTAAATAAGTTGGGCGTAGGTGCATTTTCTAAATGAGTTGAAAATTTGAAACCTAACTACTTTTTTAGGTGGTTAGGTAAACTAGGCCATATGTATAATTCTAGTCATATGCAGGAAGGCTAATAAAATGCATGTAGTTAGTAAGGTATATTGTGTAACTTAGAGGTTAGCAAGTTGACGAGATTACAATAGAAGAGTTGATCGTAAGAGAATCTTGAGTGCTTGTGTGTATGTTGAATTGTGTAAATTCTTAGTTAAGGTAGAGAACTTTTTTGTTAATTCCTTACTTTACATGAAAATCGCATCAAAGTACATAAATAGGCAAAATAATGGGTGATAATTAAAATTAGAGGATGATATAAAAAACCATTAGTGAATCAAGCATCTGGTGATTAACAATCAAGAGGAATAGTTAGATGGGTGAAATGCAATCGACTAGCTAGGGGATACAACTGGTTACCATTATTAATTGCTAAGGTTACGACTTGATTAGCAATATCCTATTTTGTGTTCTCTTAGTATTAAGTTATTTCCTTTATTTAAGTTATAAGTTTGGCTTTTGTAACTTTATATATATGTATATATATATACATACATGTATTATAAAAGTTATGCATATATGTATACATATGTGTTTGTGTGTATATATGTATGTCTGTGTTTGGAATTTTTTTTTTCTCATGTATACGAAAGTGTTAATAGAGGTGAGAACCATAAAAATCCTAAAGGACTCAATTGTGAAAGTATTGCTCTAAAAGAGTAACTAAAATCACATATAATGCTATTATACTAGTTGATTCTTTGTGTTATGCTCAAGTTTTTTCATCATGTTCCATTCAATTTATGTCTTCATTACACTTAGGTGTTGGGTATGGATTAGGAAATGTATGAAGGATAAAACTAAAGCATGATTTCACCGTAGCCTTTGGCTATCAACAACTAAAGGGGCTGCATCAATTGAAATGAGGTAGTTAGCTTGGTGATGTGGTTTACAAGGGCTATATTATACTCAAATGTTAAGGCTATGGCTTTCTTCATAAATTCTTTCTTTTTTTTCTTTCTTTCTTTTTTTGTTCTTAGTATTTATGTTAAATAGGTTTTCTTTTTGTATACACACAAGCACACATATCTCTGTTATGATTTTATCAAATAGAGTTAATTTGAGTGAGAGCCTTATAAACCCATCGCTAAGGCCATACTATGCTCAAACAACTTGCTTAGAGATTTCCTATTGTATATTTTCTTGATAGCTAAGCTGCTTTAATAAGTTAAGATATATGGTTTCTTATTAATGTATATAATTAGCTGTGTTAGATAAAGTTGGTTCAAATGAAAGCAATATAAACCTAAGAAGACTTGTGAAAGCATTATTCTGAAGAGGTTGTAAGGACCATTATATCATGTTTGTAGTCTTGCCTTTTACCTTACTTTTTTTTTTTTTAGGTTTTTCAGTTTAGATTTTAAGGTAAGTTGCAAATACACACCTATATTTTGCTTCATATGTACTTAATTATTTGAGTGTTCAAACCCCCAATCTTCAATAAACATGCTTTTACACTCCATCATTTTATATGGTAATAAAAAAATACTTTAAATTAGTAAAGTACATAAAATCAAAGGTAAAATGGTAGTTTGAGAGTCCAAACACATTTTTTTTTAGATGTAAAGGTGTAAAACATTCACTTTCAATTATTAGAGAGCTAATTGCAAATGGGGTAAAGACATAAAATAGAGTATTTAGCAATTATATCCTTTGACGTGGATACTTGAATGCCAAGTATGACTTGTAATAATCTATCTTTAGGGACGAGGTGCTTTTGTCCTTAGATGGCCTTAGGTCCTTTTGTTTGAACTCATAAAATTACTTTTTTGAAAATAAAAATGACCATAAGAGTAGATCTTAAAGTAATAGATTTCTAATGCTTAAAGAAGTCTCTCATACCTAGAAGGATAAGAGAATAGGAAAAAAGAAAATTAAATAAGATAAGGTATTTTAAGTTTTTGTTGATTAGGAAACACCCAAATTTAAATTAGGAAAGAAGTATGTGCAATCCCCTACTTTACTGTTCGGCTATGTAGTGAAGTTACCTATTGAGGCGAATGAAAGAGGTTCCCCTAAAGTAATACTTACTTATTTTATTTCTTTTCTTTTTTTTTTTATGATAAAGATAAGAGGAAAGTTAGTCGAAGATTGTAATGTAAATTACTCTCTTAAGGTTGCATATTGATTCCTATATTAGACAAGAGAGCTTCAATGCTATTTTCATGGAGGTTGTTTATGATCCTCTAAGTGATCCAATTTGTGAAGTGACTAGAAAAAAAAAAAAAGGAAATGCTTGAAGCTTTTCTTAGGTGACTGAAAAGAAAGTTGACCTCACTTTTCTTAGATTTTAAAATTAAAATCATCTCAATATTTCACTTTATTTTACCTTAAGTCATAACTCATGCTATCTTAGATTCAAAACAGATATAACTATGAAAAAAACTCGCATGGAAGAAGCTAAACCTTTAGTTCCAAAAAAAAAAAAAAACAGAAAGAAAGAAAGAAAAGAAAGGAAAGGAAAAACTTTGTTATGGATCCATTTATATAAAATCATATAAGAGCAAAAAAAATCATACTATTTACATAAGTTATTCATAATTTATATTTATATAATCAATAAAGGTGAGGTTCGTATTAAAAATATATCTTGTTGTGACATGGCCAATGATAGCATGGCTCATGACTCTTAGAGAAGAGAAAAGATTTAATGGTATTACATATTCCGTGTAATACACATGCTGTATATAAACACTAATAAGATATTACTATATATAATGGATATAAATCATGTGTATGGTAAATAATTTGAAGACTATAGATGCAATTATTATACATGTTAAAATCATACTAGTATTTATATAATATATATGTATAACACGTAATGTATAATATCCATTAAATCATTTTCTCCAAAACAATCGAAAAAGCTATGGTACTAGCCCCGTACCAAGTTGCAAATTTTTCCATATAGAGTTTGTGGCTCACCAATATCCTTACTCATAAAGAAAGTATGGTATGTCCCTCTCCTTGTCTTTATGATATCTAGGGAAATCAATCAAACTATATTTGAAATCTAAAAGCAAAAGCACCATTGACCACAGTTCACGGTAACCCCACCATAAATCAATTAAAAAAACCTATTAAGAAACGCCAAGTGCCCCACTTCACTTTATTTATCAACTTTCATTCTCACTCTCAATCAACTTTCTTTTCCTTAGCCTCCACTCCTTCCTCTTTATCATGAAAAGCAGCTCATGCCTCCTCTATATAAGCCCGTCTCCTCTCTTTGTTTCCTTTCCATGCCATACACAATATTGCAACCTCGTACAACATTTCATTTAGCGAACCACACACTAGAACACTCTCTAAACACAGTACGTACCTTTGTCCTTGTGTTTTTGTACTATATAGACCCTTTAGTGCTTTTCTAAATTTTCTAGGCAAATATGACGAACAAAGCATCTAGGTTTCTGAAGCAGATAATCACTACCCTTACATCTATGGCCAAGGCCAAAACCAATGCAATTAGGAACCGTTTGATAATCTTTTCTTTATTGAGCAACAAAAGGTTCTTCATGAGTTCCTTGTCCCACAAGCTTCAAAATTTGGCCTCCCAACGCCACCACAAAATCAAGTCTAATGACGATGATGATGACGACAACGACGATGATCAATTCGATGATGATAATGGTGGCGGTGACGATAATGATGACGATGATGATAATGGTGGCGGTGAGGTGGTACAAGAGGAAGCAAACCATTTTGATTATGGTAGCGGTGATAGCGATGACAAATACCCAAATGTGACACATTCATTGTCCAATGATGAGGACTTAGACCATGGAGGCTCCGTGATCGATTTGGTGAAGAATTCGAAACCAGAAGGGGAGGAATTCAGGTTGGAAGACGAGATCGATCGAGTTGCAGATTTGTTCATTAGAAAGTTTCATAGACAAATGAGGCTGCAAAAGCAACTATCATTGAAGAACTACGAGGACATGTTGCAAAGGAGTGTCTAATTCAACATGTACATTGTACAATCAACTATCACCTAGCTTGTCTTTGCACTATCAAATAAACGCCAAGAGAAGATCAAGGATTTGGAAAATCTTGGGACCTATATTTAGTTTATATATCATGTTAAGGATTTTCAAAACTATATGGCAGAAAAAAAAAAAAAAAGAATCATTTTCAGCGAATATCTGTTTTTTTTTTTTCTTTAATCTATGTCGCTGAACAATTATATATATATTTGAATGAAAATATGTGATAAATTGGCTAGGGATATATCGATATATGTATTATTTTATATATTGTTCTAGAGGTTGGAGAATATCCTCACATGCAGGTTTTGTTCCAAAAAGCTGGATGAAACGATAAAAAAGAAAAAAAAATGTCGTAATATGTAGAGACCAGCTTTTGCTTTACGTCAGTGTTGAAAAGAGCACAAGGGAATAGTGAAGGAGAAGGATTCGATGTGGAGTCGGTTCTTTATCCGCTCTTTATTTATTTATTTTTTCCTTTTCTTTTATTAAAATAATATCCTAAAAATAAAGCAACAACGATGGTTTTTTCTTTTCTCGTTTCAATTTCTCTGTCTTATGATTTTTTCTCAATTTGTTTATTTTGTATCGCATTACCATTACCATTGTGATTTATGATCTTTTAGAAAAAGTTGAAATACCTCAACTAAGGGTCATTCAATAAAATAAAACATGAATGATGGATATAAATAAAGGAAATACATAAAACTTAAAAGTGATTATAAGGACATAAAGTAATAGTGACATTTTCCAAAAGAATATTCTTTTTAAAAGAAGAAACTTTATAATTAATATAAAATGGATATTAATAATGTACATTTAGATTGGGAAACATATAAAAGATTTCCTTTCCTTAAACCTATCTAAAAAAAAAAAAAACATCTTAGAAATGGATAGATTTAGGACATAGGTTTACTGCATTAACTAGATAGGTCGTCGATACAAGGGAATAATGTCTAATATGGTCAGTGAAAGGGAACGAGTTCATAATGAAAGTGGTAGTCGTTGGAATGGGACCTCAATTAAACCAATATAATTGATTTGATTTGGTAACTAGTTAAAGGATGATAAGCTTAGTAAAAGACGATTAAGGACACTGAGCTATGATTCAAGTTATCATGTGTTATAGTGTAGGTTATGAAAAAATTAGATTATATACTTCAGCATATATTAAAGTAAGTTTTAGGTCGTTAGAACTTTGGATTATATATTATTTCCAGATATTGGGCTGCCAGGTCATGAGAAGATTATATTATACGTTATTGACAAATACTGGGTTGCGATCTTTTTTACTTGGCCATCAAATTGTTGCGATCCAGGTTATGAAGGGAATTTGATTATCTTATTTGGCAACAGGTACTAAACTGTGATTTAGTAATTCATTTTATTTCGCAGTATCACTAAATTGCGATTCGATGGGACGTTATGGATGAAGACTGAAAATCGCAACAAAAGCCATGATAAATTAGCATGAGGGAATTCGTAAGAATTAGACCCTTTAAATGGATATCTCAAACTATTAAAATAGATGAAAAATTTAAGAACAGTTCTTACTGGCATCTTACGAATTCAGAATTCAAGCTTCGCAATAACATGGGATATTATTGGTAAATTAAAAATTCAACAAGCTAGTAATACAATAATATACGTTAATCAAATAATATATATATATATATCTTATAAACATGCAAAGTATGTGATATAACTATATAAATATTAACATAAGATCTCAACTATGGGTATAATATATATAATAAGTGCAACAAATTATGTGTGTCACTAATTAACTTAGAAACCAAGCAACAACAGGTACCGTGGCAAAAGTTCAAATGGACTGACTGTTCGTTAAATTTTAGAAAAATAAATAAAAGACACTTAATTAAGCTATACATGGGTTGGCAACCTAGCTAATGGACATGTGGAGAGGGGCTTACACTTTGCACCGAAACTGAACCTATAAAAGTTTTATCAACCTTCAGTCACTGAATTTGGTAACTATGGAATTAGTTAGGGAAAGTTTCTCTAAAAATTACGATTAGAGTTTATAAGCATTATATTAAAGAGAGACAGAGAGAGAGAAAGAAAGGTCTGGCTACACTGGCTCAAGTACCACACATGCATCGTCCAGTCAACAAGACCCCAACCATCGTCCGCCATTGGAGCACCTAATTCCAGTAAGTAAACAATTTCAGCCCAAATTTGCTAAATGTCCTAAAAATATCAAATCAACATAAATAAATCTGGAAAAATTTATTTTCGGTTATTTTTATTCTAGTTTCATGTAGTAAGTTTGTTTTGACATATATATATATACACACACACACTATGTCCTCAATTAATTGCTTCGACACTTGAATTTTCAATTAAATTTTTAAATATCTAGATTATGTTATTTTGAGCGGAATGATTACTGCTTCTACTTTATATCAGTAAGTGGATTTGAAATGATTCAAAGGTTTACTATTTATTTTATCTATCTTTCTAAAAAAGCAGTGGAGATTAGATAGAAAGGGGAAAAAGGGGGGGATTTTCATCAAAGAAATAAGGAATCTAGAAACAAGGGGTTCACTTGGTGATGAAATGAAATGAGAAACAATCGGAATCATTTTTTATTTTTGCATGGTGCTATAATTATTGGACTACATAAACGCTTTTTCAAGGCTTAAAATGTAAATTTTTTTCCATTAAGGTAATGGGTTCTTTCTGTAAAAATATTTTAATCTAAATTTTATACATATTTTTTTATGTTTATGAAAAATTTTCCAGTAATTGGTTGGTATTTGATACTATTTAATCCACAATGTTGCATTAGAATAGTATAATACTTATTCCTAGAAATCAAGGTAAGAAGTAATTTATAGAGTTTGGTAAAATGGTCTCGCAGCAGGCGGATGCGAACCTATAACGAAGAAGAGATAACATTTGAGTTGGTATTTTCTTATAGTCATAAGAACTAATGTGCAAGTGTTGCTATTGGAAATATAAAATATAAAGTTATCATACTACATCTGAACCCATTGTGGATTATGCATGTGCTATACTTAGTGCCTCCGAATGTCACCGGAAGATCAATATATAGAGTTAAAGCCATTTAACTTATAGTTGTTCCTGTGGCAACTTCATGAATTCAATTGGTATTAATTAGTTGAGTTCACCCTTTATAAGTTATCGAGATTCTTATAAATATATCATGAAAATCATCTTTATATCACGAGCTATCAGAATCGTAACTTAATATACTATATTAATTCTACGTTTTGATCCGATTCTAATGACGTAATTATAAATAGCATTCTACTTATATATATATATATAGGTATGCACGTATGTATATAAGTCATTCCTAGTTCCTCATTTATAATGTATAGTCTCTACATATAATACACTTTTCTACAGTTAAAATACTTATAAAACTGATTAGAGATGACAGTAATTTTTCTATTTTGTAATATCATATCTTTCTATACCTATAATCAAGATTATTTTTCAAATCATCGTACTTGTATACATAAATAATGTGGATAATCACACATGGCTTTGAGAATTATATATATATATATTCCATTTTCAAGTTAGAAGGAAGGA
This sequence comes from Lumnitzera littorea, assembly GCA_024138015.1. Taxonomy (NCBI): domain Eukaryota; kingdom Viridiplantae; phylum Streptophyta; class Magnoliopsida; order Myrtales; family Combretaceae; genus Lumnitzera; species Lumnitzera littorea. Next base: position 93,501,309 of record JAMXBB010000010.1, read on the forward strand.
TTAATCTTTATTCTAAAGCTTGTGAAACCCTAACTTCCTTACTTAGGGCATGATTTTAAAGACTTATAGCTATCAAAACTTAAGGTTTTTCTTAGTTTTTTCTTAAGAATTTGAATGCATAAAGTTAGGGAAGGAGTGAAATATGGGGTTGTGAATTTGGGATGTTATGATGATGTAAGGAAGAAATTTAATATGGTTTTATTATTCTAAATAGGCTGGATATATGTGTAAAGTAGTGGAATCTAGAAGTAATAGTAGAGTTAGAACTTATGTTAAAAACTTCCTGGGCAACAACATAGTCTAAAATATCACGTCAAAACTTTAGTCAAGACTTGAATTATTGTATTAATACTAAATAAATGGCTTAAGAAACTTAGTTAATTCAAATGAGATCATGTTGAAATGTTAAAAAGAGAGCACTCATCCCTTATTATTGGATGGAAACTTAATATATTATAATAAATATTTAGGGATAATTAAAAAAGATTAGAGTGACACATGAAGATAACAAGCATCAATACTTAAGTAAGTGATATTGATGTTTTATAGTATTTTAGAGTACTTTAGAGTATTTAGAGACTTTAGTATACTTCTAACTTGTGATTGTAATTTAGTTACTTGTGTGTGTCCCATGCTTGTACTTGAATATTGCTTTATTATTGTGGGAGTTGGGCTTCATGTTGTGATTATTTTATGTACTTTGTTTTGTTTGGATTATCTAAATTGATTGATCACTCTAAAAACTGAATTAATTCAAACTCGACCTAACTTATAACGTGACATGCATTATAACCCATTAGAGATAACATTAGGATTCTTGGGCAAAATACAAATTATTTCGACGATGATAGCTGAAATGATTATTTTCCTACGTTTAATCGAACTAAGTAATAGGAGATATGGTCGCAGCAAGGTTAAGGATTGTGGTTCAAAGATAGTCTTCAGATGAGAGTATTCTCTATTGTACAAGCCTTGACTTAGTTTTGATTCATGAATGTGGTTCAAAGATAGTCTTCAAGTGTAATTTTTTTAATTTTATGACAAACTAGTTAACATCATGGGATAGCACTTACTTGAACATACATTGCATTTAGCAAATCTAGTTGAAAACCATATTTATTTATGCTAAATTTGTACATTTATCTCCGTCTTACTTACTAAGTAAATTACTACTTATTTCCTTATAATTGTTTTATAGGTTCTAGGTAAATCTATAAGCACAACACTTAACACCAAAAGATTAGAAAACAAGTTCGGGAAGTGAGGATTGGGAAGAATTAGCTAAACTTTTGGTTTTGAATTTGTTGATTTTACTAATTTTTAGGAAAACTAATAAGATCTCTCTAGTGGCCCTCTAGTTTTCTACTAGTAATGTATATATTATGCATTGTAAACTTATAGACTTTTAGATTCCTCTTCTCAGACTTGTTTATAATAAGTATAGAATTGGACGTTTTTAAAAATTACTCCATAGGTTTCTTTTGCAAAGATTTCTTTACAAATTCGTTTCTAACCATCAATTTCAAAAATTACCCCACAAGTTTCTAATTAGTATAGAATTAGACATTTCTAAGTGGTTCCGTTGAGTTAACCTTGTGTAAATTAGATCTATGATAACAGTTGTAAAGTTAACTTCTATTTTAAAATGATTCACAAGGCGAGAATGTTGTGACTTCACTTCTTCAAGGCGTGATAAAAAATATAGAAAATTCTTCTTTATAGCTTTATCTATGATAACAAAGTGCCAATGAAAAAATAAGGACCAATATGTTTATATGAAAAATATTGATAGAAACAATTAACAAAAAACAAAGTTGAAATATCAAAACCAAGAAAAGAACACAAGACAGCAAATCAAAAGATTCAAATATATGCATTACAAGTTCCAAGTACCAACCCAGATGGCATCACATTCATGAGTCCCTAAAAGAAATGATAAGGTCAAATAATACAGAAAAATAAAATATATCAAAATTTTATTTACAAATCTGTCTTGGCTACTCCTCTTACAATGTGCAAATAAAACACCAGATGGATAGAATCCTAAAAGATGAAAAAATTAACTATCATATTCAATCATATGAACAAGAAAATCTGTTGCACCACCCAATTTAGTGAGGATACATCTATGCACTTGCAAGGATGGCCAGACATAATGTCAAATTGGTGGGCTTGTTTGAATTACATTCCTTACCAATTTGGATTGATTCAAACAATCAAGAAAATCAAGTAAGACATTTTAACCGATTGGTTTTCTTTCATCATATATCGTTTTGGGTTTATAATAATATTTTTATACTTTTCATTCTATTATCTATTTAAATAGAGCTTCCAATTAGATTGATCCATGAACCATGGCCTGAATTTTTAAACTGAACTATATGGTTATATGCAAAACTAAATAGGAAACTGAATTCTACGTACAGCTTGGTTCGGAAGAGTAAACCACATCAAACCCAACCACATCCATATCATGTTGTCAGATTTGTTAGGGGGAGTGGTCATGAAAAGGTTGTACAAGTAGGTTCGCTTACGTGCTGTCTCCAAAGGTGAATAGTCAATGGGTATAGTTTCATGTTAGGCCTGGCAATTCTTCACATGGACTGAAATTCGAACACGAATATGGCCCATGTATCCCGATATCATTAGGGCTTGACGTAGTTATTTTTGTCTGGTTGAAAACGAGAACGATGTTTTCTGCTCAACTCATTTGATTAATAGATTGTGTTTGGGGTGGACTTCTGTGGCCGAATAAAAGTACAGGTTATATTATTCTTGTTATAAATAATCAACACATGAATCATTTACATTATTATAATGACACATGATTACATTAATATATAATATGTAGCGTAAAACCACAATATAATAATCATATACACATAACATAATAATAATCATCATTCTCGTCGCTCTTGAATACAACAGCTCTGCTATATACTCTCACTATTGCAACTCGTCGCTCTTGAATACAACAGCTCTGCTATATACTCTCACTATTGCAAGAGTCTGTAATGTTCAAAAGCCAATTAAATAACATTGACAAGTTTTAAATTTGTAAAATCTCCATAATCGCTTAAATATAAATTATCTATAACACTCAATTCTCAAAATAAATTGTACTCATGGAAATTCTAAATATTATAAATCCTTAAATATCTTTTAAAATATAAATTTCACTAATATTGTATTGTGTCCAAATCTAAACCAAGCTTGCTACTTCATATGGCCATTACATATGGGATATTTATTTTGCTTCCACAAAAGGTCAAGTTAGAAGCTCCAATGAGTCAATATCTTGAATTTTTTCAACACTACACATAATAATCCAAAAATAGTTGAGCTATAAAGTCCTAAATGAAAATACCATATAACTACAAACAAATGCCATGCGATAGAAAGTCTAAATAGTTATATAAATACATCAGCAATATTAGTAACAAATATCATTCATGAAATTCTTTCATATAGATAAAACCATGATAGTTATCATTTTTCCAATCAAAACAAATTCATTATCAAAACAGATCCATCGATCCCAAGACTGCATTCTAAATCTAAAGATTTTAAGGCCACATTATGAATACAGAGATATCAAGATATCACTCTTGATAGAAAACTGACACCTGGACCTCTCACCTAATTAAAAGCTAGTGGCCTTAACAACCTAGCCTCTCAGATCCTTAGCTACCAAGCTAATTTTGTCCATGCCAACCTGTTAGACCTTGTAGATCTATAGGATCTTTCGTGTTCTCGAGCTATTTGGTGTACAACCTTAATTGATTCTAATCTCTCCAAACTGACTCAATAGCTAACCCTTCCAACCTGTTCTAAGGACCACCTCTCATCATTAACTCTCTTTACTGAGCTACATAGAAGCCTAGTAAGTGCTAACTGAATCCTTAAGTGTTAGAAACTGTTAGTGGAATATGCCTCAGCCTCTCTTGCTAGTGTCTTACTCCCCATTAGCGCTCTCTAACATTAGAACATTCTTACACTTGTAGTAGTGAAACTGTAGCATGTTAGGTATAAATATCCTATTTAGATAGTTGTTGCAATCAAATGTTTACTCTATTTGTTAATAAATTTCCTCTGAGTTTGCTTCTTCTTTCTTGCGAAGTTGAGAACCTTAATACCCTAGCTCATAGCTACCCTTAAGTAAGATTGTGTTGATAAGCAACCCATTACATCAAATAAGTGAATTACATCTAATGATGTGTTGGTTTGTGAGTACTTGAGTGATGAGTCATATTTGTGAGTAGCTCACGAAGCTTAATTATTTGTTCTTTTGTGTTATTCCATCTTAAACCCTACTTTTCCTTTCTTTAGTAGTTCCCTCCAGAGGACCTATCTATGTGTTTCGTAAGATGTCCTTCTATGAGGAACATCATTTTAGTATCAAAGCTTTAGGTTTTGAATAGGGCCGAGAGTTTGAGTATTGTCCAAGTGTAGTTGTAGTAATAAACGAGTTGGTAGTGCTAATTGTTGGTTGTGTTGGGTGTTTTGAGTTTTGTCATTTGAGGGTCATTATTGAGTTAAACCAATTGTAGGTCTTGAAGAATTATAGTACTTTGTGTTTAGAGTTGTGGTGATTTTAGTTTTAGGTATTTTGCTTAACCACTAATTGAGTGGTTAGTAGAGGTTTTATTATTTTCTATTTTCGATTTGTTAAGCAGAGTAGTAGGTGGAGTTTAGTTGTGATTTAAGTTTATTGCGTTTCTGGGTGGCAATTACTAGTTATTGAATAGTAATTGAGTGGTATGGTGATTGTTGAGGCTAAAGAAATGGCTTATCTCAATGTGAATACAGCTGTCGGTGATAATGATAGCGATGCTCCAAAAAGAGGCCATCATGTAGAGCAGACACCTCGATCTGCAAACGAACGGCTAGATTGTGTTGTGGAAATGATTGAGAATATGATGTTGTTGATGCAAGGAGTAGTGGCCAATACAATAGATGAGTTTCACCAAACCAACAATCAAGCTAAAGAAATCACTCTAACTGTAAACCAAGTTAATGAAGGAGCTCATTAAACTTATGGCACTCTAAATCGAGGAATAGATCACCTAACTCATCATCTACGAGTTAGAGGAGTTGAGCAACAAGTCAATCGAAGGCTAAAACTGATAAAAGAGGATGAAAGTGATGTGGAAGACCTTTATGAGGATGAGGAAAGAATTATCTAAGCTACTTAAGCTATATGGCATGAGGATCAACCTAATTGAGTACCTTACACTACTTGACACTTTTAGAGAAGAGGTTAATGTCTGACTCACTAGAGAATGAACTATGATGAAAATATGGAAGAAAGAGAGCTCAAGGAGGAATATTTTGAGGATGAGCAGAATGTTTAAGCTCCTAAGGCACCAGAAAGTGTGAAAATCCAAATTCGCAACTTTTCAAGAAGTGGAAATGCCAATAAATATTTAGATTAGAAAGAGAAATTGAGAAGCTATTTGAATGTTATCATTACATTAAGGGTGATAAGGTTAGACTTCTTACCTTAAAATTTGTTGGTTATGCCCTCATGTAGTGAAAGAAGTTGCACATAATGAGAGAGAAGGATGGATGAAGAGTTCGGACTTGGGAAGAAATGAAAAGAGTCATGCACAGTAGATTTATTCCTAAATAATACTTTTAAGATACCTTCACAAAGTTGTAGGAGCTTAGATAAGGGAACCAAATTGTTGACGAATATGTGTAAGAATTCCAAATGTTAATGATTAGAAGCAAAGTAGAAGAACTCAAAGGTCGAACTATTTCTAAGTTTGTCACTAAGTTAAAAGACGAGCTTAGAGAAGCTATTGAAGTACTATCTATTCATACCCTTGAGGAAAATGTTAAGGTCTCCAAGCGGGTTTAAAGGCAAAAGAGGAACCGACCTTACCATACTTATAGTTCCCAATCTGTAAATAGGAGTAGTAGGAAGCTTTGACCTTAGTATTAAGCAAGAAGGATGGAAAATTGTCACATGGCGAAGGAGTGAGGTTAGAACGAAGAGGAAAAGCAAAGGAATTTCAAAAAGGACAAACCTTTGGAAGGAAAACAGGCAAGACAAAATGCTTCACATGTTAAGGTTTCAGACATGTAGCCTTTCAATGCCCTAATCATCAAACTATGGTAATTAAAGGGGAAGTACCGACCATTAAAATATACAACGTAAATGAAGAAGTCAATGAAATTGTAGAAGAAAGGGATGATGGAGTGAAAGTGGAAATTATAAGAGATGAAATCTATCATGAGTAAAGAGACATACTAACATTAGTCATTTGTCAAACTCTTAGCATAGAACATGATCAACAAGACTAGCAACATGAGAACTTATTCCATACTATCTGCAAGGTAAACCATCAACTCTATACTTTAATTATTGATAGTGGGAGTTGTACAAATGTTATTGTGAGTAAGATGGTAAAACAATTAAAGTTACCAACCTCTATACATCCCAAACCATATAGACTACATTAGTTAAATGAAAAGGGATTGATGCATGTCAAGCAAGTGTTATTACCAATCACTATTGAAAGTTATAAAGATGAGGTCATATGTGATATGCTACCAATGTATACGTCCTATATCTTATTAGATCAACCTTAGTTATTTGATCGAAGAGTTGTATACAATGGAAGAATACTTATATCTATGAGAAAGATAGCCAACTAGTTACACTTTTCTGATGGGTTGTCGAAAGGATTATCCCTGAAGTGAGGAATATAGCATGACATTGAGTTACTACCTAAGCTTGCATTGGTAAACCAACTAGCTAATCACATGAACCCTAAGCAAGCCATCAAGCTACAAAAGCAAGTAAATGAACTCATTGAAAAAGGTTATGTTCAAGAAAGCATGAGCTTATATGCTATACCAACTTTGCTAGTTCCAAAGAAGGATGGAAATTAGAGAATATGTATAAACAATCAAGCTATTAATAGGATTATGTTTAAATATCGATAATCTAATCCCAGATTGAATTATATATTGGATGAATTGCATGAAGCAAGTGTGTCTTCCAAGATTGATCTAAAATCAAGTTATCACCAAATTCGAATGCGAGAAGGCAATAAATGGAAGGCTTCCTTCAAAAGAAGACATGGATTATATAAGTGCCTTGTCATGCCATTTGGACTATCTAATGTCCCGAGCATGTTTATGAGATTAATGAATCATGTACTAAGGAATTAGATAAGAAAGTTCGTTGTGATGTATTTTGATGACATTCTTATATATAGTCCTAACCTTCCTAACCATATAAATCATCTCCAAATTGCCTTAGAAGTGCTCTAAGCTAAGTAACAATTTTGGCAATCTAAAGAAGTGTTGCTTCTACTAATAGGAAGTTGTATTCATTGAGTATGTAGTGAGTAAAGGAGGCCTTAGACTAGACAGGGAGAAGATTTGAGCTATTATTGAATGACCTACACCAACCTCCCGTGCAAACACAAGAAATTTCCATAGATTAGCTTTTATCTATCATGGGATTATTTAAGACTTTAGTACTATTACTGCACCACTTATAAAGTTTCAAGCTGAAAATTTGGTATTTGTTTTTTCTTAGTTTGATTTATATTAGGCCCGATCACCTTAACATAAATCTTTAAACTAAACTAAGAAAAGGTTTTATAAAAAAAAAAAAATTGAAAAAGGGAGTTGTCACCTAATCGAAATTGGAAAAAAAAAAAAAGTAAAATTAGGACCCACAAGTAAATGGACCCTAATTTCAATTACTAGCCTGTAGATTCTTTAAAAAAAGCTTTTTTAGAAAAATAGAAACTAGAAAAACTTCAATTAGAAGGCTAACTTATTAAAATACAACAGTTTTCATAAAAGAAGTTCATACGATCACTTAATGGGCCTCAGACAAATTTTCAAATAAATTGAATCTTTTACTTATGAAAACTTTAGTGTGTAGGCTAATTTTATTTGTTGAAATCTCTTATCACTTTAAGTCATTAGATTTTATTGATTTTGAAAATTACATTTTGGTATACTTTTGAAAAATCTATCAAACCTCTAAAGTTGGAAAAGGCCAATTTATTTATTTTTATGAAGATCTTTTTGTGCAAAAAAAAACCAATTTTGGAAAAAAGCCCATTTTATTTGAAACTATATTTATCAACAATACAATAAGATTATTTATCCTAGAAAATTAAACATACCAACATTACACACCAAAACCAAGCATGACTAGTTAACTATGAACCAAAAATAATAATTTATTTCCAAGTAATCTCAATTATTTATTAACACCACCAAGCATGTCAAATTAAATATTAAAATCTAAAATAAACTCAACATGCCAATTATTTCATACCTACATGCTAAATACTTAATAACATGCCATTTATTTTATTAAACATAAAATCATGTCAACAATTTTTTTTTTAATTTTCTTTTTATTTTTTTAGAAAAGGGCCTTATTCATGAATTATTAGGAAAAGAAACAATAACAAATACATTATTAATCAATTAACAAAATATGATTAAATATAGTAAAAACACCTCATCTAATTAAAATCATAACATTACAAGATCAGAAACATATCTTTTTCATTTTTTCTATTTTTTGATCTTTTTTAACCTTTTTTTAAAGAACACATACGTTTAAGTAAAGGAATGAAGAACTTACCTACAGCAAGTAATGAATTGGCGACCGGTTTAAGTGATTTATGATTGATTTTTGAGACAATGCCGATGGGTTTGATCTCTTAAGGCACTAATCTTTAAAACCCCTAAGTCAATTTCTAGAAGTCTTAGACTATCTCTTGTAATTTCAACAAGAATTTCAAGTTAGTTATGAACAAACCCTAAAAATGTCAATCTTGATTCCAATTTAAATTACCCCCTTCAATTATGAAATTGAAACAATTAACCCATTAAGCTTGTCTCTAGGATGAATGTAGAATGCTTTGCTATTTTTTCTCGAATCGATTTACACTAAAATGGGAGAAATTGAAGAGAAAGAGTAGATTTAGCATTATGAACACCTAAAGAGATAAATTATCAATTACATGTAATGCAGTGAATTCTAATACTTAGAGAGTTGTGTAAATGTATAGAGGGAAGTCTTATTTGTAATGTCAAGTTGTGATTCCCCCCTAAGAAACATATACGTTAAGAAAAGATCAAATCTTTATGGCAATGATAAGTTTTGTAATGTATCTCGTTTTTTCCCATTTTCTACCAAAATTGAATACTTTTTTGCATGAATTGGTAGTAAATAAATGTGCACATGTGTAATAAAAGATGTCTTTACATGTTTTGATTAAGTATCTTGAGGTATCTTGTAAGGATATGCTTCAATCTTACTAAATAAAAACCGGGTGCAAAATATGCACATGTTAAGTTATCCAATTTTCATTTTTTTATTTAACAAATTTCCATCTTTGAAAATATAAAAATTGAACATTTCTTAATAAAACAATTTTTGATATTTTCATTTAATATTTCTTTAGAATTTTTCATGGCAAAAAATGGGTTGAAATCAAATAAAAATTACTCGGGTAATACTTGCCATTTTCATGGCAATTTAGAAAAGGAAGCTTCGACAATTAGGATGAGAGAAGGAAAAGTGAGAGTTGGCCTTAGTCAACATGTGTTTACGTGGCGGCCTAATATTGTGCTACGTTATACTTAAAATTAGGTGCCACGTAGAACCATGTCTCGCTAACACGTCCTCTTCTTGTTTTTTATTTTTTGCTTTTCCTTTTCCCTTTTCCTTTTCTTCCTTTTCTTCTTTCCTTCTTTCTCTTCCTATTCATATTATGCTATTGATTTTCCTTTACTCTTTTTTTTTTCCTTAAAAGGCAACCTATATGAGACATAATTAATTATTAAAAATCTAAAAAATTATACCTAACTCATCAAGTAAATATAGAGTCTAATAAACATACAAATAAAATATTTTCAAAATTTTTCTAATTTGATTATGCTTTTTACTTGTGTTTGACCTTTTATTTGAAATTTTAAATTATCATAAAATATTCATTTTAACTTTGATTAAGAAGCAATTTGAAGCCATGATCTCTTGCAAAAAAAGAGAAAAGAATTTTCAAAATATATATTTTTTAAGAAAAATAGCAATCTAAGATGGGCCATAAAAATTAGTTTTCAACAAATGTCGATTTTTGTCAAAGATTTCTAATGTGGTCAAATCTCATGTATTTATTTTTACTCCAGATGTAACTTTGGACCTTATAAAATTCTTTTTACCTCGAACTGATCTAAATGGATCATTGCATAACAACTTTTATGATTTTTCAATTCTTGGGTTTTCTTTTTTTTTTTTTTTTTTTTGGGATTTTGGTTTTTCCTTTTTTTTCAATTTTTTTATTTTTCGAATTTTTGGTATTTTTCATATTTTAAATATTGTTAATTTTTTTTGTGACCTTTTCCATAAACTAAATTAGAGATGACCTTAAGGAAAGTAAACAAGAGATGTCTATAGTTGTCCTTCTTTACGGTGAAATTTGGGAAAAAGTCTACCATAAAGACCAAAAAGAGACACCATTGTTGCTCTTATGGTAAGAAGAGAGTTTAGAAAAAAAAAATGTTCTTGATGGTGACTTTTGAAAGATGAAATGGGCTACCTATAAAACGGGCTCTTTTGACAAGTTATTAATCAAGGGAAGTGGAAAGATCTCCTTAAGGTCTATCTTAGTCAGACCCTTTTAATGAGATTTTTTTTTTCTAAAGGAAATTATAGCACTTGGTGCTATTTGAGAACAACACTCCTTATAGTCTATCTAAACAAGACCTTTTGATGAAATATTATATCCTAAATAAATGAAAACACTAAGGTTATCTAAAGAGTAGAAAGAGCTCCTTACGGTCTATCCTAACAAGACTCTTTGGTGAGATATCATTTCTTAGAAAAGTGATAGCGTTGAGGCTATCTATGAGTATAGCTCCTTGCAGTTTATCTCAATGGGACCATTTAGTGAAATATCCTATCTAATAGGAAAAATTGGCACTAAGGCTACCTAAAGGGCACAAAGAGCTCTTTGTAGTTTATTTTAACGAGACCCTTTAGTTAGATATCCATTCTTAAAAGGCGATAACACCGAGGCAAACATAGGGCCAAGGCTCTTTGCAATCTATTTTAATAAGAGCCTTTGATGAGATATCCTATCCAAAGATAGTAATGGCATTAAGGATATCTAAGAGATGGAAAGAGCTCCTTGTGATCTATTTTAATAAGATATCCTACCTTAAAAGGAAATTAATGGGTCAAGGCTCTTATGAGATATCCTACCCCAAAAGGCAGATAATGCCTTAATGAACTAGCAATTCGAAACATCTGTAAAAGGATAGATGGTGCCTAATGGGCTAACAATTCGAGAGAGAATGGATAGTGCTCTCAAGTAAGCAATCTGGGTACTTATGAAAAAGAATAGCACTCTAGTAAGCAAGTGAACCAGATATTTTTGAAAACAAGACAGTACTCCATTAGGCAAGCGATCTAAATGCTTTAGTACAGCACTTTATCAAGCAGATGGAAATTTTGAGAATAAGATAAGGCTCTACCAAGCAAGCAATCTATGGGAAAATAAGATAGCGCTTTACTGAGCGAGCGGTCTAAATATTTTTAAGAATGAGATAGCACTCTACCGAGTAGGCGAATAGGATAGTGCTCCATCAAGCAAATGGTCCATGGAAATTTTAAAATAAGATAACTCTCCATTGAGTAGTGCTCCATCGGGCAGGCGATCTAAATGCTTTAATACAGTACTTTATCAAGCAGATGGAAATTTTGAGAATAGGATAGGGCTCTACTAAGCAAGCAATCTACAGGAAAATAGGACAGCGCTTCATTAAGCGAGTAGTCTAAATATTTTTAAGAATGAGACAGCACTTTACCAAGTAAGTGAATAGGATAGTGCTCCATCAAGCAAGTGGTCTATGGAAATTTTAGAATAGGATAATGTTCCATTGAACAGGCGATCTCAAATTTTTCAAAATGATCGATTAGAAGAAGTTTGGATAACTAGAATGGATGTGAACTTATTTGGCCCGATTAAAGGGAGGAATTGAATGGAATGTAATTATTAGGGAGTAAGCCTTTGAACAAAACGGACTTTGAGTATTATGATCCAACTTGCGTAGATAAGCTAACCATTGAGGGGTTGGATTGATGACTTTTGATTATTGTATAAACATGAAGGATTTGTTGGCTACTTGAGTAAACATCTCATAACGAAGAAGACATGATTAAAGGATATTGACAAAAACTTGGCCATCAAGGCCAAAAAAATCCTTGAGTAAACTTAGACAAGACACTTCGAAGGTAAGTAGTTACTTGAATTAGGCCTATGAGGAGGCCTAGAAGAAGCATGAATCGTAAGTCCTCTATACTCTAATTTTTTTGGAAATTTTTCCTCTCTTTTTTTTTTTGAATTTTTTGAATATATATATATATATATATATATATATATATAGCAATTTTTTTTTTGTAGAAATAAGGGTTATGGTCCTTATTACAAAACTTTTATTTTTTTTAGTTGCTAACAAATAAAAAGGCCTTACGAGCTTTAGAGATTACTGGTGAGCTTGCCCCACTACTTCATAGTCATTTGCTCTCTTGCATGTGTTATTTGAAGCTTGGGCTTAGGTCAAATTGATCTCTTAGGTTACCTACCAATGTGTCTTTGAATTTCCCAAAACTTTACCATAATTACTCTTGTTTAGTTTCCAATTTATAGGCCTCGATCTTAAACATGAAGCAAATGACCCATTTGGATTACAAGTCTTCAAATCTTTTTGTTTGGGAATAAATATACTACTCATTGAATCTAGTCTAAGAAGGTTTCCTCACTCTCTCATTTCTAACTCTTGACTCCAAATTCCAAAAATTATGATCCGTCTTGCAAGTGATACACCTTAGTTAATTAGCTAGGTCTTTTTCGGGCTTATAATGTAATTTAGGCTTTTGGTTAATGGTTTTAAAAGGGATTAATGAATGGGCCTACTTTGAAAGAATTATCCTTTTAACTTGGGTTTACAAGTCAAAAACCCTTAGGAGAAATAAAAATAGGCTTACCCTTAGTTTCATGATTAATGATAATCTTAACCCCTTCGAAAGAGCCTCTTAGGGGGTTAGTGTCATAGGAAGACCCATAGAATGGAATGACCCTTAAGTTTGGAATTGTAAGTCTTGTCTTCTTGACATACTTGGACTTCTTTGGTCTCTAGAAGGTATCTTGAGATTTTGAGCTTTGATTTCACTTTCCAATACTCAATTCAGACTTGTTTTCTCTCAAAAAGTATAAATAGATACCCTTTTTTCTTTTCTCTTTTGTTCTTTTTTTTTTCCTTCTTTTCTTTTGAATTTTTTATTGATATTCTCTTTTTAGCTTATTCCTCTCTTGTTTCCTTCTTGTTCCCTTCTCTTTATTTGTTTCCTTTCACTCCTTATTAGCTTTCAATGAAGATAATTGCTTCTTGCATTCTTCAACAACTTTCAATTCAAAATAGGTGAAATTTGTGGAATCAAAGCTCTTCTTCCTTTTAAAAGGAACAAATTAATAATGGCAATAATTACTCACGAATCAGTGCGAGTAGAGCAAGTACAAATTAGTTTATCCTTTTTCTTCTGATTGATTACCTTAGTATAGGGTGATTCTTGATAAGGTTTAATTTTAGAATAACTTCTTTAAAAGGCTCAATGGGGTTGGTAAGAGATAACGTGCTTAGGATAGAGAAATGAATGCCTACAATCATTTCGACCTACATATTAAGTTCAAGATAGACCTCCTTTAAGGAATGAGCGTAAATTCCTCACATTGATGTTGCTCAACTCTTAAGTGTGTTTAGGGTGAGTGTTTGGGACTTGGTTTGCCCTTTTTTATCCTAAACTCTTCAATTGGTGGGATACCTTTACTTATTGGATCTTCGATTTTTCCTAAAAAGTTCTTTACATTGGTTGCACCTAACTTGATGGACACAT